>LNAC01000392.1:295256-419395 GCA_002007465.1 Ailurus styani | reverse complement strand
GGGGGGGGGGGGGGGGTGGAGGGGGGAGAAGGAATTCACTGGGAGGAAACTACTTTGTAGTGACCTGATGAAACAATGAGAATCACACAACTTTCATTGAGCTGCTGGGGGTAAAGTGGATTGCTGGCCTTTTATCTTTTATCTCTGAAATTGGTCCCCCAGCAATGACTTTGTTAAATCTGACACATTTTGAATTTGCCTTTTTAAATTGCAAATTTAACAGCTAGTGGTTCTATCTTTTCGGGCACCAACATTTCCACATTTCGAGAGGACTATTTTAAATGAGTGTACTGTTTGATACTTTTTTTAAAAAGCTGGTGTTCAGTTTTGTTTTGTTTTTTCAACAGGACATCTTCCCCCAAACTGTAGAATATGTCTTATGAAACTGACAGAAATATAATACAAGAGAAATACATGGGCCAGTTGTGATACACGGAGATGTATTTTGAAAAGAGCATTGAGAAAAAAGAAGGGAATTTTATTCAAAATATTTAAAATAAGCAATAACCTGGGCACAGGTACCATTACTTTTCTGTTCTCCTTCTTATTTTTATTAAGTGTTTCAGCTGAAATAGAAACACTAGTACACAGAACACTCACATTTGTCGTCTAAAGGGGCCCTCAGAGCCTCCTGATGCTGACTATTTCCAAAGATGTCAACTGGATGATTGTTCAAATTGTCATTTTTATGTGTTTAGTTGTTTTATTTTAGAAGATAAACTGTCAGATTCCATCATCTTTAGCAATCGGTTGTTTTTGCAGAAGCTAATTTAACTTTCATGTATTGGTTGCATTTCCTTCCTCAATTACTAATTGCTGAAGATTAATGTTTTCAAACAAGGCCTTTCTCCATGTAATCCATCTCCCCTTCCTGCTTCGATCCAGCAGGAAGCCTGCTGAAAGAGGTCGTAATCCTTTTGTTTGCAACATTATCGTCTATGACACCGGGAATGTTTAGCGTGCAATGATGGCAGTAAGAATCTTTGTGAGCAGGTAGACAGTGGAGATCACGGGAAAAAAAAAAATTAAAGTAAGTTTTCTTTTGTGGGTGAATGAACTGGACTGGATTCTTTTTCAGTGCACGAAGGACCTGCTTTTCCAACGGAATGGAGAGACTTGCGGCTCACTGAAAAGCAAAGTGCAACACTACGCAATATCCTGCAAACTCTTCCAAAGCAGGAGCTTCTCTAGTACCCACTTCCGGTCTCTAAATCACACCACCTGTATTAGATGTAACCAAGAGAGCTGTGCTCTGGGGCTGAATCATCATGGAAATGTTACCTGTCTTGCAGACACGCAGGTATCGATCAATTATTCTCTATTTATTTATGTCCACACTGCTATCACTTTTGACCTTATGCACTTTTATTACTTATATAACTTCTTTGGTAACTTTTATAATTTTATAACAATTAGCAGGCTTCATTTAAAATTCACTGTAGTGATTCACTGCCAGTTGTCTGCAAACTGCTACTTAGTATTTATTTTTTTCTCTAGGGGAAACTTCCAGTGAGAAATACTTTTTCTTTTCTTTTGTGTGTAGATGCCTGGCAATGTCTGGTTTATAGCCTGATTCAAGGTGTCATAACTATTTATCATCAGGCTTCAGGCTTGGGTGTTATTCCAGCAAGTAAGTCTTCAGAAAGTTGCCTGCCAATTATTTATCTAAATTCCAGAATCAAGACTTTGGTATTGGTAACTTTTAAATCTAATATGTTCAAATTTTGAGAAGACTAGTTGAATGGAGGATATTTTATGTTTTTTTCCCCAAATATTCTAAAATGTTTTTGAAACAAAGATGGCCTAGAGTTTGTTAATCATTATGTAACTGGAATGATGAATTGCACAAAGTATTTAAGGTAAATAGTATGTCTTGCTCTATTCCTTAGATATCCTCTGTTGACTCCTATGAGGAAAGAAGGAAATTTGTACTATATTCATGTTCATATACTAAAAGCTCATATATTTCTATTTTTTTGAGATACGATTGACATCCAACTGTTTTCAAGAGTACAAGAGCGATTTCATACATGTATATTTTACAAAATATTCACCATAATGTCTAGTTAACATCCATCCACTACCACCACACAATTATGATCTTTTTTCTTGTGAAGAGAGCTTCTGAGATTTACTCTAAGCAACTTCCAAATGTACAATACATTATCACGTATTTTTTCAAATAATTAAAATGTTGGAACAATAAAATACAAAGATAATTTTTGACTCAGAACCCATGTAAGTATTTCTTTGTATTCACAACCATGGAGACCTTACAAAAATTGTTAAAGCAAATAGAAATGCCCATCTTCAGAAAGAGGCTTTCAAATGCCCCTACTTTCTTATGAACCTAAAAGGCATTTGCTTGCTTCTCTGTCTTGTGACCAGTCAAAAGGAGATCAATTCCCATTCTTAAGAAATTGGTTTCTAATTTAGAACTTAAAAATTGTTTGCTCTGAGGCATTTATATGCATTTAATCCCTTGTTCCACTGGATTTTACATCTATTTAGAGGATCGAATTAGATAGTTATATGGAGAGTGCCTGATTGGCTCAGTTAGCTAAGTGTCTGACTCTTGGTTTCGGGTCAGGTCATGATCTCAGGGTCATGAGTTCAAGCCCCATCTTGGACTCTGCACTGGGCATGGTACCTGCTTAGGATTCTCTCTCCTTCTCCCTCTGCCCCTCCCACCTCTGCTCACATTCTCTCTGAAAACAAACAAACGAAAAACAAAAAACAAACAAACAAAAAAATCCTGTTATATAGAAACGCTGTGACTGTATGGAAAGATCCACACATGTATGATGTGACTACCATAATTTATTTAAGGTTAAAGATAATATAAGGAACACTTGCCATTAAAGGAAACAAAGACAGGGTGCACCTTGCTGGCTCAGAGCAAGCAACCCTTGATCTCAAGGTTGTGAGTTTGAGCCCCAGGTTAGGTGTAGAGATTATTAAAGACAAAGAGAAATTGTAACTGACTGGAAAAAATGGAAATTTCTGGATGTATACTGATAACAAGTAGGTAGCTAGCTAGATAAACAGAAAAATGGGGAGAAGGAAACTTTTTTTTTTTTGTAAAACATTAACCAATTTGTTGAAGGTGTAGTGGTGAAAAATTGCCATTTTCCTAATGTTTACAGTGAAGATTCTCTTAGGTATGAATCATCCATGGATATTAAATCTACAGAGAAAAGATTGATGAGAAGCAGGACATAACCACGGTCATAACATGTCTCCCCACAGACTACTTATTAGCTGCAAAGGGGAACTTAATAACTATACAGTGGAGAAACAGAACGACACTGTGACCAGGTGGCCAAAATGAACACCATCATCCAAGGGTGCATGGCCCTAGTATGCCCCCAGTTCAACTCTGGAATGTGGGAAATCGTCGCCTATGTACTCCTGCTGGGATACATAAACTGACTCTTATCATGAGAAATCACCAGACAAACCCAAGGGAAGGAGCTATAAAATGACTAGTCTGTGTTCTTCAAAAATGTCAGAGGTCATGAAAGTAAAAAAAAAAAAAAGAAAAGAAAAGAAAGAAAAAAAAGAAAAAAGAAAAAGAAAGAAAGAAAAGGAAAGAAAAAAGAAATAAAAAGCTGAGGAACGCCTCCTCATTAAAGGAAAGGTAAGGACAGGACAAGTAAATGTTACACATAACCCACTACTGGAGGGCAGGGAGAGGCACCTACTAGTAATACCCTCCTCGTTCTGCTCTTCGGCTTTCCGCCTGCCCGGTGCTCTGGTCAACTGCCGTCCGGAAGCAGGGGACCCTCCTCTGACGACTGGTCTGAAGGTGATTAGCAGCCTCTGCGAGGTCAGTGCGCCTCACCGCTCCCCTCGCCTCCGCTCAGCACGCAGGCATTTCATCACCTCCTGCCATCATCGGGAGGAGGGTGAGTACAGAGCAATAAAGTATTCTGACAGAGAGGGACCACATTCACACACTTCCATTACAGCTCGTTGCTGTGATTGTTCTAGTTCATTATTAGTTTTGTTGTTAATTTCTTACTGTGCCTGGTTTGTAAATCAAATTTTATCCTAGGAGTGTATGTATAAGAGAAAATGATACAGACGGGATTCGGTACCATCTGAGGTTTCAGCATCCCCTGGGGTCTTGGAACCTATCCCCTGCCGGATAACAGAGGGCTACTGTACATTCATGGAACAACTGACAAAACTGGAAAATGTATGAAAGGTTCGATTTTAAAAATTATTGTATGAATGCTAAATTTTGGAGTTAATAACTGTGCTCTGGTTACAAAAGACAGGATCATATTCTTGGAGAATACAATACAATACCTGAAGTATTATGAAGTGAAAAACCATGATATATACAATATCATATGAATCAGAAAAAAATCACATTATATACATGCATTATATATCTCTCTATATATTTAGCAATATAGCTATTTCTATATTATTTATATAGGTATATAATAGGTAACATATATATAATAGCATGTATAGGATATATATTAGAATAAATAATATAGAATATATGTATTATACATTATATGCCATGTATATATAATATGTATGTATTGAGAGAAAGAATACAGACGGCAAAAATGTTAACAATGTTAAAAATTTGGAGGAGTTGGGGTCGCTCAGTTGGTCAAAGCGTCCAGCTCTTGGTTTCCGCTCAGGTCATGATCTCGAGGTCATGATCTCAGGGTTGTGAGGCTGAGCCCGGTCCAGCTCCTCCATGCTCAGCAAAGACTCTGCTTAAGATTCTCTCCCTCTGCCCCTCCTCCCATTCACTCTCACTCTCTCTCTCTCTAAAATGAGTAAATAAATCTTTTAAAAAATGTTAAAGATTCATGAATCTGAATAAAGCACATTTGGGAATTCTCTATATTCTTGAAACTTTTCCATGAGTCTGAAATTATTTCAAAATAATGGTTTTTAAAATGTGATACAGTTTGACAGTTACTTTAATATGTAATATATAAAAAATACATATGCATGCCTGTGTATCTATTTTTCCATGCAATATTTCTGTTTGGATCATGGTCTGGAGAAGTAGCTCTCCTTTCATTGGTAACGTATTTGTGATGTATCTTTCTGGCTTGCAGTAGATACCCATTAAATATTTATTTCAGTGCATAAATGAATTAGCATAGGGTTGGGTCTCCCTTATCTGTTTCTTGTTTAATTTTCCCCTCATTATTACAGAGACTACTATTCACCCTGACAAGTTTTATCTTGTGAACATTTCACAGTCTTTCAGCCTGAGAGAGCATTTTGAACTAAATTCTCATTCCGTCCCTAAGATCTGTGTCACCCACCTGTCGAAAGGTTTTATTTCTCATCTTCGAATAAGTTCAGCAGGAAGGGGTAGGTTCAGTGTTAGAGCCCCACTGGAAAGCTGCTATAAATTTTCCCACAGGGTGACAGTCACCCACATTCTCTAGGCGCATCTCTTCCAAGGGCTTTGACAGCATTGTAGATCTAGAGTCAGAAAGTTGCATTGTTTCTTTTGTTTATCCCTAAGAAGGATGGGGTAGGATTGGCCAGAGGTCAGAGGGAGGAGGATGTGGGGGAACCAGCCAGTAACAAATCAGTGGTAAAGGGAGTCAGGCCTCGGCTTGGCAGAGCAAAGGAGAATTTCTGGCGAAACAGATTTCAGATACAAGAGGAGGGAACCTCCTCCACTCAGGCTGTCCACATTCCACAGCAGTAAAGAGCTGGGGACGGTGGAAGAGAACATCTTGTCCCTGCAGTGGGGTGCTGGTGGAGCCAAATATCACGACATTCCAGGCTCGGCATAAAGATGCCCACATGTGGGTCTGCAGGTGCGCCCACAGGTGGGTCCGCAGGTGGGACCACAGGTGGCCCACAGCTCTGATGTCTAGTCATGTAGGGTTTTCCATATGTCATCTGTGATAAGAATTATCCTGGAGCATTGGTTTAAAAAACGTATTTTTGGGGGGGGGCACTTTTCTCACCTACTGAATTGCAGACTCTCTTAAGCCCTTGAATTTTGTGTTTTTATTAAGTAACCCAGATGACTTATCAGGCAAGTAATAAAACTCAGCTGAAAGCAGAGGGGCCAGAGTGCTTTAAAAAGGTTTAAGAGAGAGCTATGAGCAAATTAAAAAGAGAAGAGACTAGGTATTTTTTTTAAATCATGTTTTGATTTTGAGTAAAATTTTAAATGAGAGCAATATAGTTTCACTATCTCTTCTCTACATTTCCAAAGTTCACAAAGCTCATCTGAAATATACTGAATTCATAAAAACATCTGGCCCCAAGGTTTTTGGATAAAAGATCTAAATGACTATGCTCCCATAACTATGCTAAGAGGAACAGCTAATATTTATTGAATTTAACTATGGTGCTGGTCATGGAAGAAAGTGCTGGGTATTTATTATCACAGTTCATCTTCACAACACCCCCAGGGGCCAGTTTTGCAATATAAACATTCCTGATTTTACAGATAAAGGAAAGTGAAGCTTTGGGAATTTAACCGAAATGTTAAAGTTCACGCTTCTTGTGAAATGACCAAGGAAGGATTCAATCCTAGGCTGTATGACTCCATAGAACACATGTGAACCATGCCATTATTAAAAAAAAAAGTCCAGAAAAAAATAGAAAACCGTCCACTTTCCCATATACCCAGTGATTTAGAGAGCAATAATAAATATGGCTTGCTTTTTGTCTTGCCCTGGAGAGAGTGGCATGAACCAGAGGACTCTTTGCCCTGCACTGCTTGTAGGTGAGGGAGAAGAGGTGGAGGAGACCCTTCATCACCTGCACAGCATGGCTCAAGCCCCCACAAGCAACACAGAAGAGGAGAACTGGCTCAGAATTAGCCAGCCCCGGGTTATGTGGCCCTCCAGAGTAGGAAGTCGTCTCTGAGACTGATGATGTGACTACCTCAGTGCCTGGGATAGGGTGTTAGCTTCATCCAGGGGGAAGAACATGGTTTGGAGAGTGGGTCATTCCTGAAACATCGAGCATGAATAACTGGACAGTCATCCCTGTAGTTTACCAATACGACTTCCCATCTGGGAAGTACCTGTACGTTCTAAGAAAAACATCTATGACAGCTCCTGAATGCTCACCTCACCCCCACATGCTCACCTGGGTGAATCCATGTGCATACATGCACACACACATTCACACAAGCATGGCCAGGGTCACAGTAAAAAAGAACCCTTTTTCTGACAAGGAACAGGGATTACCCTCATCCTGCCCTTAAGATCTAAATCAGTAGTCTTCAAAGTAACATATGGGAAGAAAACACTAGAACTTCTGTTTCTATTCTGTTCCTTTCTCATCATTTTCAATTTTAATGTTGCATATGATGCATAATATATCAGCACAGTCGTACATTCCTATTCATAAATAATAAGAGTCAGAAATGAATATTGGAGTCCACTGAGCTCAAGAAATGAATGTAGGTTGAAAGACTGGGATAAAGAGACGACCTCTGGCATTTGGCCTCCAGTGTTTTCAGACCCAGGGTTCACGCAATGGCTACTGCTTTCAGGTATGGACAATGGACTCTACACAACTCTAGGGGGCACCCTTTCTGTCATGGTCCATATGGATTGCCACAGTTACTCTGTTTTCTGGCAGGTGGCAGCGAAGCTGCTTGAGGAATGGGCTGCTTTTCTCTGGGTGGGCAGCCTTGGTTCCTGTCCACAGCGCATTGATGCTGCGCCCTCCTGCATCCAAGCACCTGCCCAGAGATTATGAACATGGGGCCATGAAACCATATACTCTGGTTTCTCAGTCACGCTAGGTCTTCGGCCTTCCAAAGAAATGATGTTAGACTTTGATTATTGTATTGTTGAAATGAGGTTCACTTGATTGACACAATTTCCTTTATTTATTGATCTAGTGATAGTAATTAATACTACTAATAAAAAAACCACGGCCTTGCATGATTTTTTAAATAAATCCATGCTTGCTCCTAGTGAGCCCCTGCAAAGCATTAATTTAATTAGCGCTTTCAGATTTTTTTTTCCTGAGAATTGTATAAATCTATTATTGTGCAGTTTCAGGAACATACCGCTTCTTATAAATGTGACATCCACCCATCACTAGTCTTCTACACTTCTTCAGTTTAAGTTATTTCTAACATCTCCCAGTATCTTCAGTGTGATCCCTCTGGGTCCACACAGTTAAGCTCACTTTACAGGAGGAAGCGTTTTCTTTGCATCTGGGATTTCAATTCCCTCCTCTCGTTTCCACTTTGATGAGTCATCTTCCGAATGGGGATGAAAGAAGAAAATGAAAAGACAGAAATTATGTCTTTTCTGCCATCATATTACATACACGAAAGCAATCTCTGCAAGCAAATGGGAGCATGTTTTTGGCTGGTGTTTTAGTTAGATCCTGGGTAAGATGTTTACTTAGATGCTTCCCTAGTATTATCTTTGAGATGCAGAGCCTGACATTCTCAGCTGGTCTGACACATCTTTCAGATCACGGACATCTCTACTATGCTTTCTTAAAATGAAAAACAATTGACATACAATTTTGTATTAGTCTCAGGTGTATAACATAGTGATTCCGTATTTATATATGTTGCAAATGGTCACATCTGTCACCATATGAAGCTGTTAATATTACTGACTATGTTCCCTGTGCTATACATTACATCCTGCAGTGAGACTGTACCTCTCAATCCCCTTCAGCCATTTTGTTCATCTCCCCAACCCACTCCCGTGGCAACCATTCAGCTTGTCCTTTGTATTTATGAGTCTGATTTTGTTTTGTTCTGTTGTTCATTTTTTTTTTTAGGTTCTCCATATAAGTGAAATCATATGGTATTTGTCTTTCTCTGTCCTATGTATTTTATACAATGTGATACCTCCTTGGTCTATCCATGTTATCACAAATAATCAGATCTCATTGTTTTTTATGGCTAATTGTTTTTTATGGTAATTTAAGTAATATATATACTTATGATATATATCATAATATGTATTTCATACATAATATTTACAAATATATTTATAATTATAAATTATATATTTGTATTTATAAATATATATTATATATAAATAAATAAAAGTATATGTCATATAAAAATATATTTCATATACAAAATATAAATAAGTATATATTCATAAATCCAAATAAATTTATAATTTATATATATAAGTATTTTTTTATATACACACCACAACTTCTTTATCCATTCATCTACTAATGAACGCTTAGTTTCTTTCCATATCTTGGCTATTGTAGACAATGCTGCAGTGAACATAGGAGTGCATACGTCTTTTCAAGTTAGTGTTTTTGTTGTCTTTGGATAAATACCTGCAAGTAGAATGGCTGGATCATATGGCAGGTCTATTTTTAATATTCTGTGGAACCTCTCTGCTGTTATCTATTGTGGTTGTACCAATGCACAATCCCAACAACATTGCATGAGAGCTCCCTTTTTTTTCCTGAATTGTGGACCTTTCTAGAGAGTAAATACTGTATCTTTCTCCACTTTTTAATTTCTCATAAGATGGCCATCATGACAAAATGCAAAATAGTATACATCTGGTCAATGTAAATCTCTATTAATGCTTTATAATCCTATGGAATTTTACTTTGAAGAGAGAAATGTAAACATTTAAATTCCTGACAAAGGAGTTTCTATGAAATTGGCAAATATGCTTAGTCACAGTCTCACATTCAGGAAGAAGTATTTATTGTGTACCCGCAGAGATTTATTTGGAAAGGCAAGGACATGAAGATTTCATTGTGAACATGCCCAGGGGAAAAGTCTCCAGTGCGCAACTTCCATGGTCTGGTTATTGCTTTATACTCTCATCCAAGGAAATGCCGTGCAGAGAGAGTTCCTGTAATCAAAGCCACATCCGGCCATGTAGCAGCCGTGTGAACTTGGGCCTCGGTTTTCCCATCTATAATTTGGGAAACATAAGGTCTCTCTCAAAAGTAGGCGTGAGGCTTGAATCACTGAGCTTGCAGAGTTTCTCGCCTGTGTTTCTTGATGCCCACTGCGAGAAGGGAGCACCAGCTTACATGTTTCCAGCAGTGTCGGCCCCTTTCTCTGCACCAGCTCGGTGGGGAACTTCTGTTCTCCCTGCTGAATTGCCCTCCTTTCTCGGGTTCTAAGAAATTTCAAGGAGAGCCTGTTTTCCTCTGCTTTCTCCTGAGACTGAAGGACAGCTTTTGAAGTTAATTTCGGTTTTGTTTTAGAAAAAGCGGGTATTGCAAGGAAGGATGGAGCCCAATCCCTGGATTTCATGTTTCCTGAATTATGAAAATATTCTACAACTGAGCTTACTGTTTTCTCAGGCATAGTACCTTGCCTCATTTAAGGGGAAAAAGAATTAGAAAGAATTAATCCAAGCTAAACAGGAACTCCTTAGTAAGCCCCCATTAGGGGGTGCCGTGTGGCTCACAGGACTATTATTAAGCATTTACATAGCACTTTGTATTTACAAAGTAGTTTATAATTATTTTTATAAGTAATTTATAACTCACAAAGACTCTGAGCTGAATTGGTATTGTTAGCTGCATCTCAAAACGGGGAAACAAAGGTAGTTTCCTAAGTCCTAGAATTTGCCAAAGGCTTCCAAAAGGAACAAGCTCAGAGCCTTCGCTCTTCCAGAGGCAAAGACGGTCTCGTCTTTCTCTTGAGGATGAAACAGAGGGAAACAGAATAGCAGCATCATGCTAATCGGAGTCATGTTACAGGGTCACTTCTGTTGACGTGTATGGGTTTCGGGGGACCAGTGAATGCTTGACTTCTGCTTTTTGTACTGGATGCTCGAAGCCTTTGACTCATTGTCCTGCATCAGAAACATCTTCCCCAAGAACCTAAGTGAAGTAAGGAAGTTTCTTTCCAAAAACAAACCTTTTCATCATGCATCCCAACCCTTACCACTCTGCAATTACTAGAGCATTCCTTGTAAGCAGTAGTTTAAGGGGTGCGGTAAGAAGTGAGGTACTTCCTGGGGAAGGGCCCTCCCCAGGGGCTGGAAGTCCCCAAATTGGTCCACAAGCAGCTTGTCCCCTCCCCCACCTCTCACAAATTAGTCTTTCTTTCCTGCACTAGAAAGTCTAATGGGCAAGGGCATTTTTCTCTCCTTGAAATTCAAATCTCAAGATTCTCTCCTATGAACTAGCCCCATTCCCTTCCTCATGCTCCAAACCGGTTCTCATTACCTGCAAGCGCCACGTGCCTGGAGCTGGCCAGAATCCAGCACACAACCTACTTTCAAATGGTCTAGCAAAAAATAAGTAAACACATTTCGGAAAATAAACACTTACTTCATCTGCAAGGCAATGTTCTGTGTGTGTTTGTATTATGTATTGACTGATATATTTATATAAACATAAATGGTCTGCTTAAAAAACTCTGTATTTAGATATTATATTAATAATCTGTCATATATAATATATACCTATATGTCTATAGCTAAATATAAGGATGTATATTATACACAAGTATATATTTATATACTATATGTATCATCTACATATTGATTTGCATGAATAAACATCTTATGTACATATATTTTCTATGGATATTGATATAGAAGCATATATACTTATAGATAATATATGAACAGATGTACCTATATCTATAAGACATGTTTATATATTATCTATAAACATATAATAAGCATTTTTCCTGAACCATATATGGTTTATGTAAATATATTAGTTTTAGATTAAAAAGATAAATTTATTTATTGTTGTTGAAACCCCTCGAGAGCAATTTTCAGGCACCCTGACACCAGACATCCTCACCTTTAAACATGACAGACAGCTCTTAAGAAAAAGGGCATTTTTCATTTTTCTACATAACTGTATTACAGCGGTCACACCTGAAAACCATAACGATAATTCCTAATGTGATCAAACACCCAGTTCATACTAAAATCTCCCCAAATGTGGCAAGAATGTCTCCAAAAGCTGTTTATGTTTGTTTTGTTTCAACCCCCCAGTTAGACTGGGTTCGGCCAGTACATTTATTTTCAAACATATTTGATCACCAAACCCTCTCCTCCTCCCAAAGCCACTTCTTGGTGGGGGGTGTGGCATGCTTGGGGATACGCCTGGTGAATCACAGATATGGAGCACAGAAACGCTCCTGACGAAGACAGATCCAGCATGAGAGTGGGGCAAAGTGTGGATCAAATGACAGGTGATGGAAGTGGGAGGGTCGGGGGCAGACCAGCCCAGGAGGCTCCACGGGCAAGGCATTGCCTATCAGGCAGACACAGCATCAGGAACTAAAAATAAGAACTACAAGATGAAATGCTGGTACCAGGCACCCATGTTTCCTTCTTTACAAATTACCTCTCTGGATTTGTGCATGTGCTAACCACAAACACCTATCTAGACAATTCCATAAACCCAAATAGATGTCTACAGGCGCACACACGTGCACGTGTGTGCTCACCCACACACAGGGGGAGTGGGGAGAGAGAAGGAGACAGAAAGAAATGGTGGAAGGAAGGGAGGAAGACAAACAGCACAGTTAATGTTTTGGTCGTTTTAGAGAAAACATGCCAAATATAGGAAGGGAGAAGGAAGACAAAGCAATGAGTCTACGAACTGTTTCGTTGTGATGATTATTCTATTGCAAGTATCACTTCAGATGAAAGTCATTCTTGTAGAGTTTGGAATCCAGGGCAGGGAGATCCAGAAAAAGGGAAGAGGGAGAGAATATTACAGAAATTCAGGGAGATAAATGGCATACTGAGGAATGAGAGCTTTGCCATTGTGTGTTGTTATTTACTCGAAATACTCTTGCTATTCAAGATCTGGGCCTTGCTTGGACATCATCTGTCATTCTTGCCAAATATGTGTGGTATTTTGAGGATGTGGACAAATCTCCACAGGAACTTGGCTGAGACCTACAGATATATTTTTACCTCCAAAGGCAAACAACCAGGGCATTAACTTGCTCTGCCATTCAGCACTTAACGTGTGAACCACAGTGGACCAGTCTAGTATGGTCCTTTAGAGAGTGAAGCATGCTGCCATCTGCTTTGTAGACTTTGGTTTTTCCAAGGTTTACCACAAAGAAGGAGATCGTGGGATATAAGGCTGGATAAACCATCAGAGATGTAACTCCTTTGTTTAATAAATGTGAAAGACTTGATTCAGAGGAAAGAGCACAGAATGGAAAGTCTGGGAATTAAGAAGCTATGGCGTTCTAGGCAAATCACGTCATCTCATCTATAAATTGATGTCATTGGCTGTTATAAGTTCCAAGTGTCATTTTGACTTCATCTTCCAAGGTCCAACAACATAGGGTTTTGTGATTCTCTGAAACTGGACAATCTTAGTAGTCTTTGCTATAATACTTCATATGGAATTGTGGAATCTGGAAATTTTTCTTTCTTTTTTTCTTTGGTGAAGGGACTAGGGCTACCTTGGAAGTGGGTATGCTGAGTCTAGGGGAAGGATCCAATAATCAGCCTTCAGTCATGTCTGATTTGATGAGTTATTGGTCCAGGATAATATGGAAAACAGGATACCCACGGGTAATTCAGTACTGTTGTTATCTGTACTCATTTTCTCTAAAAATTGGAGGGTGGGGGATAATGATAGAACAGAACAGATATTCCCATTTCAAGCAAGGGTTGCTTCTCTGCATCTTTACAAAGAGTAGGAGTGCTCTAAAAATCCCTGCGTGTATTGGAATATTTCTTTGACAACTGTTTGGGCCATTGTTACTGAAATCATCAAGTTCATACAAGCAAGGAAAAGAGAGAGAGAAAGAAAGGGACACTCTGGGTACATCCCTCTCCATCATCATCTGAGATGATGGGGACATGTGTTCTAGTATGTATAGGTGTGGTATGGGCTAACAGTGGGTCTGTCTGTTTCTTGCATTCTGCCATCTTCTCATATGCCCTGGAAAGTGATCCGCATTTTCAAAGACCAAGAAATAAACACCATTATCTGCAATCCTGGTGAACCCTGACTTCACTGAGAACTTGGTGGAAAATCAGAAGGCCTTTTCCTTCCTCCTGTCTTTTGAGGACACAAACACCAAATGGGAGAAGACCCAGGTCATACATATTCACCTATTCTAGTCAATGATTTAAATATAAATAGCAGACAAAGAAGTAAAAATGAGGAAAAGCATTGATTAGTCAACCTTGTACAACCTGTTCAGAGATCAAAGGGGCCAATGAGCAGGGATCAAAGTGGGGGGAAAATACAGAAGATAGCACCCTTGTGAAGCGACATTTCTCACGATATGGTATGACTTAATCAGAACCACTCTGTTCAACAGCTGCAACGAGGAAAAAAACAACCCTAAAGATTATTAATTAGGTAAGCCAATGCTCTGTGTGCCTCTCAGGACATAGAGTCATTTCAGCAGCCGTGCCAGCTCTCAGTGGAGTGGTTATTTCTGGAGAAGGTCAAGCTGGGTTGCAGGTAGGTTCCTTTCAGAAATGGGCACAAAAGTACATTGTTGTAGCAACCATGCAACCACACCTAGCTGACCCAGGTCTGCAAAATTCCAGTGGGAAGCATTGTGTGGGGGGCTTGTTCACACCTCAGAAGCATATTTCTTAGCTACTTCATCTGTGAAAGGTCAAAAAAAATTCCTTAACACAATAGATATGCAACTCAAAAAGTCACAGACATTTAAGTAAAAATGCTTGGCATCTGGATACTGTTTTATAGTTTTCAAAATATTTTCATATGTGCCTTTTCATTTGTTCATGACGACCTCACTTAACCGAGGTGAAGGCCTGCTGCCATCAGCCCATGGAGCTGGTAATGATGCAGTGTCAGGACTTCCATCCTGGTCTGCTGAGTACAATGATATGTCTACATATGTTAGATCATAACTAGAACATTCCAGAAAGGAATTTGCAGTGTTTTTGAACACAAACAGTAAGGAACTTGGAAAAGAATGATACATGAATGGCAGAGGTGGAATGCTTGGATCCGAGCAAGGTAGAGTGATAGGGGTGTACGGAAACCCCTCGTTATCTAAGGTCATAGATCTTAGGCTCCTTGCTGACCGACCATTACCTTCTAATAAGGCACTCAGCACTCAGTTCCCCAGATGCAGACAGCTGGTGAGGTTTAAGCTCCCCGTGCTTATAATCGCTTTCCACACATACCTTCCTGAAGGGCACTCAAGTCAGCAAGTTCATTTACAGATTATCCCTTAGAATGAGCTCTTCCTGAAAATGGCTTATCTCATTCAGTACTCTACCTTTCTCTTAATCTTATTCTTTTATTTTTAAATATTTATTTATTTAGAGAGAGAGAGTGCGCATGTGAGCGGAAGAGGGACAGAGGGAGAGGGGAAGAATTCTGCAGCAGACTCCCGGCTAAGCACGGAGCCTGACTCGGGGCTCGATCCCATGACCCTGAGATCATGACTTGAACTGAAACCAAGAGTCAGAAGCTCAACTGACTAAGCCCCCCAGCTGCCCTCTCAGCTTTATTCCTCATTTCAGGTTTGGAGAACATATTGTCACCACTCAATTATCCATGCAATGGACAGGTCTATGCACGGCTATTGTCCATGTCCATTGTCCACTTTGTTATTAAAGTCATGAGAACTTTCTAAAATTTATCTTTGTTTTTGCTTTTATTTTCTTTCTGAATATATATATATACTTTAAGATTCTTTTTCCATAGGTACCTCCCTGTTTCTTTCTCTTGCAGACATTTAGGATTGCATTACAAAGAGTGTAAACTCTGCTTGAGTTACTTTTCATTTGAGAACCTCGAGACATAGAATCATGTTTATTTTTAATCTGAAGTATTTGAATAGTCAGCTGTCTGTGTCCACACTCCCCACTTGCGGCATGCGCCCACACTACTGTGGCTGGTCTTCCTCGCTCAGCTTTATCACTAACTCTGACTTGCACATTAGCATTATATATCCTTCCTACGTCTTGCACTTTCCTCATGAATGAAGGGAAAACAGTAAGAACCTGTCTGAAGCACTGGTTTTAGCTTACTGCCTTGCACTGGAGTCCTCCATTGCTCCTGGAGCTTTCCTCCCCGCCAATTTTTGTGTAACAGAGAAATATAGATTCATTTCCTTTATATGGTCAGATTGGGTCACTGTCATTTTTCTCATTTTTTTGGTCAATGACCTCCAGTATGCTTCCACTTCCCTGATCATGAATTTCTATGTAGTGCGTCTTAATTTTCTTAAGGATACAAGAGACTGGAGAAGTTTTTTGAGGACTTGCTATTTCAGCCATGGTGGTAGTGGTCTTGGTGTGCCTCAGTATAAGCACCCCTGTGCTGATAGGATTAAGATTACCTTTGGCCCCTCTGCGTGGTTCCTACAGAGTGATGATCACTGGAGATACAGGGGATGAGATGGGAGACTCTATGCTCAAACATAAAGGTGAAGAGCATAAGGATAACACATGAACCTTCCCCTCTTTGTTCCCTACGCTGGAAGAATGTGCACCAGCCACCCCAGCTGGAAACTATTAATCCAGGAAATTTGACTGTTCCTAGAAATTCCCTGTGGACCCCAATGGCTTTTCTGTGGCTCTGTTTTCCCCTTTCCGTATTAAAATTCTTCATTCCAATTATCCCATTATTTTTACACTTATATTCATTTGGATGATTTAGCACGTCTTAATATCCTATCTCTAATTGTCACTGTTTTCTCTTCAATCTCCAATGACATTGACTTTCAATACTTTGTCACTTTTTAGTCAGTTTTTTCTCATTGATGTTTTTTAAAGATTTATTTATTTATGTCAGAGGCAGGGGCAGAGGGAGAAGGAGACAAGCAGACTCCCTGCTGAGTGGGGAGCTGACGTGGGACTGGATCCCAGGACCCTGAGATCATAACCTGAGCCAAAATTAAGAGTTGGCTGCTTAATCAACTGAACTACCGAAGCACCCCTCTCATTTATTTTTGAACTTTTCAAATTAACATTTTGAAATTTTCACTTGTTTCAGCCTATGTTTCTCCAGCTGGCTTTTTATATTTGTCTTAAAATCTTATTTGTCTTACTGATTTTTTTCTCTTTTCTCATTTATCTATTTAGTAAATACATATTAATCACCTACAATGTGTCAGATTATTTATCCCTATACATCTTACCAGGAATAAGATATATTTTAGATGTATAGCACCAACCTAGCTCTTTTTCTTTCCTTCCCCCTCCTTAATAGCTGTTCCTATTCAATAATGCACACATTATTATATAAATTTCAAGTTTTACCCTAAAGACTTAGGAGTCAGTGTTTCTTACCCTGTATTGTAAACCTAAATACACTTTACTTTTTCCATGCTCTGTGCACTGATACGTGAAGATCTGATCACAAGTATCTGTGTTCTTTTTGATCCCCTTCTGAATTTGTTATTTCTTGGGCATATTACTGGGTACTTTTAAATATCCCTTAGATGTTCTCCACAGCCTCTTCTGGTGGTACAGTTGATTCTCAGGACAATCAAAAGGAGTGGACCAAGGTCTCTGGGAGCTCCTATGTGCTTCAGTATTGTCCATCAGTCCGTGACACTGTCAACCCCCTTTCACATAGTTATTCTTTCCAGATCATATCAGATTTCCCAGAATTTAAGAGTGTTTCTTCCTTATTAACCTGACATGTATTCATTCAACAAAAGGGACTTTAGTATGTAGAGTCTGTCAGAGACAGCCCTTCTCTTAAACACCAGATTTATGTTTGATGGATGTGCTCTATATTCCAGTGACTCTTCAGTGGGGCCACTTCCTTATTCTCTCTTCCTCTTCTTTGCACACTTAGGTGCTATAGGCAAGTTGGGTTTTTATTTCTCTTCATACTTTATACTCTGTTCTCTTACTGTGTGTTCTTTGTAATGGATCTGCGTCTCAACTGTGTGATCAGAGTCATGATTTCCAGATTTCCTTTCTGAATTCTTATTACCTCCACTCCACTTAAGAGCGAGATAAACCAGAATGTCAAGAAGCCAGTCTAATCAAGCAATGTGGTTACATAGCTGGTACTTGCCACAGAAGGAAGACAAATGTAACACATTCCCTTAAACTGTTTGGAAATAGGCCCCTTGGTTTCTATATTTTTTTTTCTTGGTTGGTGTTGAATCTCAAATGGAATTAGCAAGCTTTGTAACTCCTCTTGATAGCTCTCCCTTAGATGACCCTCTAAGTGAACAATTCTCACCTATTGGGTTCAGGCTTTGATCTTCTGGAGTTATAAGAGTTTGCTTTCTATATAAACCCCTCCCTTCTCCCGCTACCTTGAACTGTTTTCCTCAACAAGGCAATGCACAGTTGGTTGGCAACTGCCAGCAAATGACACCAATTGCTACCAAACTTCTAGCTCCTCTGAGGAGACACCAGGTTGCTAGAAAACTGCTCACATTTTCCAACCTTGTAGCTCCTGCTGAGAGTCCAGTCCACATTGGTTCATGACTAGGTTCACTCCTTTAAATTGGCAGCCCGTATAGAAGGAAAGGAATTCATTGGAGGCTCTGGATGGTTGAGATCAGGTGATTTCAGAAATAGAGGTAGATCTCCATTGATCCTTGACAGTGTTTCAGGAACAATAAGGAAAAATGTTGTCATCTTACTACTCTGTCATCAACTGTTTAAAATTTTATCTGGGGAATTTGTTTTTTTCCCCCCAATCATAAGGACATAAAACTTGCTTTATAGACACATTTTGCATTTAGTAAGAACTGAATAACAACTTGTTGAAGTCCTTTTTAGATGAACACTCAACATGTAATATTTTTGAGATTTTTGACAAAATATACTAGATTTAAATATATTTTTAGAAATTCAAATGTAACACAACCACCAAGAGGCACTGATAATTAATGAAAGCAGGTATTTCTGCCCAATCACTGATTATTATTGATAATAACTGAAATAGTAAGATCTTAATTATGGTACTAATTATTCTTTCTTGTTTACTGTTTACTTGTTTATTAACATTGATCTAAGATGCCAATATTGAAGACATATTTCATTTGAGTTCATGTTGAAGGATTATGGGTTGTCTCAAACTTAAAACAAAGCAATTTCACCTACCATAGTATTTCCTTAATAATTATTTCAAGTTAGTAAAGTATGTGTTTTTACTTTTGGGGAGAAGGAGAGTAGTTCTAGATTATTTTATGTGATCGATACAAGAGACTTGTGATGACTGGTTATCCACTTATGCTAGTCCTGTTCGGTACTTTGTGAAAAAATGTTATGTGGGCTCATAAGTTTTGAAGTATATGCATGTTTATTGTGGAGAAACGTGTGGTTGAATTTAGCATATCAATCTCAGAACTGTGTTTGAAAAATATACATCTGGTAGTTTCCCTGAATTATTCTGTTTTTGTTTTTTTTTTAATATTTATCTGGGCGCCTGGGTGGCTCAGTGGGTTAAAGCCTCTGCCTTCAGCTCAGGTCACGATCTCAGGGTCCTGGGATCAAGTCACGCATCGGGCTCCGTGCTCAGCAGGGAGCCTGCCTCCTCCTCTCTCTATGCCTGCCTCTCAGCCTACCTGTGATCTCTCTCTCTCTCTCTCTCTCTCTCTCTCTGTCAAATAAATAAATAAAATCTTTAAAAAAATATTTATCCTTCCCACCCCCAGGCACTCCATATTTGAAGCATATTTTGAGGATAGAAACCCATGTCGTTCATTGTTTCCTTCCAAGCAGTTCCTCATAAAAGGACCGAGTGAAAATTCCCATGCATAAATACTGGTTTAAAAACTAATATCTATTTAGTGCCTTTATGAATGTAATCCATCTGTTATAATTTTCTGTCAAGTATACATTCACTGCAATGAATACTGAATCATTTAGATGTCAACTCACTAAAAATGATTTGAAATATTGAATGGTAAAATTAAGAACAAATATAGTTAGAGAGCATGGGAAGTATCTGGCCAGGAATGAGCCTCTGGGTCCTAGCCCCTGGGTTACTAACTGGGGGTAAGTGTCCTAACTCCTAAAACAGCAGTTTCTTCATTCCTGCCTCTAAGAGTATGCATCAGGTTTGAATTTTAATATACAGTATGAGTCTAAGGAATGCCACATTCTTTTGTTTCACTAAATAAAATTTATGTGTTTCAAGACCCTTCCTACAAGACAGGCAGGAGACTCAACCAGCCCCATTACGAGAAGATCCCCCACCTCCCCATCTTCCAAGGTTGTACCAAAGCATGGAGTTCTCATGTAATCCCTAAGATACCAGGGAGTAGCCCATGTCTGTGCCCACAGCGGTCAGTGACACAGTGTTCACTGCCCAAGCTGGCTGAATCTATCGAAGGCTTGTTTGTAGTCAAAGTAGGGCACAGGAGTTTTTGCGCTGGCTGGAAGTCCTAGAAATTCAGGTCTGGCTTCCACGGCCCCGCCTGGCCCCCTGAGAAGTTGCCATCTCCCTGGAAGCATGGTAGTCAGAGAGTTTAATGGATATAATTGCCCTGAACTGTTTGTATCAATTAGACCACATTGGGATATTATGATGGATTCTAGGTGTTGGCGTCAGGAACGATGTGGATGGTTCCCCATCACCCCCTTTCCTCTTTGCACACAACCAAAGAGAGGGAGAGGAAACAGAAGTATTACTGGTTGACCACTGGGTAGCTTCCAGGCGCTTCCTGACGCCCTTTTCTACTCCCTGGTGCCCTGGAGTGTAAGGTGAAGGAGCAGATTTTAACAGACTCAGAGTTGGGCTTTAGTGTGATGCTCTGTTGGCTTTCCCTGACTCTAATATGACATTTTGTTGTTTTGTTGTACTTTAAAGTAGTCCTGACTCAGACTTCAGGCCAAGGAAAACTGCAAGTAAACAAACTCACACCTGGTATTTGTAAAAGGGACTAGAGTCTTTTGAAAAGAAAGTTGGGTATGTTTTGAATATTCAATTCAATATTTACTCACAAAGGTCCTGCAGCATCCCTAGAAGTCTTCATGGGCCCTTCTGCCTTTGGCCATACCTTCAGGAAGTTACACGCAGGCTCTGAGTGGGGAGACTGGCACCTCTCCTTGCAGAAAGCTGGAGTCCTTCTGAGCTTTTAGGTCTGAAAGTTATGCATATTACAGTCACTATTTCGTTAAAGGTTATCGTAATTTCCTATCAGTTTGCATTTACTTACGCTTTACCTGATGTCTGAACTATATTGCTCGTTTTTATTTTTTTTAAAGATTTTATTTATTTCTTCGTGAAAGCAGAGAGCACAAGCTGTGGGGGAGGGGCAGAGGGAGAAGCAGACTCCCTGTTGAGCAGGGAGCCTGATGCAGGACTTGATCCCAGGACCCTGAAATCATGACCTGAGCTGAAGGCAGACACTTAACTGGCTGAGCTACCCAGGAGCCCCTATATTCCTTGTCTTTAATGTTTATTTATTTAAATACCCTTTAGAAGGCACAGTTGAGTGACAGGAACATATAGTTTAATTTTATATCCCACAGTTGAAAAAAATCAACTATGTTACCATATACACACATTTTATTTGAATGTAACCTTTTTACTGTTATAGTTTGTGATTTGAGACACTTTTCTTGAATTTAAAGGACTTTAATAAGAATTTATATAATTATATATACTCATATATATAAATTCATATATACTGATATTTTATGCTTTTCTAGTTCTTTCCTTAAAAATAAAAAATCTGTATATGACTATAAAAATATAAATTATATGTTGTATATGTTATATATCATATATAAACTTTTTCAACTATAGAAAGACCTATGTCGTATGGCAGCTCCCAAGAGGTGAGTTTGTTCTTGAGTAATCCTTTCCAAATGAGCGTGGACTCAACCTAGTGACTTGCCCCTAATGAAAAGAATACGGCAGAACTGACATGTTCCTTCCATTCCTTTGATCATAAACCGCAGTGGCTTCTGTCTCGCCAGTAGATTCTCTTTCTTTCTCACCTGGAGGAAGCACGCTGGTGTGTTCAAGTGGCCCATCGGAGGGAAACTTCTGTTCAACAGCCTACAAGGAACTGAACCCTATCAACAACCAATTGGCTTGGAAGCCAGTCCAATCCCAGTTGACCCTTGAGATGACTGTGAGCTTACGCCAAGTAGTTGACCGCAGCCTTGTGAAAGATGCTGAGCTGGAGAACTACCCCAGACTCATAGAAACTCTGAGATAATAAGTGGGTGCTGTTTTATGCACTAAACTTCAGGATCATTTGTTACATATTGATTGATAACTGATACAGACTATATCCACAGCGTTTTCTTTTTCAGTTATAGTTTCCTGTGGGTTTCCCAGAAGTGGTGGGAGTAGGAGATACAAATTCCCAAACCTGGAGTCTTTACCAACAGACTGGGACATAAATCACTGGGGATATACTTGCAGTATCTTCACACTGATGTTCATAATGAGAACCTTGAATTATATAAGTAAATAAAGGAATAAATGACAGTGAGTAAAATTTAGAAATAAAATCCATTTGAACTGCTTGAAATTCTGCCTAAAGGGGGAACATTTTATTTTTTTAACTTTAATTTTTGTTTATATAGATGCCAACAGAAGGAAAAAATCTATACTGTATTAATGAAATTTCAAAAATTATTATTGTCTTAAACTTTCTGAAATAAATCTTTAGCTTTACTAGCACTCTTATTAGAGTTTTGTTGTTGTTGTTATTTGTTTAAGTTTTTATTTAAATTCCAGTTAGTTAACATACAGTGTTTATTAGTTAAAGGTGTACAATATAGTGATTCAACAACTCTAAACCTCACCCCATGCTCATCAGGACAAGTGCCCTCCTTCATCCCCATCACCTGTTTGCTCCATTGCCCCCAGCCGCCTCCTCTCTGATGAGCCTCAGTGTGTTCTCTACAATTAACAGTCTATAGGTTCAAAAAAAAAAAATCTATAGGTTCAAAGAAAGAGTTACTTGCAGTTCTCTTTCCCTTTTACAACAGATTTAAAATTAACCATGCATTTGGTAGGGGAAAAAATGCAATAAGAGTAAAATGTTATAGAGAAGGCAGGATTATCTGAGAGAAAAAAAGCTAATTAGCAAGGAATAAAAATACATTAGGGTCATGGGGATCAATTCAGAAGCAAATTTACAATTTCTGTAGATGTCTCTTTGGTGGCCAACATTCCATAGATACTGCACATAAACACATTCATTTTTCATGTTAAACAGTTCCAGAGTTATTTGAAAAAGATATTTTCTCAACACATGAAGAAGTTTAAAGTTGCAGCATTGTGAAAATATCCCTTGGTAGATTCATGTGTTTATCATTTACTTTAAGGATGTTTGTGCCTACAGTTCTTTGTGAGTAGTATTTAGGTGGTCCAGACTGAGCATTCCGTATCTATGGGAAATTCTAACATGGTGAGGAAAATTCTCAAAAATATTAAAGTT
Source organism: Ailurus styani (assembly GCA_002007465.1). Lineage (NCBI taxonomy): Eukaryota > Metazoa > Chordata > Mammalia > Carnivora > Ailuridae > Ailurus > Ailurus styani. The sequence continues at coordinate 396,099 of LNAC01000392.1, read as the reverse complement.
AACCCAATCTTGGCATTTTTGCCTTACATGTAATTGAGCTATTTTGGGGAATGAGCAGTCAGAAGATCTTCTACTGTAATAAATGACATATCATATAATTGTAACTATAAATGGAAAGTAAAATTAATAAAACTTAGTCTTCTTTTTCTTTAAAAAGATTTAAATTTATAGCAATTCAGATTTTCTCTTTTCATGCCATTTTCCTACATCTATTAGTTATTATCTTACCACATATATTAGAAGTAACTTCTATAATTTTTGTACATTTGGAACAATTTCAATTTATCTAAAAGTCCCAACAATTTTTAAAGATGTAAATTGATATATTACTTTCCATGGGCAATATAGTAATTCGACGATTCTGTGCATTTCTCAGAGCTCATTGGATTACAAGAATCAGGTTACAAATGGTAGATATGATAACCCATCATGTCTGAAAACTTCAGTGTGCATTTCACTAAATCAAGGACACTCTTCAACATAGCACAATGTAAGCATCCAAATAGAGAGATTGACATAGGTACACCACCACTGTCCAATCCACAGGCCTCATTCAAATTGTGCCAATTGTACCAGTGATGTTTCTTTTCTGATTTGGTATATAGCCCAGTCCAGGCACTCACCATGCATTTAACTGTCACATCTCTTTAGTATCCTTCAGTTTGGAACAATTTCTCTCTCATTCCCTGTTTTTTGTGACCCTGACTGTTTTGAAGAGTGCAGGTCTTCTGTTCGGGAGGATGTCTTCAGAGTGGCCCATCCAACATTTCTTTATTGCTAGACTTGAGCTGTCCTTTGGTAGTAAAACTGAGTAAGTCATCTCTGTTCTTGTTCATATATTGTACCAGGAGGGCATACAATGCCAACCCTTCACCCACCAGTGACTGTTAACCTTGATTCACTGGTCAAGTTGGTATCACCTATGTTTTTCCATCAAAACTCCCCATTCAATTACTTTGTAATTAGTAAGTATATTTATTAGGACATACTCTGAAATTAAAATATCAGTTATCACCAATGTGCTGCATCAAAATCTGCCCACCAGCCTTAGCATCCATTGATGAAACCTGCCTGAATTAGCCACACTTACAGTGGGTTTGAAATGGTACCTTTCTATCTCTATTATTCCTCCATATTAATTTCTTGGTATTCTATTGTAAGGAAGAGTTTTCTTTTCTTTCCCATTTATTTTTTCTCATTTACTTATGTGAATATAGACTCCTGAACTCTTTGATTCAGTGGTAATCTATTACCATTATTTATTGGATGCTCAGATAATCTCAGATTTGATTATTGGAAATCTTGGCAAGCTGACTTTTGGGTTCTCTTGACATAACCCCATCATTTTTTTGAGCACTAAAAAAAAAAAAAACTGGCCTAAGATATTCCAGGCTTATATTTCCCCCCCCTGCAGCTTTGGGATTAGCTATTTCTCCAAAGTATTTAGAAATAAAGTTCTGGGCAAAAGGTATGCTCACTGCTACTGAGATGCTCTTCCTTTTAACCTTCTCCGTGGATAGAGCCAAGATATATACTTATATGTATGTATGTACACACAAACACACACACACACACACACACACACACATTGATATTTCTACCTATGTCATATACATTGGAAAAGCCTCAAGTTCACATGGGTACCTTCAATTTCAATCGAGAACTTCAGGGTTCTTTCTAGTCTTCTCTTCCGTATTTATAAACCCTTTTTCCAACAGTGAGGAAGGTGATGACTCCACATAGTTGTTAATTTGCTCAATTGCTTTGACAGTAACTAACCTCCCTAATCCCCCAGTGACTATTTCCTAGTCCTTCTCTGTCATCTCTGTGCCCTCACAGTTTGCCCTTGGTGGTGTTATCACCTCTACAGCTGTGACAGCTCCATAACTGTTTAATTGATATCATTTAATGTAGACAATTTAAAGATAGTGTTTGGAAAATCACTGTAGATTTCCAAAGAATGATAAAGCCATCTTGGGCGGGCAACTAGGCATTTGATATTATCTTAAACACCAACTTTCATAATCTCCCTCCCAGATTCACTGTCAGACAGCCTTCCATCTCACTAACCAGATATTCTAACTGTAATTTAAGCCCCATTCTTCTGTTTTGGGCTTTCATAAGATAGGTAGGTAGATAGATAGGTAGGTAGATAAATAGAGAAAGAAAGGAAGGAAGGAAGGAAGGAAGGAAAGAAGGAAGGAAGGAAGGAAAGAAGGAAGCAAGCAAGCAAGCAAGCAAGCAAGCAGAGGGAAGGGAGGGGAGGGGAGGGAGGAAAGAAGGAAAAGAAAGAAATCCTTCTTACTTCTTCTATCAGAAATACTTAAGATACAAGTCACCCTTTGACTTTCATTCTTTATATCAAATGAATATTAATTTGAATACTAATCGTGTTTCCTCATAGAAGGTATTCATATCAGTTGTGTTATTTTAAAGATTGTAAAACCTAGAAGAAAACCTAGAAATCACTTGATCCAAATTTTAATTAATTAAACAAATATATGTAAACTACCAACTCCAGACACTCCCATAGTTACTGGAAATATGGTGAGGAGCAAAACATAAAAGAATTCTGAGGCGTGAAAGTTTGAGGCCATGTTTCACAAAAGGTAGCGTCAAATGGGCCTGGATTTCCCAACTCACTTAATTCTCCATCTCTCCACTGTTTTATGCTTTTCTTGGATTGTCTCTAGTTTCTTAACCAGAGATCATAAGCAAGTCACCTGTAGCCAGGTTAGGGCAGTAGACTTGCTTTGTTTGATCTACACATGCTCAAAAGTGTGTGTGTGTGTGTGTGTGTGTGTGTGTGTGTGTGTGTGTGTCTGTGTGTGTGTGTGTGTGTGTGTGTGTGTCTGTGTGTGTGTGTCTGTGTTTAAAGGTTATTTATTTGAGAGAGAGAGAGGGAGAGATCAGGGGAGAGGGGCAGAGGGAGAGGGAGAATCCCAAGCAGACTCCAGACTCCACACTGAGCTCGAAGCCTGACTCGGGGCTCGATCTCACAATCCTGAGATCACAACCTGAGCTGAAATGAAGAGTCGGATGCTTAACTGACTGAATCACCCAGGCACCCCCTGTTTTAAAATTATTTATTTAGGCGAGAAAGAGAGAAAGAGTCCAAACTGTGTTTTGAGTCAGTTGCCAAATCTGTAGATTTTACATAAAACTCAGAATGTGAACTCTTGAAGAGTCAGATCAGGCAACACTGGTCCCACAACCTTGCATGACCACAACCAGCTAGAATCAGTACCTGTTGATTGCTTTTAGATAGGTTACAAAGTCCCCATGTAATTGCAAACCCACCACCACCTACCCCATCACACCCAGTCTGCTTTACTAACCTGGTTCTCCTTCCCCAGCATTGTTTGGGCATCAGTTTGTGGTTTATACTCTTAAATCATGGTATACAAAAAAGTTGGCTACCGAGCAGACTGCTAACTTTTATGTGCCCTACTGCTTATAAGAAATCTGTGAACTAATGTGTAACAATTTTTTAAATTTGAATGTTCCGTAACAATCTATACAGTGATGGCAAAAACTGGATGGCCATACTTGGAACAGTAAGTTAAGTTTTAGTAGCCAGGCAAGTCTGATTCATAATGCTTTGGTCCCTGGGAACTCCCCCTTTTGACTTCCCTAGGTGCGAGGCATGCTTTTCTCTCCTGTTTTTATATGATTTGATTTTGCAACCCAAATTGTATAATATTCAGTGCATTTTGACTGCATCCCTGCTCTCAGTCATATTTTTTACTGGCCATTGGATTTCCCTTCATATTATAATATTTTGCACACCAAATGAGATTCTATGCTCAAACAGACCTACACCCCAGTCAGTCCATTATTGAATTTATTTTTTTGGTAATGTTGTCAAGGGTTGTTCTTAAAAGTTAGTTGTTTGTTTTACAGACATTCACGTTAACAGCTATTTAAAGAATAACTTTCAGATGATCTCTTAGAGAACCTTAACTTAATGGTACAGGTCTCAGATACTGTGTTGCCTGCTTTTATGTATAAATGAGCATGATATCATAGAAATTCACTTAAAATGAAATAATGATATGACCTATTAAAGATCCTACCTGGAGGAACTGAATATATAGCTCTCATCTACATTATCCAACTTTTTCCAAGCATAAAGGGTTTTGGTAGATAAACCTCCACTGGACAGAATTTATTTGCATGTCTACAGATGGGAATTAATTTTGTGTTGCTTTCAGTTTTCTACACTATATAGAGTTGTAAAATAGCTCCCTTGGACAAAGCATAGTTTTCCAGTGAAGCACAACGTTTTGGTTATAGTACTTCCATTAACCAAGTAATATCTGCATTTTTTCCAACCTGTCCCTTTGTTTTCTCTTTCAAGGGATATACAGAAAGGAATGTTAACTTAATCAGTATCCTTTCCAACTTTTACTAAAAATGTGACTTTTCAAATGACAACAGTACATGTAGAGATAGAGACATTTCAGTTTTGAAATTTGGTGTTTCACTTGGTTTTACTTCACGAGGTTTTATCTGAACTCAAAAAGTTTTTTTTTTCTTTTTTTTCTTTTTAAAGTGTGGATCTAAGAGTGATTTCTTGTTATTTGGGCAGGGATAATGCCCATGAAGGAAAAAAGAAAAAAATGCATTTTCTTATTAGAGATTCTAATTAAAAAAGAACTAACCAACTCTGACAAAGTTGAAACAATATGGAAATTCCCTTCTGCCAAAATATACTTGGCTCTTGCAAGTGGGGAATGCCTACATATTTGTTTAAATATTTAAATTCCCTTTGGGCTTTGTCTTACGATAAAATGATATTGTCTGTTCATTGTGTTTCTCTATCTGTTGGTTTCTTCTCATTCCAAACCCAAAGGGCATGTCTGTAAGGGTCTTGCCTGTTCCCTGAATGAATAACACACTTGTAATAAAAGGTTCTTTGTTAGAGGGTGGAGTCATTTCACAATAAAGGCATTGACATTAAGATGGCAAAATTTGAGAGTTTTTTCATGAATAGAGACTTGCAGTGATTTTTAAAATCTCTATAAAGATCTCTATAAAGTCTATATGAATACACTATGGAATTTGACCAGGATAGTCTTGGTAAAAGGTGATACCAGCTGAAATTACCTGGGCAACTTTCTAGTTCTGACTCTTTTTTCCCTTGAAACATTTTATTTACAATCTCCTTTAAGGGCCAACTGTATTTGAGCTCTATTACCAGAATTTCATACTCCAGAGCCTGTTTTGTTAGGCTGCAAGCCCTCCAGTTTCCCTCCCTCCAAGAGGGCAGCTCTGTTTCGTGACTCTACCCCAATACACACCAATACTGCCTCTACATGTTGCTACCTCTTCAAGGTCAGATTATTCCACTCTGGACCTTCGATAGTGTCAACTGGACATATCTCCCTTGCCTTTGTTCCTGCTAAGATTGGTCATTGTCTTCTCTAGCTTAAGCAGGCTGTTTGTTCTGTGGAATTCTGTCTGTGCTGCCTATCCTTCTGTCTTGCTTTGTTTTGCAAATCCCTAAAAATAAGAGAAACTAACTGGTAACCAAATCATGTTAATATACTAAGAAGACAGGTCTGTTTTCCTTATCTCATAAGTAGATAGAAAATAAATATATGTGTATGTAAAATCTATCTGCCCACCCATCCACTCACCCAGCCAGTCTATCTAGTAAATATACATGTGCGTGTATACAAGGATATATACATATAATCATTTTACATGCCCTTTTATTTATTTATTTATTTTATTTATTTATTTTATTTATTTATTTTTTTTTAAAGATTTTATTTATTCATTTGACACAGAGAGAGAGATTACAAGTAGGCAGAGAGGCAGACAGAGAGAGAGGAGAGAGGAGGAAGCAGGCTCCCCGCTGAGCAGAGAGCCCGATGCGGGCCTCGATCCCAGGACCCTGGGATCATGACCTGAGCCGAAGGCAGCGGCTTTAACCCACTGAGCCACCCAGGCGCCCTACATGCCCTTTTAGAGATCACTTGTTTCCTTTGGTTATTGTCTTTTTCTTGCTATTACAATTCTGGAATCAACATTCTTGCAGGTGTAAATTTACTAACATCATTAAACTAATTTTTTGGTGCAGGATTGTTTCATGGGCTCTGATTAAAGTAAATAATTTTGTAGCTGCTGTCAATGATTAAAAATCATGCTGCTTTGTAGTTATAATTCATAAGCATCAATGACAATCATAATCTCTAGCTCCTTTCCCAGAAAGAATCAATTAAGCACCTATTTTGTGCATTGCATTGTGCTAGCATGGAGGTTTTAAGAGAGTTCTTTAAATTGTGACCTAAATAATGCACAGGCTCTGAAAAGATTTCTGTTGGTTTTTGCCACTGCCCTGAGTCTTCCCTGGCCCCATGATCACTGTATAACTTAGCGACGAATAGTGGAAAAAGACAAGAAAACACAAATGTTATTTTAAGAAGAGTCACCTTAAATTTCAACTTTAAAGATTTATTTACTTATTTGAGAGAGAGAGAGAGAGAGAGAGAGAGAGAGAGAGAGAGAGAGAGAGAGAACATGGGAGCTGGGGGAGAAGGAGAGAGAATCTCAAGCAGATTCCCTGCAGAGTGGAGCCTGCAGGCTCCACCCCATGACCCCAGTCTGTGACCCCAAGATCATGACCTGAGCCAAAACCAAGAGTCAGATGCTCAGTGAACTGAGCCATCCAGGCACCCTTTAAATTTCAACTTTAAACCTGAGCAGCCAGTGGACATATTGGCCTCCTCACTTACTTCTGAAATATGTGTGGAATACTTCTGCCTCAGGGCCTTTGCACTCTGTTCTCTCCCTCTTATCTCATTTTCTCACATTGTTAAGTCTTCAACAAAATGTCATAATTTCAGTATCACCTTTCCTTAAACAGTGGGTTTAAAATTGTGTTTGCTCCTAATCACCGCTTATCACCATCCAACATGGCCTTTTATTGATTAACCCCATTTCTTTTCTGTCTTCCCCACTTGACTGTAGGCTTCACAAGGCAAAGGACTGTTTGTATCTGGTTCATTTCTGGTTCTTCAGGGTCCAGAGCAGAGTCTGGCATATAGTAAGCACTCAATAAATACTTGTTAAATAAATGAATGCCTCTGGAACTTTTTAGCTGTCGATCAACACCAAACAGCACACTTGACTGAAAAGTGCTAGGCAAGCTATTATGACAATTCAGGGTACTTGCCTTCCTTCAATAAGAGAAGCCCCTATTCCAAGGGTAGTTTTCCACCTCAGGTTCTCAGTGGTGAGCAAGAGAGTGAACTCATCCTGGTATTTCAAAAATGTAAAAGGAAATTGTTTGTAAACCATTGCAAATCCTCCCCTTCGCCCTACTAATCAGTATGAGTGTGGGGCAGGGCGTTGCAACAAAGGTTTGGTCAGACATAAATTCCTTTGATTAATTAAAAATGGGAGAACAAATTGTATAACAGATGCAGTGTATTTGAATTGAAACCACATCTTTCAAACATTTGTTCATGGTAAACATATTAAACGGGTTTTTAGTGGTAAAAATCTGAGAACTCTCATATTATCTGTTCCATCCAGAATTGACATCCCAAGTGTCTAACAAGTTCCTCATACAACATTAAAGTGCCATGAAGCAGTGATTCATTGATTGGTTCTAGATTTCAAACGGTTTGCAATCTACTTAGAACAATAGAAGCTATGTCATGTTAACGTGATGAATACAAATACTACATATTTTTTACTTGTTTCTTATGTTGCATAAACATATATAAAACACAGAGGTCATATATAAATACATAAGCTATCTATGTAATATAATGCATTTGTAAACTATGATATTAAATAAAACTTTCACCACAAACAGGTGTTCATGAAAAAGTATTTGGTTAATTTAAGTTTCTACTAGAGCATTCATCAACCAAACCAATTTTAAGAGAATTTGGGTATAATTTAATCTCTATTTTGATCATTCAGAACAGCCTCAGAACATTCTGATGATTCAGACTTGTACTTACAAAGATAACTATCTTGTACTGTGTGCGAAGAACATTCTGGTGATTCTCACTTTGTAGTGACTTCAGTTCTGATAAATGAAAGAGCATTGTAATGAACACTTTGCTAATCCTTCAGGTGAGCCCCCTTTCTCCAAGTCAGCCAGGAATCCAAATTATCATGAACAGATCTCTAAAATCAGGCACCCTGCCAAATTTCTACTCAGATAATTGCATTTTATCTACCTAAATCCCCTATGTTACTGCACTAGGATAAAGGCTTAATTTCCCATCCATTAATTTTCTTTCATTTTGCCTAAGAAGTGTTTGCATTTTTGTCATTCAGAAAACAATTCCAAGGAATAGTTCTGAGCTTCCAGTATGATCTTACAAGTGGAAAGCTGATGCAGATGGACATCTGTTCCTCTCGGCCGCCCAGCATCCATATCCCCCTATTCTGGTGATAGTCTAAGGTCCCTACAGAAACCTGCCAGCCTCTTTCTCAGCTTGAGAGTTGTCCAGTCTGGGTGGTCAGATGAGCTGGCCTTAGGGATTGCTTCAGGGAAGGCAAGGGGCCTGATGTAGCTCAGTCTGATCTCAGCCATTCATTTGATCAACTTTGAGCAATGACATGATGGTCACTTAGACTCTGGGGATGCAGTGACGCAAACAGACGAGGTCTCTGCTCTCGTGGAGCTTACATCCTAGCAAGAAATGTATTCTGTGATATGTAAGCATTTTTCTGGGACAAGGGGCATCCTTGAGTTCCACCTGACGTGGAGCTGTGAGTCTCTGTGCCTTGAGCTGCCTGAACCTAAGGAAGGGCCCCAACAGAGGGAAGTGCAAGGGAGAGAGAGAGACTGAGGTTTGGATGCCCAACATCCCGACGTCTGTTGTCATCTTTTGGGCCCTTGGACGTCAAAAGCTAGCTTCACACCTGGATCTTCAGGGAGGTGAGCTACTAGATCCTTCTCTGAGGTGAACTAAGTTGTAAGAGTTTCAGTCCCTGTGACTGAAAACATGCTCATTAGCCACCTGCCAATGACGATCAGGGGCTGTGCCCCTACAATTGCTGTTCCTTGGGTTTATGTGTGAAAACACCCAAGTAGACCCAAATAATCTGTTCATGGCTCCCAGCTAGACTTGCCACTGGAGGGGCCTCACCCAGAGAAGGAAAGGTCAGGAGGACATGCTTTGGGGTCTCTGCCAGTTAACTGTGCTAGAATGAGTCAGGGACATTCTGGGGTAGGTGACGGCACTCTCCAGCCATTTTTGTTTATTTTGTTTTAAACTGCAAGCTACTTTTATTTTGGAGTTGTTGTTATGTGTCAATAGACAATGAATATATAACATAGACAGAATTCATGTAAAATATATGTTCAGGGCGCCTGGGTGGCTCATTCGTTAAGCGTCTGCCTTCAGCACATCGAGCAAGTGCTCAACAACAGGAGCTCACGGGTGTTGAGCACTTGCTGAATGTGTTGTAGGACCCGCTCATTTCATCCCCACAGAAGCCCATCAACGAAAGGGCTGGTATTACCCCCATTCGACATGGGAAGACTGAGCCTCAGAGGTCCGTTCATTACAAAGCAGGAAAACGGAGTCTTGAATCCTGATCAATCCATCCGTGTACTTAACAAGTCTACACCTTCCCTGTGTTTATCCCTCCATGTTTTTGGATTCCGGTTTGTGGACTTTGCCTCCATTACATACACGTGCTTCGCCGTTCTGAGCTGCCCTCAGCTCTAAGCCCCAAAGTGACTGTGTCCCGCTCCATGACCCCGCTCCCCATGGGCTGTGACCTCCCCACGAAAGTCTGCACATGCTTTCTGGTTAGTGATGCTCCTTATTCTAGACTTTGCCATGCTGTGGAAAAAACTGTTTCCCACAGGAAACTCTGCCCTTTTAAAAAAAATTATTTATTTATTTATTTATTTGGGGGAGAGAGAAAGCATGAGCTGGGGGAGAGGCAGAGGGAGAAGCAGACTCCCCACCAAGCAGGGAGCCCGATGTGGGGCTTGATCCTAGGACCCCTGGATCATGACCCGAGCCAAAGGCAGACGCTCAGTGGACTGAGCCACCCAGGTGCCCCAACTCTGCCCTTTCAATCAGAGAGGTCTGCCTTCCTGGGAGCCTCTGGGAGTAAGACATGCTGATGAGGAACGAAATCAACTTTCCTATTATAATGCTTTCTCGTCTCTACTTCCGTGTGGCCACTAAGAGAGCAAAATGGTCAGGCTTTCAAGACTGGCAGAGAGGGCCACAAATAATTCTTTACACGTTTTTTAAAGCTCTTTTCTCCCAGCTTACTGTGGGTCATGTAAGCGGTTGCAATAGTTATCGACTTACTGGCCATCAGTTTAAAAGAATTGTTGCAAAGTGATAGAATTTTGAAGTTCAAAAATATGTTAATGATCAGCAATTCAATGCGATTTATTGAGCACTCTCTAAATGACCACGACTGTTTCTTTTGCATGAGACTGACAGTTAAGTATTAAATACTCTGACAGTTGAGTATTAAAAATACTCTATCACTATAAGGTAAAGTGGGCACCACTGTTCCTAGGTCATCAGCTCTTCCTTAGCTGCACAAAGACCCCTGAAACTGCAAGATCTTAGGGAAGTTTGTTCCCAGGGTCTCTGGGCTCACAATCCATGTGGTAATACCAGGGCTTCAGTGAGGTCCCAAGTAGTTCTTCTCCTGAAGTCTTATTTACTCTCAAACATCTCCCTCTCTGCTGCTCAGTGAGAACTGGCCTCCTTTCAATCCCACCCCAAATTACCTACATTGTTCTTTGCTGTCCTAAATCCTGGCTTTAGTCCGTTCTCATTAATAAAGGATCAATAGCTTTCTCAAATAAAAGTAGGTAGATAAGTTGGGGAGAGAATGGGAAAGAGAATGAATAGAGTGTCAGGGATTACGGAACACCTGTGCCTCAAATACCAAGCACCCAGAAAAGAAAATGAGGAACACAAAATCCCCCTCCCTTCCAGTGTCACTGACTGTCCAGTCCTGGCCTTGGACCATACAAGGGAGGTAGCACCAAGTGCTGTAGCATCTGACAAACCCTAATTACACCCTGACACTGCTGTTCCTTCTCTAGAGCTACGCTGTCCGGTATGCGGCTATCTGTATTTACACGAATCAAAGTAAAAAGTTCGTTCTCTCTGTTGTACTGGCCACACTTCAGGGGCACAATCACCACGTGTGACTGGTGGTTACCCTACTGGACAGCACAGATATAGGACATTTCCAGCATCTCAAAAATTCCTACTATACAATGCTTCTCTAGTGTTTCTCTAGACAGTGCTACCCAGCTTTTTTTTTTTTAAGATTTTATTTATTTATGTATTTATTTATTTTAAAGAGCGAGAGAGAGCACAAGCAGGGAGAGAGAGAGCACAAGCAGCGGGAGCTGCAGAGGAAGAGGGAGATGCCGATTCCCCACTGAGCAGGGAGTTTGATGCGGAGTCCATCATGACCTGAGTCAAAGGCAGAAGCTTAATGCTTAAGGGACTGAGCCACCCAGGTGCCCTTCTCAGCTTTTAATATGCATAAAAATCACTTGGGGATCTTGTGAAATGGAAGATTCTGATTCAGTAGGTCTGGAGTATGGCTTGCGATTTCTCATTTCTGACATGTTCCCCATATTCTCATGCTTTTGACCCAGAGATCCTAATGGGAGCAGCAAGATTTTATACTACACTGGAAGGTAGCTATTCTTTTATTTTTTTAAGGATTTATTTATTTTAGAGAGAGAGTGTGAGCACGATAGGAGAGGGAGAGAGAGAGAATCTCCAGCAGACTACCTGCTGAGCATGGAGCCTCCACAGGGTTAGATCCCAGGACCCTGAGATTGCAACCTGACCTGAAATCAAGGGTCAAGTTGGACACTTAACGGACTGAGCCATGCAGGCGCCCCAAGCTAGTAAGCTGTTCTTATATTGCAGCACATGAAAATCCCCTGCAGCTTTCAAATCCTGATGGTCAGTCAGCATCTGAGATGCATTAAGTCAGTCTCTGTGAATGGGACCAAGGCGTCTGCACTTTTGAGGATTTCCCTGATGAATCTAATATGCAGCCCAGTTTGGGAAGCAATGGTGTGAGGTGAGTTAGCTGAAGGGGTAACTGAAACAAGGATTGCTTCTCCCCACCCCTTTCAGTGGGTTTAGGACAGAGCCAGATTCTTTGCATTTCTAACCAATGCCCAGATGATACCCTTGCTACTGGTCTGGGGCCACTCTGAGAGCCCCCGATGTAAGGCCTTAGTACCACAGCCTGGGCATTTCCTGGAAAGTCTTTGGGGCACAAAACCTGGAGTCCCACCGCAGACCTATTCCAATGGAATCTGCATTTTAACCACAGTCTTCAGGTGATCTGAATGCCCATTAACATTTGACAGGCTCTGCTGAAAGGCGCTAGGAGATTTCTTTCATTGCTAACCCAATGGATAAAGACATTTTGTACCTGCTATAGGAATCTTTGGTGGAGAGGCTAGAGATGATGTCAGCACATGGCACGAGGTCACCATGGGGTAGTGGATCTTGGAGCACGGCTCCTCAACATCAGCATCAGCAGCTCCTGGGTACTTGTAAGAAATGAAAATTCTCAGGTCCCTTCACAGAACTTCAGGATCAGATCCACTGAGGCTAGTGCCTAGCCAGAGATTATACCTGGCCCTCCAGATGTTTCTTATGGATGCTCAAGCAGAAGACACACGGATTTAGGAGCTACAAGCCTGGGCTTTGGAACCAGATGGACCTGGTTCAGATCCCAGCACCACTGCAAAAAATGGTGCTGTTGGGTATGTTAATTATGTCCGGTTTCTCTTGCGGAATGAGGGTGAGGACAATAGTAATTCATTGTTACACGCACCCAATGAGAAAAGACATGAAAAGCTCCCACTAGACTAGAAAACATTAGTTGTTGTGGTAGAGGTAAGAGTAAGTAGATAATTGACCATAAATATTTTTATGAGAGCCTGATGCTTCGGTGAGGCGGAGGACGGCTGGCCCCAAAACTGCCTTCAGAGAAAGGGGGTTGCAATTATGATGATGGTGCTGAGATGTCTCAGGCTGTGCCACAGTGTTTGTCATCCCTTCCTATGACCCGGAAACCACTCAGCTCCTCAGGAGAGCAGAGCCAACCACACAGCCTGTGCATATGTTCTCTATGGGCTCTAGGGCAAGTTCCTAGGATGGGACATGTTTACAAAGAACACTGCAGGACAGCTGGCCTGGGTGAAACCACACTCCACTTGCCTCTAGACCCAACACCACACCTCCCCCTGTCTGAGCTCTCAAGAGCCTGGATCCATGGGTGAAGCTCATTCGGGCTTTCAAGAAACACGCCTTCCAAGCACAGGCCCCGGGAGCTGGGCTGTTTCAGGCTCACCTGAAGAACTGACGCTTTCTCTTTCTTTGCCCATCCGCGCATGCGCTCTTGAAGTCACGTACTATGAGCCAGTATTTAAGGATCTGGGGAGTGGGGGGGTGGAAGGGGGCGTTGAAAGTCCTCCTCTTCCCACGGATCACCTTCTGTAAGGATAGGAAATATGTTTGAGTTATAAAAAAAAATTAAAAAAAAAACATTTCCCTTCCTCTACTTTTCTTCCTCTTTCCATCGTTCACTAAAGATGTTCAATTGCCCCACCTAGCTGCGTAGCTCTAGCTGCTCTAAAGCTTCCTGAGGAAAACGATTGAAATAACGCACTCCTCCCTTTGCAGCATTCCTGTGGCCCTTTGCTCAGACCAGTTTTGGCTAAAAACCTTAAACTTGAGTGCACTAAGCACAGTGTCTTCTATTGTTTCTAGCTACTCAATCTGACAGAAATAGCCCCCCCTCCCCCGCATAAAAGAATTATGATAATAAGGTTTTCTTTTCAGGTCATTAAGCAAGGAAATCAAATGACCTCTGCTCCTCTGAGTCTTCCTAATTTGCATAGCTTGCTCCCTCCTTGATGTTATGTTTCTGTAGGAGTTTGAGTGATCCTGCCCCATTCAAGCACTGTCTCAAGAGCTCAAGAATTCATCTCATAAACTATGTTACACATTCCCAGGAAAGACTCACTACCACATGGTAGATTAGAATGATGGAATTTAGTTGGAATGTCGGAACGTGGGATCCCAGGAAATCTGGTAAAATCATCCAGTTCATTGGTTCTCAAACTTTACTGTGAGTCATCTAGGAGGTTTGTGAAAACATATATTGCTAGATCCCCTCTCAGTACTTTCTGTTCCATAGGTGGTGGTTCTGGGACCCCACTTCAAGGTCAATTGATTTAGTTTAATCTTTTTTCTTTAAGTAAGGAAAGTATTTTTAGCCCCGTTTTGCATATAAGACTGTGGTAGTAAAGAAAAAGCTACATATACAATTCAACCAGAATTTAGAAGAAAAGGGGAATTTTTAGGTCTTGGATTATCTCTTTGGGTTGGCTAGATAAACATCTGTAATGTCAGGGTCCTAGATGAATCGTCTAGGGAAAATAAACCACAGTGAAAAATTTGAGTTGACCTCAACTGTGACTTAACCATTGGGAGGCATGCATTTGTTACTAAATTTCTTGGGCGGGGGTGGGGGGGGAAGCTCATTTGACAGTTTTGTTTTAAACCGTCTCCAAAAAAGCTTTCATTGATATTATTTCGTTAGATTGTACTAACACCTAGTTCACAGGACCTGTAAAAGGAAACCGAAGATCAGAGATGTTAAGTCATATTCCTCTAACCCACACAGTGCATGAACTACTGAGGCAGGAAGAATACCCAGGCTTCTTGACCTTGTTAAACAGCACAAGTCAAGATATATATATATATAAAATGCAAGCCAAATGTGTAACTTTAAATTTCTAGTAGCCACATTAAAAAAGTAAAAGGAAACAAGTGCAATGAATTTAACAGATCTTTTTTTTTTTTTTTGAAAAGAGGGCATTTAGAGAGAATATTTAGACATTAGGTTTACATGGGGTGTTCCAGTCCAAATATGTGGGAGTTGAGAAGTTTTATTTGGTCACACCCAATTTTCTATCACCTTTGATGGGTTTTTTTTTTTTTTTTGGTTTTGTTTTTATTATTTGCCCCAGGGGTACAGGTCTGTGAATCATCAGGCTTACACATTTCAAAGCACTCACCATAGCACAAACCCTCCCCAATGTCCATAACCCAGCCACCCTAACCCTACCCTCCTGCCACCAAGTAACCCTCAGTTTGTTTCATGAGATTAAGTCTCTTATGGTTTGTCTCCTTTCTCGATCCCATCTTTTAACAGTAGATCTTATTTTAACCCAACATATCCAAAATATTACACCCAGAATATGTAGTTCACTATGTGGTTAGTGGATATGGTATTATACAACACGGCTTGAACAGTTGTGGGAAACTCAGGAGGTTATTGCTCAAGGTCAATCTTGGAAGGTCACTGGCAGGTCTTGTTTCTTTGTAAATGGTAATAACTATTATGGTATGTGGAAGTATATTTATAACTCATTTGTCATCTAGCTGATGGTCTAGAGCTGCACTATCCAATACAGGAGACTGCCTGAGTTCTAATTAAAGTGAATTAAAATTAAATGAAATTAAAAATTGGTTTCTTCAACCCTACTAGCCACTTTTCATGGGCTTCCTAGCCACACCTGGCTGGTGCCTGCCCATGGGAGCACACAAGTACAGACTTCTCCCCGTTCTCTTTGAGTATTCAAACAGCATGGAGATACATTGTTTTTCTTCCACTGACAGTCTCCACTAAGAGTCCTGACTTAGTCTTCCCTCTACTTCCCACAGGGAAACCCTGGAGACAACATGGTATACATTCTTCCACTTCCTGTCTATGTACTTTGTACATATGAATATTCATGCATGTTGCTTTCTGGTTGTTTATATGAATAGCATTGTTCTTTTTGTATTCAGTAATTTGCTTTTATTCACATCATATTTCCTGAGGGAATTCCATATTTATACACATGTGCCCCCACCAGTTATTTTGTTTCACAGTATTCTGTTATGCTTACATTGTACATATTTTAAAAATACCTGTGTATGTAGTTTATTTTCAATATTTTGCTATTGCAAACAATGAAACAATGACTCTTGTTTTGCATTTCTTTTCTTTTTGCATTTGCATAGTATTCCTTTTGAACAATTTTCTGAAGGTATGTTCATTTTATCCAAGTATATGCATGTTTTCAATTTTGGTAGGTATTTCCAAGCTGCCTTTTAAATACCCTTCCCATTTGAAATGCCACCTGTATCTCAAACTACATTTCCAATACAATGGGCCTGTTTCTTATGTTTTTTTTTTCAATGATTAGTTTTTCTATACCTGCATAAATATTTTCTTGGTTACCAAGCATCATGGTATATTTTAATACCTGCTAGAACAAGTCTGCTTATTTATTTAATTATTCATTCATTTAATGTCTTTGTTATTCCTGAACATTCTTTCTTTCATATAAACATTAGAACCACTAACTTCTTTAACCAAAACTCACATTCCACGCCCACCTGAAATACCATAATATATTCAGGAGGGTTTGGATATACTCTCTTTGAATTTGTCAGAATTCAAAGTACAATCAGCAGTGGGCAGATTTTCTATATATAATAGACCCATTTCACTGAGAAATGACAAGGCATCGGCCAGTAATATACTTGCATATTTTAGGCAATTGTAAAATCTTTACTGAATGAGGAAGATCAGACCCTGCTGTTACCTTTTAAATAATGTATTTTAAGGATAAATGGCCTCCTGATAATGGCCATTAATATTAGAATTTTGACTTACTATGTTTCTGTACTGATTCATCTCCAAAATCATTTAATTCAAAAATTCTTTAACACAATTAAAATCTATATTTCAGGAGTTCCTTTCTGAAATAAGGGAAAGTGCATATTTCGATCATCTTTTTCTATCGTGGTTGCCTTCAGCTCAGAATTAATGTAAAAATGACAATTCTATTTAAAAGCCTCTAGAAATATTAAGTGGGATTAAATGTTTATGAAAATCAGCTTGTGTTACATATTTATTCATTTCAAATTAAGGGGAGAAAGTGATGAAAAAAAGTTTTCAAACCTTCTGGCTCTTTCCCTAGTAACACCTTTTAAGTTTGAAATATTTTGAGGAAAACTTTTGCAATTCTAAGAAAAAGCTGCTAAAGGCAAGCCTTCCAAACGAAAAAAAAAAATCCAAAATAAGAGAAAGAAAAGCTTCTTTCTTTTTAATAAATCATATTCAAGGGAGGTGCTTTTTCTCTAAATTCTCTCCTGTTTACTATGAACCTAAGAGAAAACTTGGCAGGTAGAAAAGTGTAGGCAAGCACATGTTTGGGTTATTTGAAACTTATACCAAAATGAGAGAAGGTAAAAAAAAAAGGCCCAAGCACTGATGCAGACTTAATCACAAACTATAAAATCTCCAGCTCGCCCCCATTCGACACATCAATTTTAAAGATATTTCTCAAATTTCTGTAAAAAGTAAATAAATGAGGAAGTTATATGAGGATAAATACTTTTCTATCCTGAGGTAGCAATATGTATTTCATTTAATGCTCTTTGCATTTTTTATGTATTTTTGTGACATTTTTGCAATTCAGTCATCTTTGTGATGAATTCAAAAGTGCACATTCTTACAACTGGAACGTGTTGGGTAAATTTGTTTTGGTTTCACACCACCGAGATGCAGGATGTCACACTTTTTAGAAAAGTCAAAATAGCAACAGAAAACCAGTGACTGAGACTCTGCTGAGGAGTTTCCTATTCTAGAACCATCACAAGTGTTTGATTTTGTGTGCTTTTATTCCGTACCAAAAAAAAAGCCCTTGTACAACAGTTTGAGAACTGGAGAGATTTCATTTGTGTTTAATGTGTGTTTTATAAAAAACCCTGTCACTTATAAAGAGCTCTTCTACTGTCAAAGACCTATTCTGGATCTAAAACAACAGGTCCCAGGGCAAGTGCAAAGAAGTTCGCCAAAGGCCTCGCCTTGCAGCATGAAGTCCCAGCCGGTCGTGGTTTCCCACTGTGTGACCTCACGAGGCTCCCAGACACGGCTTTTCACAAGTGGAAATGGTAGACCCTTCTGCAGGTGACCCAAGGCCGTGAAGCCATTACTTAACAAGTGAAAATGACACATCAAAAGGTGGCACTTCCTAAGTAATCTGAGTCTGATTTGCCCCTGGTCACTAAGCTAGTTCAAATAGAATTGTAGATCCCGCAGAAGCGGGAAGGGAGTAGAAAAAAATAATTTAAAATCTGGTTAATAAAATTCCATATTTCCAACTAAATACAACAGAGGCTGTGCTATGCAAGGGGAGGGAAGGGATGGTTGGCCAATCTCTTGCTCTCCACACCCAGTATGGGGCTTGAACTCCCAGCCCTGAGATCAAGAGTCGGATGTTCTAATATCTGCCCCTCTCTATTTTTAATGTAATCCACGTCCATATGTCTTTAACCTCAATGGCTGTATGTCCAGACCAGAATTTCTCGATGTCGGTACTGCTATCGTTCGGACCTGATAATTCTTTGCCGTGGGGACTGTCCTGTGCACGTTAGGAAGGTCTGCACGTCCCTGGCTTCTATGCACTAGATGCCAACATAGCACCATCCACCCCACACGCATATGCGCACGGTTGTGCCAACCTGACATGTCTCCCATCCTCGCCAGCTGTCCCCTGGGACGCACAATGTCCTAGCCTATGTTTTTGCTTGTTTTCTAAGTACAAAGGCAGTCTGAGGATGAGTCCATTCACCTATTCATAACATTTATTTATTTATTTAAATTTTTTTGGTAGTAAAAAGAGGTCGTAAGACTTTTTTCCCCTTATGAAATCAGAAGGATATAATACTATCAAAACACCGTTAAGTACGTGTGTGTGTGTGTGTGTGTGTGTAGAGAGAGAGAGAGAGAGAGAGAGAAAGAGAAAGAGAGAAAGAGAATGTTTGACAGGTTCAACTGGGGTAAAATTATTGAACTGGTAAGTGCCTTGCCCTAGCAATTAAAATGTTACCATTGTTTGACCATAGTCAAAGAATGGTGTCGGTATTGTTACAGAAATACTAAACATCCATAGAACTGTAGCTTCTTTTTGGTGACCTTACATAGGGGATCACGGGCCAGACATAGTACTGGGCAGTCAGTATATGGGACTTCATCCATTAGAAGGTACAAGTGTTTTTCTCATTATACAAAAGAGGAAATTGATGTGTGGCGAGATTATATGATGCCCTGTTTCACTTCTAGAAAGAACCGTAACTAGATTAGACAGATAGACTCAGCTCCTAGTAGAGCAACATGCTGGACTTTTTTCACTTACTTTATTTATTTATTTTTTTATTTTCACTTATTTATTTATTTATTTATTTATTTATTTGACAGGGAGGGAGAGATCACAGGTAGGCAGAGAGGCAGGCAGAGAGAGAGGAGGAAGCAGGCTCCCCACTGAGCAGGGAGCCCGATGCGGGGCTCGATCCCAGGATCCTGACATCATGACCTGAGCTGAAGGCAGAGGCTTTAACCCACTGAGCCACCCAGGCGCCCCTTCACTTACTTTAAATTATTGTATTATTCATTGAAAATGTTTATCTCCCAGACATTTTAAGATATTCAGTGACCCCTAAATTTCATCAATGTGTTTTCAGCAAATACTTATTCTACTGCTAATGAGTCTAAACATTTTCAGATCAGTTAATATGACATATTGAGCATGAATGTGAGGGGGAAATAGCATAATGCTTTCCAAAGAAAAATACAAGTCATCTCTTTAATGACCACTGTCTGAGACATTTTTATGTTATAATTCTCCTAATTGCTGTGGAAAACTGAGCAGATTGATAATGTACAGAATCTCTTGAGGCCTTTTGTGTCGCTCATCCACAATCCGTGTGTCATAAAGCAAGTCCATCTCATTTTATCAGTTAGACACAGTTTCTAGCCCATCACGCTCACAGAGGTCGTAAGCTGTGCAATTAAGAACATAGGTTTGGGTGTCAGAAATCCTTGAGTTCAAATTATTTTTTCACTACACACACTCTGTAACTTGAAGCCTTAGATTTTTTTTCTAATCTATAAAAGGGAACAAAAATACTACTCATAAGTTGTTTGGGCATGTTAGGTGATCAGGTAGATATAATGCATGTAAAGGAATGACCACCTTCTCCTCGCAGCAAATTCTCATTAAATGGGAGCGTATATACAGCCATGTACCTGTGCACTTAGGTCCAGTGATTGTTCATGAGGAGATAATTACATCCAGTCGTATTTCCAGAGATGGGTTAGGCTACCAGCTGTGGTTACCTTACTAGGAGTCTCTTGAGAACCCCTTCTGTTGTGGCCATAATCCAACCACTGTGCAGATGCCACGTTCTGCTATGGCCATGTTCTGTTAGCTGGGGAGGCTCAGCAGCTCCTAAGGACAGTGCTCGTGGCCGTTTCAAATACATAAGAGGTTAGTGCAAGATGAGTGGCACTGTGACAGGAATGGAAGGCACCAGCTTCCTATCTTCGATCATAGATGTGTTTTACCTTCCAGTCGAGACCGGTATTGAGCAGGGTCTCCAGGGAGCTGCTCTCAGGATGATTTCCTGCTATATTTCCTGCCTGTCCAGCATCCATTTTCCCTCCTTTGGATAACACAATCCTGATTTTCTTTGGGAAGCCTCCCCTCCATCCTCAGCCATGTTGCCTTGGTTGGGTTTCCCAAACCCAAGGGCTGGGCCCTGATCGGCTTAAAGCAATTGGAATAC
Organism: Ailurus styani; assembly: GCA_002007465.1. Classification (NCBI taxonomy): domain Eukaryota; kingdom Metazoa; phylum Chordata; class Mammalia; order Carnivora; family Ailuridae; genus Ailurus; species Ailurus styani. Next base: position 375,409 of record LNAC01000392.1, on the reverse strand, counting down.
CTGAACTCCTGATCCCCATGATTGGTTTGGGATGAAGCCCAGAAGATAGTCCAGGGGATGGAAGGAGATTCTGCTGAGGGTTAAGAATATGTGAGGTAAGATTGTGGAGTAAGAATATGTGAGCTGAGGAGCGTTTATAGCCGTGCTGCTACTGTAAGGCAAGATCATGGCTCAGAGTAGCCACTTAGGGAAGACGTGTAAACTGCCGGAAGAAATCCAGCCTGGAACTAGCCCTGCTTTTGAACTTTATGGTTAAATACTCCTTTTTTTTCTTCCTCCTCTTCCTACTTCCCTTCTCCTTCTTCTTCTTCTTTGAATAGCTTGGGTCAGTTTTCATTTGCATCTAAAGATCTCCTGATTCACTCATATTTTACTTTAATAACATCTTCATCTTTTATTGTAGAACATATTCTGTGCCTTGCATTTATAGGTAGGTACTTATGTCCACATGTCTGTATCTTGCATGAGGCACAGGGGTGGGGGCGGGGAGGAAGGACAATCTAGGTGACTGTCTTCTTTCTCTCCCGTTGGGACATGGTAGTATTTTTACATGCTGTCAGTCCTCAAGAGGGATAATTGTTGAGCGAACAAATGAACAAATGAATGAACAAATGAACATATAACTGAAATGATACAACTTTAACTATGTCTGGCTTGGCAAGGTGAAATTATTTGCAATTTACTTTTTAAATTCCCACCGACGAATGAGTTAGCTATTATTTTACTGATTTATTTCCACTACAAAAAAGACAGGTAAAGCAAAGGGTCCCCAAAATGTTACTTTGATCCTGGGTAACTGAAAATTGTGTGGACTCACACTGGACATAGGAAAGCACTTTTTCTTCCTAAGGAAATATCAAGTGATGATGGTCCAACGCCGGGTGGCAGAGGCCCCACTTCAGCTGTGTGGGTACCGGGAGCCCTAACCTGGTGAGTTCGCTGGAAAGGCCCGGAAGCCAAGGAACAGCAGGTGGATATCTTGAAAGGGATGGGAATAGTGAGTTCTGAGCCATACTCCAGTACTCTGGTCCTCCACTATTTTTGTGGATTTCAGTTTATTGTTCCATGAGCATGATTTGTGACCTGTGGGAGAACCCAGAGAGGTACTACTAGAACAATCAACCATTGTTAGAAAGATTTCGTGTGATCAGTATCAGGCTGGAGTTGATATGCTCTTGTGTCACTTCATGGGTGGTACAATCATGGCTTTGGGCCAAACGATACCTCATGTGGTAAAATGGGTGATGGTGATGTCTTTATATGGAGGACGTGGGTGGAGTAGAGCCACAACATAAGAACATCTTCGTGCCTGTGCCGAGAATGGCCGTGGCTCAGAGAAAAGTGCAACAGCTGGATCCAGCAGCCCTGGCTGGTGTTCAGTGGGGGCCGAGTGTTTCTCCTTTACCGTGGGAGGCCCTGGTCACAGCTGCTTTGGGGTTGCTGATATGACTGCCCTGAGCACACGGGCTGGCAGAGACCCACCACTAAGGTGGAGACTGCGCTCCAGCTTTTCACTGTATCAGAGCTCAGCTTCCCTTTGACCTCAGAACTCCTGGTTCTTCACTTGTTACTTCGTATTGTGGTCATTATCTGATATTTATTTAATACCATCCAACTGGTAGGTTGGATTGTGGAATCTATTCTAATGAGGGGAACTAATCCCCTAAGAAGATGAGCAACACTTCCTAGAACAGATTGCGGCCATGGTCCTAGGGTTGTCGATGATGCACCAGGACTTAGAATGAAGTGGGAGCCCACCCCCTCAAGCTGCTGGCTTTCCCACTCAGTGGTTCTGTGAGCTTGGCCAAGTTACTCCTTTCCTCCATGTCTGAACTCTTTACCTGAAAAATGGGATAAAAATAGCACTTCATAAAGTCACACAGATTAAGACATGTGCTTGGGATGTAGGAAGCACAGCACTTTACTGGTATGTAGCAAGTGCCCAGAACATGTTAGCTGAAACTTTATGTTCAGCACATTGAATCTGAAAAAGAACAGAAACACAGATAAATCACAACTCCTGTTTATGGGTGGAAGGCTCTTTGTGATGAAATCAAATTTCTGCCTCACCTATCAATTGACCTAGGACTCTCATATCTCCTCTCAAGATAAAAATCACCACCAGGGGCGCCTGGGTGGCTCAGTGGGTTAAAGCCTCTGCCTTCGGCTGAGGTCATGATCTCAGGGTCCTGGGATGGAGCCCCGAATCGGGCTCCCTGCTTGGCAGGGAGCCTGCTTCCTCCTCTCTCTATGCCTGCCTCTCTGCCTACTTGTGATCTCACTCTCTGTGTGTCAAATAAATAAATAAAAATCTTTAATAAAAAAAAATCACCACCAAACCCACATCATTAAGTCTTGGACTGGTGGGCTGGCATATCCACATCTACCATGGAGTAATATTTGAAGTTAAAGAGATGCCCACATTCCCACGGCAGCCCTTTGAAGACACAGCACAAGTAGGACCCTCCTTGTGCTGTTAAATGACCCTGTGGACCCATTTGGAGGGCTGTTTGATTTTCTCTTAACCTTCCTCTGTTGCTCTTCATATAAACAAATGAAACTTTTTTCTTTTTAATTAAAAAAATCTGAGGTCAGTTAGGAATGTCCTTGTGACTCTTGTGTAGTGTAAAACAGACCCTCTGGGGGAATGAATCATGCTAATATCTGGTTAGTTGGCTCATGCTAGGAGCGATCCAATAAAATACCGACTTTCAAGTACTCTCCCACACCCTGCTCCTCCTCTTCCCTCTCTTCTCTACGAGGCTGCCAGCGCGCGTAGTTACTTGCTCAGCACCAACCCTCCCTGCCAACGATCAGTTCCAGGAGGACAGACATTGTCTCTCTTCCATCCACATTTTATCCTCAGAGATTAGTGTGGTGCCTGATTCATAGTACTATACTTGGTAAATATTTGGTAAGCTAATAAATGGAAATACAAATGTTGGCTAGGAAAACAAAGCATGTTGAATCCCAACATCAGCTGACTTGGAAGGGTGGGTCACACAATTACTCCCTGAAGAACCTATTGATGATCCTTTGTGGCTGGTTTCCATGTGTACTGACCGATGAATGAAAAGTAATAAGTAATATTTTGTGGCACTAAATGACAACCATTTTAAGATTTTATTTATTTATTTGACAGAGAAAGACAGAGAGAGAGCAGGAACACAAGCAGGGGGAGTGGGAGAGGGAGAAGCAGGCTTCCCGCTGAGCAGGGAGCCTGATGAAGGGCTTGATCTCAGGACGCCGGGTTCATGACGTGAGCCGAAGGCAGACGCTTAACCACTGAGCCACACAGACACCCACTTTAAATTAGAATTTATACACAGCTAGAACCAGAAGTGGAAAAAACATACATAAAATTTCTCCTTTCAGAAATTCCATCAAAAAAATGGTTCGAGTAAGTGGAAGTGAATGGTTGTTTAATCCAACTTGGGAGTTGGGAGAGGTCTTTTCATTGCTGTTTATGTTGTAATGTATCACCTTAATTTTTTTCTCATTATATATGTAATACATACCCATTGATCATGAAATACTGATAAATACAAATACTCTTCTCCCAAAGTGGTAAAAGAAGTCATTTCCATTTATTTTCAACCAGAGATGACTTAGATTAACAACTGATTAACAACTGAGAATATATCCTAGTTTTATATATATATGTAAATTTGCTAAATTTATTTTATTGAAATTAACATTACTTTTTCTATCTTCTTTATTATAGAAACAAAATCTATGTTAAAAAATCAAGCCATATGAAATATTAAGAAAATGAAAGTTTCATGTAATCTCATGGCCTAGAGTCATTCTACTCAAAAATATGGTCCCTAGCCCTGCAATGGTCTGCCTCAAACTGTTTGCTACTAGTCTGCTAGGACACAAGGAAAATAAACAGTTAAAAACTTTAACAGCAATTTGACATTTTAATTGTATTTTATAAAACTTTTGTTTTCCAAAGGAGTGGAAAAATTAACAAGTTTTAAAGATCTGGTTCTTCACCACAGATAGAAAAACACTGAATTAGAAATAGTTTGCTTTATGTTAGTTGAGATTATTTTCAAAACCTAGGCTACTCTATCTGTGTCTCTATGTGTGTATACCTACCTACTGAAACACAGACACACAGCACCTACATATATTTATCTACAAGACCTATATATGGAGAGAAACACACATATATAGATGGACAGATATACATATCTTGAACAAAAATGAAACTTGAACAAAAATGAAATTCCAACAATAAAACACAGAGTGTATGTTTTCCCATTTAATCCTCAAAATGCCAACAGGAAGGGGCTACAATAATCGCTCCTATTTCACAAAAATATTCCTGTTCCCTAAACTCAGTAATAAATTCTCAGCAGAAGTAAACTGCTCAAAGGAATTTCAAATGGAGGTATGCATCTAGAACTTTTGAAAAGACACATGCACACACAAAACAACACTTCGAAATACTTAGAATTCGAGCCCAGACTCCAGACAGTAGACCCAACCAACAAAATCTTGCGGCTGCATTTGGCAGGTGAAGACCCCTTGAGATCTATGATGAATAATATGTATGGTGACATCATGTCCACCGCCAAGTTCTGTGCTGAGGTTGTTCGATCTGTAACTAGAGTCTAAGTCTCTGGGGGCCTCTCTTCTACCAAGTAACCAACAGTGGAGTATCTGCTAATTATACGTTTTGCTGCTTGGGCCCTCCTCCTGCTCACAGTAGGTGTTGATTTAAGATGGAAGTCAGGGTGGAGTCAAGGGTAGGTCGTTCTGAGGGGCAACCACAAGCGATCCTCTGTGCTGAGTCTTCTACTGTGACCAGGTACACTCAGCAAAAATTCTCAGAAATTCTCCGGAAATCTGAGCAAAGCGTATGTGGCCAAATAAGATAATCAAGTATAGAAGAACATTTTGTCAATAATTTATGTGGCACTTCTTCTGCTCTATGTGAATACATCCCTAATTTCTGCATTTAAAGTACAAATTAGGGGCGTTGGCGTGGCTCAGTCAGTTAAGTGTCTGCCTTCGGCTCAGGTCATGATCCCAGGGTCCTGCCCGGTCTCCCTGCTCAGCAGGAGTCTGTTTCTCCCCCTGCCACTGCTCTCTCTTTCTGTCAAATAAATAAATAAAATCTTTAAAAAAAGTACCAAATCAAGGACTCGTGTCACTGATTTTGGTCCCTATTGGCTTATTTTGTAGAGGAAAAAATGTTTTACTTACAGAAAGCCTACTCGCAACCTTCTCAGTCTGTTTTCTCAGGAGCTGTACATTCATGACAAATTATCCTTTTTTTTCTCTTTCCCCCCTCCGTTGAAAGAAAACCTAATAACTACTTTGTATATAATTGGTAACAATTCTGCTAAAGGAATTCAACATATGTTCTATTGAAAGGGGTCACTGATTTGCTTTATTTTTGATCTGCAATAAGAACTGAAATCATCAGTTAAGGAATTTTTTTGTTGTTTTTTTTTCTCTATGAGACAGTGAATCACAAGGATGAGCCAATGTATCTGCATTCTGCAGGGCTTGTCAGCCACACCTGCATCACCCAATCTGAAATGCATCCCATGAATTCTGCCTGCAGGATGTCAGCCATCTGATACAGATGATTAATCTCATGGTTCAAGAGAAGTGGGAATTTCAGTGGGAAGTTTTTGCTTCCGGTATTCCGCTTGCTGATTTTTACAATCCAAATCCTAATAGTTGATTGCAAATTTCTACGATCATAAATTAGACTCCGCACAAGGAAAATAAAGGATTTGGTGGGGGGCACTTTGTCACAGGATATCTAGTACTAATTATATTTCTTTGTAAAAAAACAATGTATAGCCATTTATATGAAAAGTCAGAAGGATATATAAACCAAATGATGAAAGGGAGTTGTTTATGAGAAGACTATGGTTTCTTTCTTTTTTTGGTTTGTATTTATGTTTTTTCTGCAATAACTATTATTGTTTGTTTGATTAAAAGTCAGTGTTTAAAAGTAGAGTATTACACATAGTTTCAGTTACTAAAAAATAAAAATTTCAATGAGAAGATTATTTTCATTTAAGGAGAAAGTTATTGTGCTTAATATTTGTTAAACATGTGATAATTACAATAAGGGAGGAATGAAATACACTTGGGCTTTGTATCTAACAAATCTTAACTTAAAAGCCTGGCAGTATATCATTGATGTGGTTGACAGATAAAATACAGCCTATCAAGTTACATTTGAATTTCAGATCCCAGTGATTTTTTTAAATATAAATATGTTCCAAATATGTTATGGAACACACTTACATTAGAAATTATTTGTTGTACATCTGGAATTCAAATTTAACTGAAGGTTATTTTATTTACAAAAACTGGCAACCCCAATCATTGGGTGGGTTAATCTCTGTCTGGATATTAGTGTTCCCATATGTCAAATGAAGAGAGGCACCGACATCATTGGTTTCTCTGAGGATTATGGGGGGAAAACATCAGAGAGAGATTTTCTGTGACATTCCTAAGCTTGTACTCCACCTTCCTGGTCCCGGCTGCATCTGCACAGTCCCGTGCTTAATTTTATATTTATAATTCTCTTAACACCTCCCCCACCCCTAGTTATATAAGCTGTGGGGTTCTCTGCATTTCCATCCTCCCTTGGAGAAATGTTCATGTCCATTTAGAAGCTTGTAGAGAGTAGGCTTTCAGTAAGAGTAAGTCCCTTTTCCTAACGACAGGCATGCTATAAAATTGAGTGTTACAGAAATGCATCAATAAATAAACATTTATTTAGCAGCCCCGAAAGAACATTCTGGTTAAACCTTTGGTCAAGACTTATTTGAATCAAGAGCATTAATGACCTTTCTTAATTTTTTTATCACCTCATTTTCTGTTGCATATGGTTAAGTGACTTAGTATTTGCCCAAACTTTAGTATAAGAAGAATACTGTTTGCAACTCTATGGAGGGAAACAAGAAAGTAAAATTAGGCTTGATTCAGTTTGGTGCTTAGGAACAAGATGGAATTCAAATGTCATGTGAAGGGATAAATTTTGATTGATGAGGTATGAAGTAGGTAAAGAAAATGTTTTCTTTTCAGCTCTCACCATCCGCAGGCAGTGGCCAGCCTAGAAGGGGGGGTGTGCAGGGATAGAGTTGATGGTTCCTTGTAAGTGCCCACAGGAATATAATTATATGGATTCTGGGAGACTAGTAACCCTCCTTTGTTGGCAGCCACATACGTCAACAGAGACTGAGGAGAGAGCCCACTCTTGGTTTGGGAAATAACTTAGACCAAGAAATGAATCACAGTAAAGAAGAGACTGGAGAGAGAGTTGTTTGTCTTCCCCTCGCCAAAAATAATGAGTTTTCAATACCCCTAGAAACCTAGAAAAACACAGACCCTTTGCATTCATATGTGCATTTTCCCCTACCTGCCTCAGTAACTCTGGACATCTCTTACGTAAGAACACTTAAGAACACTTAAAAACACAATTGCTGCAAATTTTATTTAATAATGACCCACTTGATACTCACCAAAATATCAAAATCCAAATTTGCTTTTATTTTCTTTTTTTAAAAAAGATTTTATTTATTTACTTGTCAGAGAGAGAGAGAGAGAAACAGAGAGAGCACAAGCAGGGGGAGTGGCAGAGGGAGAGGGACAAGCCAACTCCCTGCTGAACAGGGAGCCTGATGTGGGACTTGATCCCACAACCCTGAGATCATGATCTGAGCTGAAGGCAGACGCTAACCCACTGAGCCACCCAGGTGCCCCCTTCTGCTATTTTCACTGCCAAATAAACTTTAAACTTTAAAGAGTGAAAAAAAAGGTACATTTCAGAATTAATTATTTTTTCAACACAGTTTAAGAACAGCATGAATTTTAATTTTGATACAATTTCATATTATGTTGACAATATCTAAATCTGTAATAGAGGAGGTAATGGTTCATCATTAGTCTCAGGGCAATTAACTGCAAATAAGACTGGCCAAAGAAAGAAAAGAAATTGGCATCTTTGAACCTGGGCAGGGAACCACTCAGCATGGCATTATTTTACTCATGAAAAGCATCATTTATTCTTAAATGGATTCGCTGTTGAACCTACATTGAGAGGAAAGGAAATTCACAAGAAAACGTTCTTACAAATAAGCCAGGAGACTGTTGATCTGTGAAGGCTATTTGCTCAACAGGGGGACAAAAACCAACATGAGCTTTGCAGCCAGAACCTGTTTCCAGCTTTTCACAGCAGGTGCATTCAGGGAATGGGCAGAGGCTGACACACAGAAACCCAGGCTGGCCGCCCTGCGTTCAGGTGCTCATGGAAGAGCTCCATTCACACAGGAGCATGCCAGCTTGCTCAGTGACCGAATGGTAGCAAACGTTTTCCCTTATATCCTCTTCTCCTACTACTTAGAAAACAGAAATGGGCATGGCCATGTGCCCTGCCAGAATTTAGATGCTACTGGGCTTTTTGTTGCAGAGACCAAGCAGATGCAATATGAAGGCACAGGATCTTACTATGTTTTCCTAGCAGTCTCAAGAAAAATAGGGAAGTGGAAATTCCACCTCCTGGCCCAGGAACATCAGAGACTTTAACAACTACATCCCCTCTGGGTGCCAAAATTGCCTTTCTTATATATGTCCATGGAGCCTGCTTCCTTTTTGATTGTTCAGATTGATTAGTAATTCAGTGGCTCGCAGGAGAGCTTCAGGCTCTGCTGACATAAAACAGGCCATCACCTAAGGCAGAATTGATCTATCAGCATAGAGAGACCTATAAATATATTTCACTGTGCCAGATCTCTGCAACCACCCTATGACACAGAGTGGCCTGAATCGTTATGTTACATTAGATGGGACAGAAGTGAGTCTCTATTAATTTCCATGACTTGTCTTGGCCACAAGGCCTGCTGGGGGCTCCATCCTCAAACACTAGGCTCCTGCATATACCTTCACCAGGCAACCCCTTCTGCATGCAGACACAGAGCAGGCAAAACAGCTAACAGCTACTTGCTGCTGTTTTGCCAGCTCTGCATTTTGGCCATGAGTTACCATTTCTTGAGTAACAGAGGTTTGAGTGACATCTGTTGAAAAGTGTTCATGCTAATGTATACCCTCCAAGAGCTTACTTTGCTGTTGCATTACCCTGAGCTACTTTAACTTTTCTACCTTTTCCTCATGTTGTGCTTTAACGTCAGGAGCTCACGGGGATTTTAACAGGGTAAATGTAATCAAATATTGGAGCAACTGGGTGGCTCAGTCACCAACTGAGCAACCAACTCTGAGTTTCAGCTCAGGTCATGATCTCAAGGTCGTGAGATTAAGCCCCACGTTGGACTTTGTGCTGAGCATGGAGTCTACTTGAGAGTCTTTCCCTCTCCCTCTCCCTCCGCCTCTCCTCCCTCCTCTCTCTCTGTGTCTCTCTAAAAATAAATAAATCGTTATATATATATATATATATATATATATATATATATATTGAAGCATATTTCAAGGGCTACTGAAGAAGCCTCCTTGTTTTGGCTCTGGGTTGGTCCCATAGCCTGTTGTTTTGGGTTAGAGTTGTCTGTATTCCTGAAACATGGTGATGAGAGCATCCTGGGAGGTGGTGGGGTGGGGGAGGGTGTCTTATTCTAACCTTGGCTTCTCCCAAGGACACCAGATTTTTTTCTGAGGAAAGTGGCTTTAGAAAAATAAGAGGAGGGCGCCTGGGTGGCTCAGTGGGTTAAAGCCTCTGCTTTCGGCTCAGGTCATGATCTCAGGGTCCTGGGATTGAGGCCCGCATCGGGCTCTCTGCTCAGCAGGGAGCCTGCTTCCTCCTCTCCCTGCCTCTCTGCCTGCCTCTCTGCCTACTTGTAATCTCTCTCCCTCTGTGTCAAATAAATAAAATCTTTAAAAAAAAAAAAGAAAAATAAGAGGAATCATCTTAAAATTTGCCATTAATTTGCCTTCATGTTCATGAACTCTTTAGCAGTTATGAATAACTGAAGGAGAATACACATGTGAAAAAAAAGGATGCTCAAGTTTACCATTATAGAGAAAACAGTCCATTTTTATTTCTTTAAACTGCTCTTCTGTAGGAGTTCACACCCTTGACTAAGATCGTTCATTGTACCTTTAGAATTTGAAAGTATATTTTCTTCATTTACATGAAAGATAAAGTCTGCCACCAAGAATCATATCTGTTTTATAAATAAGCCAATATTTTCCTAAACCATATGGTTTGTCCATTGGATTTCTCGTTTCCAGGTTGTATGAGTTATATGAAAGACGTGATTGCTAAACATGCAAAGTCAATGAAGTCCTGTATGTGAGTTCCATTCTCTCATCTCTCAATATGTCCAAGCTGAAAAACGTAATTTTGAACATTGGCTAATAGAATGCACTTCAGGACAAGGAATTTATAATCTAAATTTTCACTCCTTCAGAAAATACTAATTTCCCCATATGTCTTCTGTTCGGGGCTGTAGGGACTGTGCCACCACTGTATTTAAAACCACTTTTACCTTTGTAATCTCAAATCTAATATGATCTCAAAAGACTGGTCACGAAGGACAAACATGGTTCTTTCCACTGATCTTAAAGACGAGAGTGGTCGCAGGGATTGAAGACTTGTGAATGACATAAAAAATGGAAATACAGATTCCCCTTGCTCTCAGACAGCACAATAAGGTACAAGTCTCTGGTTTGGAACCACCCCCTTCGAAAAAGTGGATAATTCCACCATTTGTTCTCAAAAGAAAGGTTTGCACTGGAGAGAGACATCTTGAACAGTCTCAATTGCTTGCTCAGCTCCCCAAGCAGGTAATTGCAGAGAGAAAAGACAATTCTTTGATCTCAGTGAGGTGCTAATTTGTAAGATTTTGGAGCTGTTTGGGCCTTAGGAAGCAGGGATCAGTCCGTAAACAATGGCATTTATCTGGCAGCCGATTACTGACACATTACTATCTCCGTGCCTATTCATTTACACTAGTGTTTGAAGACAGGACCATGTGTCAATAAAGGAATTAGACCAGACACCTCTGTCCATCAGCTTTATCTCAGTTTGCTGACAGGAACAGTAGGGGACGGTAAGCAACAGAAAACACTTCAAAGTCTCCTAGCCTCGCTTCTGCAGCTAAGACAAACACCATTTACTGCTTTAGCAGCAGCACACAGCGAGCGTAAGACAGTGGAGGAAGATGAAAGAATGCGCCCAGTCATCAAACACAGACCCGCCCACACCCCACTCGTCGCAGCTCCCTCTGCTTGGTGAGGGAGATTTCCAAGAAGAGGCTTCCAGCCTCAGTGGTCTGCTTTGGACCTCTTCTTGAGAAGGCTGGCAGGGAGAGCATGGAGGAGAAAGTCTACTTGACTCTTCACCAACTACTCCTCATTCAAGATTTCAATATCAAGTTATCATTCCTTGCAACATCTCTGCAGGAAACAATCAAAGTTGCCTACCCTGTGCTAGGACCTGTGTAGACATAGTGTCATTGTTATGACAGATGCCTGACACTTCGAAGCACAAGGATCAGCACGGCACCGTTTGCAGGTGAACGGAAGGGGTATTTGAGGAGCTGGACAGATGTGGTCTTCCACGTGACCAACTCTATCTTGAAGGGATCCAATAATGACATTTCTATTTTTAGCACCATCTAAACAGCAAACAAGTGGAACAGATACTTTATAGCCCCGTCCAATGAAAACATACCCCAGCTTTCTTCCTCTGCACTTTTTTTTTTAAAAGATTTTATTTATTCATTTGACACAGAGAGAGAGACCACAAGTAGGCAGTGAGGCAGGCAGAGAGAGAGGAGAGAGGAGGAAGCAGGCTCCCCGCTGAGCAGAGAGCCTGACATGGGCCTCGATCCCAGGACCCTGGGATCATGACCTGAGCCGAAGGCAGCGGCCTTAACCCACTGAGCCACCCAGGCGCCCTCTGCACTTTTTTTTAAAAGATTTTATTTATTTATTTGAGAGAGAGAGAGAGAGAGAGCATGAGAGGGGAGAAGGTCAGAGAGAGAAGCGGAGCCCCCATGGAGCTGGCAGCCCCATGTGGGACTTGATCCCTGGACTCTGGGATCATGACCTGAGCTGAAGGCAGTTGCCTAACGAACTGAGTCACCCAGGTGCCCCTCTTCTGCACTTCTATGTTGGGGATTACATATCAGCGTATTTTATACACAATTTAGTTAATTTTTTGAAATATAGATTAATTCATTTGTTTGGCAAATTTTTACTGAATACTTACTACATCAGTCCGTGCTCTGGTCTGGGATAAAACACAGAACGAGATAGACTAGATCTCTGCTTGCATGTGAGGAAATCAACAAAAGGCTGGTTATTGCAGAGTGTCCAAAAATCATATAAAATGAGGAGAATAAAGTGGTGGAATAGAGAGGAAGTGGTAGGATACGGGGGGAATATAGGGGATGCTGGTATTTTAGAGTGGGTAGTCATGAAAAGAAACAGCGATGAGAAGAAGTAGTAACGAGGAGAAAGAGCTTTCTGTGCAGGGAACACGCAACAGAGGGCAGAGCAGGGTGGCCAGAGCCGAGGGAAAGTGGCATCAGGCACGATGGACAGCAGAGTCAGACAGGGGGACAGGGCACCGTCATGCTGCGAGACAGGCAGTCCCAGACGAAGTCAGAGTGACCAGGATCACATTGTGTGGGTGCTTTCCAGGCTGGGTGAGAATTCTAGAAAATAGTCTAACTTTAATCCACCCCCTCGCAGCATTTGGCCGAGTTTGTTTCCCCTTTCTTCCCTCACTGGCTGCTCCTTCCCAGCCTGCCCCCTGTCCTCACCCCTCCTCATCCTTTTCCCTCCTCTAGTTACCTTCACTTCTTTGATGATCTCACCTCATCTCATGGCTCCAAATAACACCTGTACAAGAACAGTCACGAAACTTACATCTCTAGCGTGTCCCTCTCCTCTACATTCCAAGCTTAGATTTCCAACCGCCTGTTTGATATCTCTGATGGGATGTCTACTGTACATCTCAAAGGCATCCCAAGCAACACTAAGCTCCTAATAAGTACGCCCCTAATCCCTTTTCCCCTCAGACTTCTCATGTTAGGTGATGACAACTCCAATCTTCAGTGGATCAGACTGAAAACTGGGTGGTCACTCGTGACTCCTCTCTGTCCCATCTCATGAAAGCTGAGCATCTTTTGGCTCACCCAATTCTAACATCTCCCCTGAGGTACTGCAGTCAAGTTCTAACTGGTCCCACCTGGGCCCTTGCTCCCCTGCAGAAGATTCCTGTCACCTACATAGCCTCTGTCCTCTTAAGCCTGAGTCAGAGCATGCTCTTCGAGACACCTCACTGCAAGGACTCCATAACCCTGCCTCAGTCACCTCTCCGACCCCTGCAACTTCTCTCTCCTGCCCTCACTGTTTCCTCGATGCTGCTCCTCAGCACATGCTCTTCTCTCCTCTAGAATGCTGTTCCCAACAGACTCCACCTACTTGCTGCCTCACCTCCTTCCGGACTTCCCTCAATAGACACCTTCACAGTGGGAGCCTTTTCCTGACCACCCTACTTAATATTGCAACTCCTCCTTCTCTCAAACTCCTTGCCTACCTCCATTTATTTTTCCAGAGCATTTACCATTTATCCTAACATAATTTTCATTTTTTCCTCTTTTATTACCTATTTCCCCTCTTTAGAATGTAGGTTACATTTGGTAGGACTTCTTGTTCATCTGGGTTATTACCAAATTCCCAGCAATGTAAATAGTACCAGGTACATGATGAGCAGGTAATAACAGGTACCAAAGTAATAGGGGGGAAAGCTATGGACCAGCTTCAGCAGGGAATGACAGAATCTGGCTTGTGTTTAAGATGATCATTTTGCCTCCTCTGGAGAGAATGGAGTGGAGGGGTGGAGCTGGATCTGAAACCCAATTTAGGAAGCAAGAGTAGTAGTTCAGGTAAGAGACAGGGTTGGTTGGGATGCAGGTGGCTGTAATGGAAGGAAGTGGATGTGCTGAAGATCTCTTTGGGGGCTACTTTGTAGCACTTACAATTCCTTTTATAACCAGAACACTTCTGATCATTTCTGTGTTGAGCACAGCTATATATACGCTCAACCTCCTTGATTGCTCTCCTGTTTGTACAAGAGGTTTTCAAATCAATGCTGGTATCTTGGTGGCATGGAGGAGGTTAAAGGGAGTGATCTCAGGCAGCTCCTAGATATCTGGCTTGAATATGTGGGTGAATGAAGGTGTCATTTACTAAGAAGAAGAAGGCGGGAGACAGTTTTAGGAATTGTTTCATTGAAAATAACTCTTAAGACATCAAAGGATAAATGACGAGGACAAAGCTGAGGCATATATAAAAATATATCCCATAGTGGAGAGGTTAACAATAGAGAAAAATTTGGAAGTTATTACGTGTGAATGGTTTTTAAAACCACTCAGCTAGATTAACCTCATGTTTAAATTGAGCAGAGGACTTAAATCCAGCAAAAGAGATTGAGAAGGAACATTCTGGAAGCATGACACTTACGGTGGGTAAAGAAGACTTTTGAGATTATCTAGATCCTAGAACAGGCTGGCAATCTGTAGTCAATGGAGCAAATCTGCCTTCATGCTGGTTTTTGTATTGCCCATGAGCTAAAAATGCTTTTTACAAATGGTATTTGCAATTGAATTGATGATAAGGAATAGTAATTTTGAACTCCAATAAAGCAAAATGTTTTTCCCAAAAGGAGGATTCCATTTTCTCATTAGTAAGCTTGCATTCCCAGTTCATATATATTTATAGATATACAATTATTTTTATATTTTATATTTCATCAGTTAAAAACGGTTGTGGAAATTTGTTTTCTCTCTTGTTATTCTTGATTTTACTTTTTGTTCTACAAAGGGTAAGAGCCTAAAATATTTAGTATTTGGTCCTTATAGAAAAGTGTGCCCTGCTTCATTTTATTTTAAAGACGTTATTTATTTTATTTGAGAGACAGAGAGAGAGAGAGGGCAAGCACAGAGGAAGAGAGAGAGGGAGAAGCAGACGCCCCACTGAGCAGGGAACCGATGCAGGACTTAATCCCAGGACCCTGAGATCATGACCAGAGTCAAAGGCAGATGCTATACCGACTGAGTCACCCACACGTCCCAAGGGTGCACTACTTTAGATTAATTCTTCCCTACTGAGGGAAGATAATCTGGGGCCTACTTATTTTAGGTTATTTTTCAGGGTTACCCTGAGGAAGAGCAGGACTCACATCCATGCCTGAACTTCTGGTTGCATTCCTACTTCAAGGTACTGTGCTATTCCTCTGTCGTATATGGAACAGTCTAGCAAATATTTACATCACAGAGTAGGAAAGAAACTTGATCATGTCACAGAAATGCTTTGACAATTAAAAAATGAAATCAGTGCAACAAATTACCAATAGCTGAATACCTTCAACTAGAAGGACTTTATTGTGTTAATTCTAAGGAAATCATTCCACCTGTTTAAACTTCAGTGCGAGAAAGCCATCTATCTGACTGAATTTTCTGTTCTTTAAAATAGTGTGAAGGATTATGGCAATTACCCAAATAATTCATGTCAAATAATGGTATGAAATGCCAAATGTCTGTGTATGTAATTGCTTGTTACATGTAACTGCTTGCTTATTTCCCAGACAGAGATGTAAGAATAGATGCTAGGATAAGGAGCTTCTCCTTATCCTCATTTTGGGCTTGGGTTGGTACCACTGTTTTCTATCACTCCATATTCTTCAAATATCTTCACTTCTCACAGACCAACATCTTGGAAATTTAGCATGACCACACTTCTCATACATTTACCATGGCTTTTTAAAAATTGTAGTAAAATACATGTAACATAAAATGTACCATCTTAAGCATTTCTAAATGCATGGTTCAATAATGTTATGTGTATTCACACTGTCATGCCACCAATCTCTAGAATTTTTCATCTTGTAAAACTCAAGCTCTACACCCTTTAAACAACGACTCCCCACTTCCCCATAGAATGAGCAACAACCATTCTACTTTGTATTTCTGTGAATGTGACTCTTCTAGTTACCTCATGGAAGTGCAGTCAATATTTGTCTTTCTGTGACACTTATTTCATGAGCACAAGGTCCTCAGGGTTTATCTATGATGTAGCATGTGTCAGAATTGCCTTCCTTTCCATTGACTGTAGAGTCCACATTTTATCTGTTCATCCATTAATGGATGCTTGGGTTGCTTCCACCCCTTTGCTATTGTGAATAATCCTGTTGTGAACATGGGTGTCCAACCCTGGCTTTTATACCCTGAGTCATGTGTTCACACCTCTGACTGCTTTTCTCCTTAGTCAGGGACTATTTTTCACGAGATGGGTGACACCTGACAGGGGTCTTGAAACAGATGAAAAGAATATGCATCTTCCCGGGGTGCCTGGGTGGCTCAGGTGGTTAAGCATCTGCCTTTGGCTCAGGTCATGATCTCTGGGTCCTGGGATCAAGCCCCGAATCAGGCTCCCGGCTCATTGGAGAACCTCTTTCTCCCTCTCCCTCTACTGCTCCCCCTGCTTGTGTGCTCTCTTTCTCTGTCAAGTAAATAAATAAAATCTTAAAGAAAAAAGAAGATGCATTTTCCTGAGCAAGTCTAGGAAACCCTTCCAGAAAATGTATTCGCTCCTCTTTTTGACTCAGAATGGGGTGTCCATCCCTAGACCAAGCATCTGGAGCATGCAATATTATCAAAGCAAATGGGGCAAGACAAAGGTCCAGTGTTAGGAAACCAGTGTTTTGGCTCATTGGGCAGACTTACGTCCAGCCTCCCGGGGGGAACCTCTGAGGACCCCTCTGACAAACAGTCCCTGCATAGGGTACTTAGGGAGAGGCAGGGCAGAGCCTGGAGCCTATGGCAAGGGAATCAAAAGTTGAACTAAAGTATAGGGAAGAACAAAGCTCTAAACCTTTGTAAGTGCAATAAAGTTCAAAAGCAAAACTTTATAAAACTTGGTAACCCTAAATTTAAGAACTAGTCCTAGGTGAAGGAGCTTTGTGAATTTTGAGTCTTGGCTCTGCTACTAACTAATCACACGAATTTGACCAAACCACTGAGCTGCTCTGAGCCTCCATGTCCTCACTTTAAAAAGAGGAAAAATTGTACCTGTTTGCAGGTTCATTTTGAGCATTGTGATGCCGATCATATGGTTCACTCAGCAAATGGTAACTCCTTTCATGCCATGACTTTTATGATTGTTAAGGATAGAGGCCAGAGTCGGGCCAAGGAAACTGTTATTTTTCATGTGGGAGCACAAAAATGATCAGTGTCAAAGAACTTTAGTATTTTAGTAAAAAGCGAAGTCTTTCTAGCTTCACATACATATATGGGGAACCCACATATTTGACAAAATGTGTCCACTGTGGATGTCCTTTCTTAAGAGACTTCAGATGCTAAACATAGGTACTCATGAAAAAATACACATATTCCAGGTTGATGAGTAATTCAGTATTTATAAAGCTGGTGTTTAGACATGAGTGCCATTTGGAGAAATCGTAGGTTTCATTCTGTCTGTGCCTGGATTAATGTTACACATCAGAGTCTAAGAATCCCCTAAATAAATACCATATGCCTCTGAATGTTGACTTTCTGATTCTGTAGCCAATCCTTTTAATAAATTTTAATGCACAACCTACACTCAGAATCCTACTCCCTTAAAGGCACATAGTCAAGGGTGGAGAAAGAGGTTCCTCAAAGTGCTGAGTGTCGTCACAGTTGGGCAGATAGACACCCTATTAATTATTTCCTACTGTTTCCTTTGTTAATTAGTTCCTAATTTCTCCTGCTCAGGAAAGCAGAGCACTCCAAGAGTAGTTTTAAGAGTACTGTAAGCATAGCTATGGGATGAAGTTCCTTGGACCCACTGCCAACTTCTCTCCTGGGCTTCCTTGCCACTGATGTTTCTACCCCTGCGGAAACACACAGAATAAGCAAGAATGACCGCTGCTCTCTCTTTCATCAAGAATGGGGAGTATTCTTGTATTCATTGTGTTACTCACTTCATGTCCCATTCACCATTCCATCCACATCATAAAGAGGGGAAGCTGCTGAGATCATCAGTAAACAAGGTTCTTTCGCAGCATTCTTGAAAGCATGGAAGGGGACTCTTCCCTCGGTGTTTATTCCACAGTGCGTTGAGCACTGGCGTGGCTTCCCTCACTGTGGTGAGATGATGATGAATAGCCTGAAATCCCATCCCAAGGTGCTACTGCCTTAGGAAAGAGAAGGTAATGAAGCCTTACATTTACACTGAGCACTTAGGTATATCGATTCATCATTCGCACGGCAATGCCGTGAGTTTGGTATTACCCACTCCCCTCGTCCTCCCGTAATGTAAGAATGCTAAAGATTAGTGTATGCTCAGCATCACACCAATAGCCAGTGATTAAACCTCAGGAAGTTTGACCCCCGTGAATATAGTGATTCTTCTACACACACACACTGAGGTAAAAGATGATGGCTATCATGGGCAGGTGGGCAGATGTCCTGAAATGGGAGTTCAGGAAAGGGATTGGGAAGGCTAATATTCATACAGAGCTCTGAAAACAGGATGAGATTTGGATGTGAGCAGAGGAATGTGGGGGGAACAGAGAAAGGCTGGTGATCAGGGTCCACACTGAGAGTAGGAGTTGCTCTGTTCTCAATGTGAGCTTGTTGGTGGCAAGAAGCAAGTCAATACAAAGTTAAATGATCATTACTTTATTTGGTAGGCAATACCCAGCCAATGAAAAGTTCTGAACAGAAACAGGACATATTCTTAGCTGTCCTTTAGGACATGAAGCTGTAGATGTGTGCAGACAGGATGGGTGGGGACAGAGGAAAGGCAAGGACAAGTCAGGATCTATAGCTATGATCTCTACAGCGTTCCATTGTCTCCCTACAGAGCAATAAAGGCTCAGGTGGGACATCATCAGGGGAGAGAGGAAAAAAGAGTTTGAGAAAAGGTAGACTCAGAATCAATAGGACTGGGCCAAGGGGTAGATCTCTGAGGAAGGGGACAGCTGTTCTTGAAGTTCTTGAATGTTCTCTGAGCACTTATGAAGCAGGAAAGAGAGAGGAAACATCCCTAGTGGGAACTGATATCATTTCTGCCATGTCAGTCTTGGCCTTCCCCAAAGATAACCAGACAGACAGTGGATGACCATTGAATCCTTAATAACTTTTCAATGAAGAGAAGAAACATGAACTACTGGAGATTATGCACTGAGATTTCTCTTGCCTCGCACAGAATGCTTTCCAATGCTGAATCAATGATTTTACTCTACATTTTCTTCCTTTTTCGTTTATTAAAGTTAGAGGATTCTTTTAGAATGACTACTGATTCAGAAACTTGAAGGCATTAAAAAATGTTAAGTGTTTTCTCTCAGATTAACACTGTTCTACTTTTAGAAGTTAAAATAAGTAATGTAATTATGGATAATATTTATCCGACACAGACTGCTGTTATGAAAGCATCTTTGTATGTATAAAAATGTTCATAATTGGGAAAACACTTACACGGTAGCCACCTGGTTAGAGTCCAGAGTATACATGCATATAGAAACTATTTTATGTATTTTACTTTTTTTTATAACATCTATTCCTTGTGGTTAGTGATCTTTCATTGCCTTTAATTTGTGGACACTTTCTAACCACCACTTGTGGGTCTTCAGGGAGCAAACTCCTTCACAGAAACATTTATTTGCCACCACAAAGACCGTGAGGATAGAGAGACAATTCAATATTTATTCTGTGTTTAACAGCATCCTTTGAGAGTTGGAGCAAGGCTTTCAAATTGTAAAACCAAAGAAAAAATAATCCCCCAATCCAACCCGCCCCTTGGAGTTCTGTGGAGAATGGAACAAACAGGCCTGTTTCTAATACATGCCCTCCGGGAGGCACTTCACAGTATACTTGACAAAATGATGGCATTGGAAAAATGTAACACAAGAAAAAGAAAGCAAAGCTCTAAAGTAAAATATAAAGATCGTTGGAGTGTTTTCTTATATGATATAGAATTAGTCACCTAATCTTTCTGTATCTCCTCCATGCAAAGTCACTAACAAGCTAGCAATGCGGGTTCCTTCCATTTGTTCAGGGTGGAACACAAGCAGACATCCATTTTTCTGAATTCTGGTCTCGCGTATGGAAATGAAAGAGAGGATACCTGACTGACTCATGTATGTCACAGAATACTGTGAGGGTCAGAATCAAAATGAAATGATGTCTGTGGAAGTGTTCATAAATTGTAACATGTTACCCACAGGTAAAGACATTATTATCTTTAGATTGGAACACTAATACTCCTCCTTTTCTGCTTGGTAAGGATGTTGTAAAGAGAAATAAGGTAATTTGTATCAAGCACTGAGGGTTTGAAAAGAAAGATATGCAAATGAAGGGCATTATTATCACTTATTACCTTATAATTAATAACATTAAATTTTAATGGTAACCCAGAAAACACATATGTTTTGGCTCTAAATCTGTGGGGAAAAAATTCAAAAGTTGAAGTGCTAGATTTATTTTCTTTGACTCAAAAAGCTGAGTAAAATCTGGGGAAAACATTCCTTAGCCAGTCGAGGGTCAACCTGAATGATTGCCGGGATATATCTATGAAAAGGAGCATCTAATTGCATGTTTTTTTGGGACTCTGGGAAAGCCAGAATTCAGACCTTCCTTCCTGAACTTGTTAAAGACAGTCTTCTTCAAACTGCAGTGCTTTGTTGAATCTGAAGAATATTCAATTATGTAATAATGAAGGCAAAAATTGTCCCTACAATCTGCCCTTTAAAATTCTGTATCCTACTCCTTTCCCAAAGAAACAGGTTCAGTACCAAGTGAGAGACTGGGGACAAAGCAACTTTAGATCTGGTGGGGGGTAAATAATTACATTTTTCATATTTTTATTTATTCATTTAAAAAATGAATTAAAAGAAATTAGCTGGATTGTATGCTGTCAAATTTGACAACTCCACTAATTTTCAGACCAAAGCAAAGCACCATGTTTTAGTCAGAAATATTATATCTTCCCAGTTGAATTAACTTAAAAAATGGCATAATGTAGGTGAATAAAGGCTCTTGGGATTCCTAAGGATATAAAATGGGCCCAAAACAAAGATAATGCACTGTTTAGGCATGCCTTGGTGGCTCAGCTGGTTAAGTGTCAAACTCTTGATTTTGGCTCAGGTCATGATCTCAGGGTTTGGGGATCGAGGCCTGTGTAGGGCTCCATGCTTCAGTGGGGAGTCTGCTTGAGATTCTATCTCTCCCTCTCCCTGCTCATGCTTGTTCTCTCTCTCTCTTAGATACATAAAGAAATCTATAAAACAAAACAAAACAAAGATAACACACTCTTTCTAACATATAGGGTCAACATAACCCATTCTATTGAACCAAACTTTATGAGACTATCAGAAGAGCCACAGGAGTTACTTTTATATATTTTGGAGTTATAAAAGAGTGTCACTACAACACTTTGGCCAAAGAAAGCACTATTTACTGAATCTTTCATTTCTAAAGCTTCTCTAATTTTCTAAAATATTAAGCATGTGATAAGTAAAACATTTGATTTGTGATGAGATAGTAATAAGTTTGCCCAAATATCATAAATTAATAGTGGGATAATATTTTAAAATAGTAATCCTGTCATACACATACCCCACCCCAACTGAGGCAGAAGCTAGGTTATTAGAAACTCACAAAAGAATTCAGATAATGACAAAATCAAATTCCAAGCTTTGAATTAAATGCCCAGCCATGGCTATTGCAGAAGACTGAAAAGAAGGCTAGAGGAGCAAGGAGAAGCTCATGTCCTCTGTCCCCCTGACCTCTCAGTAGCTGACAATCACTTAAGTTGGGGAAACAGAGGGCCAGGGAGGAAGCAGGGTCCCCCAAAGGGTCCTTGCACTCTGCCTTTGTTGCAGGTTCAAGACCTAGGGGAGGGTGCAACAGCGAGGTATGAGAGAACCGAGAGCAGAAGAAAGCAGTGACCTCTTCCCCAGAAGAGCCTGGAGGAGATTGTGTGTGGCCTCTAGGAAGAAGGACCCAGCTGCCCCACAGAATTCCCTGCCTCTAGGCTTGGGGTGGAAGTAGTAGGAATGTGAGGGTCTTGGAGACAGCCTTGGCTACAAGTGGAAGAAGAATAGCAGGAAACCCCAGTATCAGTGAGACGCAGTGGACCTAAATTGGTCTTTGTATTAGGAATAGGATGGGGTACTCCCTACTGTCCTCAAAATCCTTCTGTGCTGTGCCTATCTTCCAGCCCCAAGTGCACTAGTGAGGGGTAGGGATGGAATCAGATGACGTCTCTACTCTATCTCCTGGCAGGGAATGGGCTTGTGTACTCACAGAGGACACAGAGAGAGTTTGTAGACCTGGTCCTTACTCCAAATGTATACAGAGCAAACTGGATTTCTCACAATGACCAGGGAATGTGCAAGGCCTGGACCTTTCCATAAACGTTCCCCAGGCCTCCTTCTCAGATCCCAGTTCTTGGGTTGGGTTCTCTGCCAAATCATGCTCTGTTTTCTGCCACCCAGAAGTCTATGTGGCTCAAAGGAGGGTATCCCCAATCCCGACTTTTCTTCCCTTCATGCTGCTTCTGTCCTCACTTTGCTTTGATCTCATCTACTCAGGTACAACGTGCACTATGATTTAATGGTTTAATGCTTTTTCCGTGCACCATATGACCTTCGCCAGACGGAGGAATCAGGTAGGTGGATGGAGCCCGTCATCATAGGTCAGCACATTTAAGCAGTTTGTACTCCCTGACCTTGGTAATTGTCTACATGGTGGGCTGGGCTTGTGCCCAACCATGAGAAAAGATCCTCAACATGCCAGCACGTCCTTAAGGAATATATTGCACGTTTTCTTGCCTCCTCTTTATCCTTCTTCCACCCACTTCCCACTCTGGCTCATCCACACACCATACTTCAGTTTGCTTTCCTCAGAAACGAGGCTTTCTAATAGAACTTCTTTGTGAGAAAGCATGAAGCCCTTTTGTTGATTAACACAATATTTTTTAACTGTTGATTTCAGCTGTCTGGCTTGCAGGAATCTTCTTAGAAGTCTTAGAGCAAAAATGAAGTCTTCGCCCTAGAAGCTGAAGATACAGTGTTGTCTTGAGCTACCGAATCGTACTAGTTAACCGAAAGGGATTTCTCCGGTATTTAAGTAGTCAGCTTAAACCACACCCTGTCAAAGGGACCATACTGTGTAGCTTGACTAAATTTTGAGAGCGGTGTCTATAATTAGCATGCTGTAGGGAGCTGGCTTGCTGGCGTTTTGTCATCTTTGCATACTGAGTACATTCCCATAACATTGTTTCAGTTAATCGTCCTTTGGGGTCCACTGTGGGGGGTCTGCAAGTCACTGCTCTTGTATTTCTTCCTACCATGGAGCCTCTGTGAGCACAAACATGTTGCTGAGCTCCTAGGGGATACTGAGTGCCTGTCTGCCCATGCTTTTTCCCTTGTGTGTGCAGGGGAGTGCCCAGGGGAATCGGGGGGTGGGTGGGGAGGGAATAGCAAAAAAAAAAAAAAAAGAAATTTAAACATTTAAACATTATTTTAAGTATTAAAACTGAACTCCAGATATAGCGTTTCCTCAGTGTGGTATGATTTACAACCCAGAATGCTGGAACATTTAAAAATGCAGCTCCAAAAAAAAAACAAACAAAAGAAAAAAAACAGTGTCCTTATTTAGGTTTTCCACTCACTACTTCATATTGTCCCTGCCCTCCGTGACACTGGCTGCTGCTTTAGCACAGGGCTTGACAAACTGTAAAGACAGATGGGAAACAGTCTCCCCTGCAAATACTCAACTCTGCGTTTGAAGCCTGAAACAAGCCAGAGACAGTATGGCAGCAGATGGGTGTGGCTGGGTGCCAATAAAACTTTATTTGTGGTCACTGAAATCTGAATTTCAGGGGCACCTGGGTGGCTCAGCCACTTAAATGTCCTACTCTTGACCTCAGCTAAGGTCTTGATCTCAGGGCTGTGAGTTCAAGTCCCATGCTGGGTTCTACCCTGGGTGTGGAGCCCACTCCAAAAAAAAAGAAATCTGAATTTCATATCATGTTCATGGGTCACAAAATAGTCTTTTGATTTTTTTTTCAGCTGCTTAAAAACAGAGAAACCATTCTGAGCTTGCAGGGTGTACAGAAATGGGTGACGGGCTAGTTTGGCTCATAGGCTCTAGTTTGTGGACTTGATTTATCATCATCCAGATATAGTCACTTCCTTGGCTCGGGACAAAAAAACAACTGTTTGTTGAGAACTTCAACTTGACGACTCTTTCTGGCCACAGCCAAACATCATGTACCAGGAGTAGTTTTCATTCCATCCCTCAAATGCTTCCACGTGCTAAGCCAGAAGCTTCTATGGTGCAGCAGGAAAAGTATTAAGCTCCTTACAGCTTATGCATGGGCCTGTCGGGTGTCCCAGACACCAGATCTGATTAGTACCACACGGCCCCAATGCACTTCATCCAGGCCAATTTGCTTTGGCCATCTAAAAAAAGCTTCCTCCGCCTGTCTCTGTGGGTAAATTCGGTAGTGGAAATAGGCAGGCCTGTGCTCTCAGGAGACAAGCCCAGAGGGCACTCTGGCCATCAGGGCTCTCGCAGAGAGTGCCAAACCACAGCTGGGAAGGGGTGTGAAGGGAGGAGTCTGCAGCAGCCCAGGAAACAGCCCAGCTGGAGAAGGATGTCAGGACGGGAGGCGGCTTCCAACAGGCCAGCCCTCAGAGAAGCCTGAGCAGCTGGCCGTTCTCTAACTTGCTGGCATCGTGTGAGACTTGGTGGGTCTGCCATTTCTCCTGACCTCACTCTCCCTTCCTTGGTGGGCCATTCAACTGTTTGCCCTTCTAGCCTTCTCCAGTTCTAATGGGGGAGACGGGGTGCCCTGGGCNTCACAGGACCCACTCCACTCATCAGGACATGACTTCACCCCAGAAACCATCTCTGCTTGCATCCCCCAGCCGTCCTCGCTCCCTGCTTCCCTCTCTCTATACCCACAGGCACTATTCCTGTTCAGCCTTGGCATTTAGATTTTTAAAGACTATGGGGCAAGAACAGGGATTTATAATCCTTATATCATATATTGCCCCGCACGTGGCAAATCCTCCATTAGTACATTTTGTTGATGAAATGTGGAGGGAGGCATTTCAGAAGGTGTCTTGTGGGGCAGCTGTCGCTCTCACTCACGTGCTTACTTTCCCTCAGATCTCTTACGTCTGCTTCTCTTTTATACCATTTCCCTGCTGCACTCTTCATTGCCAGAATGAACGTGGGTCTGGCAGCAACAACCATCACCCCACAACCTTCAGCATCACTTTAAGGGGTTTGGCTATTAGGGTTTGCCACATTGTGCCTTTTCCCTTCACCCAGTGTCTCTATATACAATAGTTTATATACCCAAATGCACATATATGGACATATGTATTCTATTTATGTAAGTCACCAATTTCCATTACAGAACCATAAAAAATAAAAGTCCATATTGGATGAGAAGTAATCACTGCTAACATCTCCACACCGAATCTTAATCCTGATGCAGCCATTATCTTGCTCTCAGGAGACCAGCCTCGATATTTATTAATGTGCTAGTTTGGAAGAGATTAATAGATTCCCATTCAGATATGAGTTTAGCTACCTCAGAATTTCTACAGGTGATCCGTGAACTAGTTTTGGGTGGTATGTGGATAATCTGTTTTCTTGTAAGTGCTTTTATTCTTCTTGGTCATAATGTGACTAATTCAGGTTTGGGACACACTGCTGGGTTTGCTGCTGACTCACAAGTCATATAGGTCACCACGCTAGGGACTCTGTGGGACAAAGGCACTTGTGCCCAAACTGGGAAGACATGGATCCACCTAGTGAATCCCTCCTGGCATTCGTTACTAAGATCCTGGAAAACAGGTGCGCACTATGCTACCTGTGAGTCAGATTCCATCTCTGCCATGAAGCAGAAAACTGTGAGCCAGATAGCACAATAGTCATCAATGTAGGAAACTGAGGCTACTCTCGTTTCCTGATGAACAGCTCAAATGGGGCTCCCGAGGGATCACAGCCGGCAATTTCAAGGATGCAATTTTGGCAGGGGCTGGCCACGGTCCAGGTCTCATGGTTGCCCAGGTTCTGCGGTGTCTATGAAATTGTGGCTTACTGACGTCAGGGAGGTGGAGAGGCTATGGACCGGCTTGGACAGAGGAAAGAAATGATATAGTTGGCAATCACACGAGTAAGAACCAGCAGTACCTCTGGAGTCCTTGGCCTTTTTGCAGAAGTGGAGGAAGGGTGAATGGAAGGGGGGGAGAAATGAAACTCACTCACTGGCTTTAAAAACAATTTCTCGGGCGCCTGGGTGGCTCAGTGGGTTAAAGCCGCTGCCTTCGGCTCAGGTCATGATCCCAGGGTCCTGGGATCGAGGCCCACATCGGGCTCTCTGCTCAGCGGGGAGCCTGCTTCCTCCTCTCTCCTCTCTCTCTGCCTGCCTCTCTGCCTACTTGTAATCTCTCTCTGTGTCAAATGAATAAATAAAATCTTTAAAAAACAAAAACAAAAACAAAAACAATTTCTCATTAAATGCTGCAGGCGCGAAGGAAAACAGGACAGTGTTTCCTCAAAAGAAGAAAAAAGTAGAATTACGATATGATCCTGCAATTCCACTTGTGGGCAGGTACCCAGAATAAATGAAAGCAGGGACCTATTCACATCACTGAGCTCCCACATTCACAGCCGCCTGATTCCCGTAGCTGCAGGCAGAAGCAAGCACGTGTCCACTAATAGACAAATGGATGAGTGAGACAGTGGCGTATCATTCAACCTTGGAAGGAAATGTGATACTTGCTACAATGTGAAGGAAACTTGAAGACAGCATGCTAAGTTAAGGAAGCCAGTTAAAAGGACAGATCCCATAGGACTCCACTTCTCTGGGCTACCTTGAGTTGTCAGACCCATGAGAACAGAGGGAGGGATGGTGGTGCCAAGGGCCGTGGGAAGGGAGGGTGTGGGGTTCCTGATGGGGGGCTAGAGTGTTCTTCTGGGGAGATGACAGAAGTCCTGGGTGAGGACAACAAGGTGCATGCACTGAATGCCCCTTAAAAATGTTTAGAATGATAGCTCTGTGTTATGGATATCTCACCACGATTTTTAAAAAGGGTTAAAAAAAATCACTTTCCTTTTTCCTTCTTTTCATGCTTGAGTAGCTCTTTCCTGTGCACTTGTTAACAAAGCCTGTCAGTGGCCCAGTGTGTGCAGCAACCCAGATACAATACACATGTACAAGAGAAGGGGTTTGTTTCTGTTTTTTTTTTTTGTTGTTGTTGTTGTTTTTTAAATTTTTTTATAGTAATCCCATAACAAGCCCTCTGCTCCCAGGCAGCCTTAGTCCACTGGAGTCCTCTTCCTCGAGATAGAAAGTGGCACCACAGCACGCTTGGCACCTTTTATCTTTGCTACCTGAATGTAAGAGGTCAGTTTAACCAGCAAACGATGGTGAAGTTCAGTGAAGTCATCCTTGGACAAAGGACCTCCTGAGCGGTACCCTCTCACCTCTAACATCAGTTTCCTTGTCCATGAAATGGGCCAAGCATTGATGGAAACTCAGGGTGGACATGAATTTGTCCAAAATAGACCCTAATGATCAGGAAGTACACAGGCAAGCCAATTTGTTGGGAAAATGATGACGATCCCTTTCCTCATCCTACACCCTTGTCTATAATTTGCCCAGAGGCTCACCTGGCACCAAAGGAGACTAGTCCTCTCCTGTTAACATAACAGGTAAAGGCATGTTGGCAACTATGTAATGTGGTACTTGGGCATGCAGACTCTGAAGCCAGTCTGCCCGTGTCGCAGTGATACCACTAAGTGTGTGATCTTGGGTCAAGTTATGTGACCTCAGTTTTCTTATCTGTGAAGTAGGATGATCATAAGCGTGGCTAGTATTTTAAAGCACACAGAAGGAATTTGGTGCCTGGTGCGGAATATATGAATATTCATGATTTAGAGTTTGATGGCATCCCCTGCAGGGCCAGCGTAGTAATATAGGAAGCTCTCCTCGTTGAGTCTTTTGATGTTTGTCTACCTGTCTGCATGGAAGCTGTAAAGGCTGTAATGTTTTCTTTCTTTCTTTTTTAAAGCTTTTATTTATTTGAAAGAGAGAGAGAGAGCAGAGTGGGGGTGGGGGTGGGGGGTAGGAAGGAAGCAGAGGGAGAGGGAGAAGCAGGCTCCCCGACGAGCAGGGAGCCCAACGTGAGACTCAATCCCAGTATCCTGGGATCATGACCTGAGCCAAAGGCAGACACTTAACCGACTGAGCCACCCATGTGCGTCAAGGCTGTAATGTTTTTATTATAATTATTATTAAAGCCTCCATCTTCTCTCCCTTAACCTCTAAATCTGAATTAAGGCAGGAAGGACACTATTCTATTAAAAGTAATGGTTATTTTAAATGATAAAAGTGGTATATGCTTAATGCAGGAAGTATAAGAAGTAAAAAATATTATTTTAAAACCTATTACTGTATCTACCCCCTTAGTGAAAGCCACTACTCATGTTATACTCTTCCTCAGTTACTATCAAGTATCTTATTTCTTATGGTTTGTGTAGCTTTTTTTTTTTTTTCTCTTTTCTGGGGCAAGATCCCAGCTGAGAAAACCTATGGATAGAAAACATTAAAGGGCACCTGGGTGGCTCAATGGGTTAAAGCCTCTGCCTTCGGCTCAGGTCATGATCTCAGGGTCCTGGGATCGAGGCCCGCATCAGGCTCCCTGCTCAGTGGGGAGCCTGCTTCCTCCACTCTGCCTACCTCTCTGCCTACTTGTAATCTCTCTCTCTCTCTCTGTCAAATAAATAAATAAAATCTTAAAAAAAAGAAAACATTAAATAAGCTTAATAATTTTACGCTTAATTTTGTATAAGAAAAACTGAACATTTTATGTGTTTAGATTTTATTGCTTCATGAAAGAATTATAATTATAATTTGGCCATGTTTATAAAGTCATTTGCAAAGAACTTTAAAATATGTGTAATTTCCTACTAGGCCACAATGTTAAAAATGGCTTCCATTTACCAAATTAAATTAAATTCACGAATGCTGTGTAAATCTGGGTAAGGAGGATAATAAATTATAAATTCCAAAAGTGTTTGAATGAATGACCTTAACAATTATAAACAACATAGGAGCTTCCTCAAAATTGGACATGAAGGCAATTAGTCAAAATCAACTTTTAGTTCTGAGGAACAATTCTGTTTCTGTGAGGAATGGATTCACCAAGGCTGGGTAATGACGGTGGATGTGACCCTCTGGGGAAGCAGGGCTCAGTCTCTCTGCGGGCTGTGTAACAGCCACTGGGGCGGGAAAGCCTTGGGAAAATGAGAATGGCATGGGAGATTCTGGGGACTTCTTTCACCTTTCGTATGTTGTGTGTTCTTGGAAGCACTGGTAGCTAATGCCTTTGCCTTTTGTTGCCCTTCAATCCTCAACCGTCTTCCCATCCTTCTGTCTTCTTCTTCCCTAATCCCGACCCCCATTTGCTGAAAGTCACACAAGTTGCATACAAGAAATAAAAGTATTAAGCATTTTTATGGAAGAGCCATTGATCTCTGGTGTTATTTTATCGGAAATCAAAAGCAGTCCTGATAATAGGAATTATGACGTGATTCCAAGTAAATGGCCATGCACTTGAGCTTCCCCGTCTTCGACAAAATGGCAGACTGGTGGTGGTAAATGAACCATTTTGTTGGCCTCTCCACTCTGGTTGGAAGTAGGATGGCAGTATTCCCTTACTGAGCTGCAGCAGGGGACAAGGCTGAGACCATTATGAGTGAAGGGACTTACTTAAGGCCACAGATGGGACTCACAGGATATGCTTTTCCCCAAACATCTCCCTTCTCTGGCCAGCAACATTCTGAGGACTCTGATATGGAAGTTCTTCTAACTTAAATGCTACATGTTTAATTGAGGCATCAGGTCGACCTGATGTGTATCTCCAAGAACCTTACTGCAACCAGGCAGGGAACACAGAGACTTGCTTTGCTCGTCCCAAAACATCTCCTGGAAGCCGTGCTCAGTTCAGTTGGAGTGCTTAGGTCAAACAAGCACAGAAGTAAGAAAACATTCAGAAAAATGGTAGGTGGCAGAGCAGTTGGAAGGCCTGGAAAAGGCCAGTATTTGCTTTATTTCCACTGAGCTCATTACTTGCTCTGAGCAGGTTAGCCAGGAAGGGAGGATAAACACAATTTAGTTAATAATTCCCATAAGAACCCCACAGAATGTCTTCTATGATTTACCATTGTATGGCTGGAGAAAGTACAACGTCCCATTTGCTTGTATTTCTTCCCAATCAAGTTTGAAGTCAGTGGACAGCTCAGAGTGTGGGGGAAGAGTGAGAGCTTTTTGTTTTGTTTTTTGTTTTTGTTTTTGTTTTTGTTTTTCACATCTTCCCCAGGATAAGAATGTGAAATGTGTGTGAGACACGTTCAGGAAAAGAGAATATTACTTGGGCCTCATCTCTTAATGCAATTTTAGATCAAATGGAAATGTTTCCTGATTCAATATTTGCTGCCGAAAACTGATTTTCTCATTTCCAGCTTGGGGAGTTAAAAAGCAGGAAGGAAGGTGTCCATATTTTTTGGTACTGCAGTGCCCTAGATTGACCCTCATGATTCATTCACCAAACAAATAAAATCTAACAGCTGGTTGAAGATAGTCCTCGGACCGACTCATTCTCTTCATGTGGCCGAGCAGTGGGACATCCTTTGTTTATGTACCTTAATCTTAAATGCAAGCATTCTGATTGCATTAACCTTAAAACATATATGGGGGCATCAGGCTGGTAGGAGAAGGACAAGGGAAAAAGGGAGGGAGGGTAGAGGAGAAAGGCATTGGTAGGTTTTTCATTTAAAGTTAATCAACAATGTTTTAAAATAGCTGTGCCATGGGAATAAACAGTAAACCATAAGTAGCGAGGCTAAAATAAGTTTTATGTTATATTTCAAAGAGGGAATTACTGTATGCATTGTCTGTGAGGCATTGTAAAACGCACATTGAGAGCCTTCTGTCGGAGACATCTGCACTCCCTGGTCCCTACGTTGACCACGTGCGTTGGCAGAACAGATGGTAAAGGTTAAAGGTAATAAAGTGAAATTCATCTCTATATGAAAATGTCTTATCCATATGAAGCCTATTTCTGTGTGAGCACAATTGAAAAATAAGTAAAATTTTAAAATACGAGACTCAGCCTCAGAATTCTATTTTAGGTTACTGTTGGTCAGTCGCTAATGAATGCCCCATCTCCAAAATAGGACAATGTCACTAGTAATTATGGTTGCTTCTAAAGAAATCTTTATGTGTCAGTAAAATTTTTTGTGAGTACCTGTTTTACCAAGGAGGTAGGTGGTATTAAAACCTTGTTTCTTGGAAAAGTATTGAACTTTGGGATATTAGACAAAAGCATACAGAAACTGAAAAGAAACACAGCTTTATCTTGTTGATTTTTTCCATTTCAGTGTACTTCTCAACTGTACAAAATTATTAACAGGGCAACATTGTGGCAGATATTACACTGGGGGAACAAGAGTTCCACAGTGAGTAGGAATGGTTATAGGAAATGATAATCCATCATAGTTTTCCTTTTTTCAGGCATAAAATAATGTTTTATTTATTTTTTTTAAGATTTTATTTATCTATGTGAGAGAGAGCGCGCGAGAGAGAGCATGAGCAGGGTGAGGGGCAAAGGAGAAGCAGGCTCCCCCGTTGAGCAGGGAGCCCAACACACGGCTCGATTCCAGGACCCCAGGACCTGAGCTGAAGGCAGACACTTAACCGACAGAGCCACCAAGGCATCCCTAAAATAATGTTTTAAAGAAAGTTTATTTATGTTATTAGAAATATGTTTCTGGCTAATGGCTTACTGTTTTAAACTCAAACCCTAAATACTAACAAAGAAACAAAACTAATTAAAAACACACAGAATAATTATGTTAGAGAGCAAAGTTAAAGGATCCAGCAAAGGAAATGACAGTTATCCTTGGAAAACCAGTTAACAACAGGTGTGCCTGAAAAACATTGTGGCCAAAGCTTTGGTACTTAAGAAGAAGCTGAAGTTGTACATGTTTTGTAAACATCTTGTAAACAGTCTTGTAACCATCAGTAATTCTAGTAGGGGTCCCAATGTAGGGAGGTGAAATGCACCCAGCCAGGGCGGGAAGACAGTCACGTGGACATAGGGAAGGAAAGTAAGCAGAGAGTTGCAGAGAAAAGATGAAGAAAGAATGAGAAAAAGACCAGCACAGACACCTGCCTTTTCATCACATCTGAAATTCTTTAAACTTTCTTGTAAGGATGGAGTTCAACACTCATATCCGCACCTAATACATATTATATTTTGCTTTATATAGACATTAGGTAAATACATATTATATTTTGCTTTATATAGACATTAGGTAAATAATTAGGGGAGCAGTAAACTATTGATGTTCCTGTGGAATCTATGCCCAAACCTTCAAGAAGACCCACATTTTTAAGTAGACAAATATCTGTTCAACCTTCTGGCTTTCTCCTGTATCACATTAATTAGAGAGTCATGTGACATTGTGTCATATGCAAATTACATTTTCAATGTTCAGTGTAGTTTTATTGTTCATTTTGTTACACTGTGGAATTTTGGTGAATGGATGAATTGGTGATAAACCACAAAACCAACTTGAGGAGCAGGTGCTGGGCCTTTGACCGAATCTCTTCCTTTGCAGAGTGTGCTGTTCAAGTTATCCCGCAGCAAAATCAGATGTCCACATCATCACCTCATGGTGCTGATAGTGAATGATTTCAGCGATCAACTCCAAAATGTCAAAGAACCCTAGTGCTTTGTGTATGGCAGCGTGATAGTCCTCAAAAAATCATGGTGTTGTCTTTATAACGTTCTGTTTTTAGAAGGCAGATTTTATTGCCTCTAGATGGCAATTGGCAATAATCTCCAAACTTTAAAAGTTTTCATATTATTTAACCGAAGAATTTATCCTCAAGGGTATGCTCTCTCTTTAAGTATGCTTATGATATTGTTGAAAGTCATATAGAAAAATCGAAGAGAGGGGCACCTGGGTGGCTCTCTCAGTTGAGCGTCTGACTCTTGATTTCAGTTCAGGTCATGATCTCAGGGTTGCGAGATTGAGCTCTGAGCCAGGCTCTGTGCTCAGTGCGGAGTCTCCCTCTCCCTCTGTCCCCCCTTCCATTTTCTCTCTCTTCCTCTCTAAATAAATAAAATCTTAAAAAAAAATCGAAGAGAAACAAATACATACATGTCTCTCATGATCAAGTAGATGATACTACGTTTGCTCAATGGAATATATATATATATTTATATATATATTATATATATATAAAAAATATATATATAATATATATATATATATACCATACATGAACTTTTGAATAAAACTTAATAGCCTGGAAAATGTTCATGAATGATATGGTTATCTTTGAGTGTTGGGCTTATTAGAAATAATTATTTATTGCCTGTGTGACTTCCTACACTATCCATGATAAACATATATCACTGTGTAGGTCAAAGATGAAAGAGACTAACAAAAATTCTAGTTTTGCAGAATGTGCAGACCAGTGGGGACATCATCTGTCTTAACATGGCTTCGTCTCCTCTGTGTGTAACCTGCGCCCCTAGCACAGCCCAATGGTGAGAGAATCAGAGCCCCAGAGGTACGCCTGGTCCACAGATCAGCATTTGGCAACCAGTAGAATCAACTTAGGCAAAGAGTTAATGCATTTCAAACCGAGACACGGTGAAGCTGAGATTGCAGTGCTGAGGAAAGTCCTATGTGAAGCACATTATGAGGGATTTGAAAAGGCGCAGCTCCTAAGAATTACAGCAGCAACCTAAGCAAAGCTGAGTGATCATTTCTCCTCCTTTTCTATGGTTTGTGAATTATTGCAAGTTCCAGTGTCAATGAATCAGTGAATCCTTCTCTGCTGTTGGTGACTGCTATCAGCAACTTATAATTGACTGTAAATTTAATTGCAGCTATACTATTCCTATCAGGAAGATTCATATTTTAAACCTCATCTCTACTTGGGAAATGAAAGGATTTTTCTTCTCCTAAAAGACTGCAGGTCTTTGGCAAGCAGATGCTGGCCGAAATCACTGAGGGGCAGGGGAAGAAGGTTTTAGCAGAGAAGCACAGCCGACTCGATCCACCTGCTGGGAAGGTAGCGAGCCCTCTGCTAGCTGTTTGGCAAGTCCGACTTTCAGTGATAAATACGAGGAGCAGTTCAATCATGTAATATTTGGGGCACTCAGGACTATAAGTATCTGTATATTTAGCTGTTTTTGTTTGTTGGGCTCTATGAGACTGTCTCATGGGAGCACTCCCTTCGGTGGACTAGCTGATCACCCAGAATACACATTTCAGCATGACCCTTGTATGTTCTCATCCTTAAATATGCAGCAATTCTCAGGAAATTTCGTTCCTTGGGAAAATTGCCATCAACTGGAAGGTTTAAGAAACATAACTTAAAACTTTGCAGGATATTCCTTTCCTGACTGTCCCCCTTTGAATTGAGTTCCCTCTGTTATTTCCTAACACAGAAATTCTACTGGACAAACATTTATGTAGCACTCACCATGTGTCACTCCCTGTCCTCAAAAGTTTGCTGATGTTCACGTGCTTAATCCTCATGACGATGCTGTCAGGTAAGTGCTGTCCCATCCCCTAGGAAACCGAGGCAGAGATGTTAGGTACATTTGCTAAGGCCAGTTTTCTAGTAAATGGGAGAGTTGGGATTTGAATCCATGCAAGCTGGTTTGCACAGACTTGGCTTTTAGGCGTTATGTTACATGGCCTCTCACACTATTACATTTTTTTTTTCATGAAAAGTGAAGTCACTGAATCATCAGGGTGAGGTAGAAAATACTGTAGGAACTAACAACCTCAAAAACCTCAGTGGCTGACGAACTCTAAAGTTTTTTTTCACACTTTTGCTCCTTGTACACTGTGGGGCGGCTGCGAATGTCCTCCATGGTTTCTCCACTCTGGGGCCCAGGCTGACAGCGGCTTCTCTCTGGGACATAAACCATGGGTCATTGTGGCAGAAACAGAAGGAATACCACATTGGTTGGCCCTTCAAGTTCTCTGGGACATGACTCATGCTACTTTCTCCCATATTTTGCTGGTCATATTGTCACACAACCAATTAATGTCATTAATGGGCCTGGGAGTAAAGTCTTCCCCAAAGGAAGGGTATCAAACATCTGTAAGTCATCTATCACAGTGTCAATTATTTACTAAAATTTCAGTGATATATTTATTCCTGCTTTTATTATTAATCTCCCTTATTCTATTTCTAGTCCTACGGCTTCATCTTCTGTGCCTCATAGAGCAAGTATCTGGCACCTTTCAGGCACCCCACATACACGCTGAATTGATGAGCAAATGCACACGCTCAGTGATAGCCACGGGTGGGCTGGCCAGAGTACAAACTTTGGCATCAAACAGTGCACTCTAGTCCCTACTCTGCCCTAAAATTACTGTGGAATCTGACAAATCAGCCTTAATAAATCTCAGTATTCTCATATTTAAAACAGGGATGATAATAGTGCTCATCTCATAGGGCTCTAACAATGATTAAGTGAGATAATGTTTGCCACCAGGGACCAAGGCAACCACTACTTGTTTACTTCATATTACCCAATCAAATACTCTATCAAATATAAATGTACTATTATTTTGTGGACCACAAAGGAGAGAGTTGCCAATTAAACAATTATATAACCACCTCGAAGGTGGACTCTATTTCACAGATGTTAAATTGTCCCCCAAACGTGCATTTTTAGAATGAATGACGTTGTTGTATTAGAAATTAAGACGCTTACACAAATATTCTGTTTTAATGAAGCTGGTGATTTATGAATGGCCAGACTGTACTAGTGATAGGGATTTTTCTCTACCTCTGATGTGTCAGACACTGCGAGCTGCTTATGCCATAAACATGGCCCTGCCCTGGCTCCCCCTTTTTTTTGGAATAATCCTGATTATGATTTGGGAAAGAGATAAACTCTAGCCTCAGGGAGTCAATCATAAATTTCATTCAATTATGGTCCATTCTCTTTGTTAGTGGTTGGCTTAAAGACAGTTGCGTAACCTAATTCTAGCAAATCGGACATCAGAGAAAGTCTTCCCTTCCACCTTCTGGGAAAATTGTTCTTTCCAATTAAGAACCCCTCACGTGAGGAAAGCCTCCCTTCTTTGCTGGCAGAAGTATGTGGCATCTGGAACTGTGGCAGCTGTGTGGTCACAACGTGGAGAGGAGACTCACAGGTGAAAGCTCCCAACTCAAATGCCATTCCTCACCTCATGTTTACCCATTAGTTTCTAACACTTTGAGTGTTTCTGCTCTGAATTATCATTCTGATGGGTGCCAAACGGTGATTTTCTGTCATCATTTCTTCCACATTTGTTATTGGTTGGCTTTCCATGAGAAGGAAGAGCTTTCTCATTTATCCGTTTATTTGTTTGCATATCTGTTTCTTGATTTCTGTATACCTCTGTGGACTCAGGGGTTCCCATTTTATTCAATGTGTTATAATTTACTTCTGTCATGATTTATTTTAATGATCAAAATTATCCTAGATTTGACTAGTTGGAGCCCCTTGAAGCTAGTTTCTCATCATTCTTTGAGAATTTCCCTACTTCTTGGCACAGCAACAAGTTCTAGGCTCATTCTGTTCATTTCCTAAGCCAGCCCTAGGATCGCTCATTGCTCCAAGGAGCCCTGGTTCCTTCCAGTAGAGGATGCCATGTGGACACCAACCTCTGGACACTAGGTGTGCTCATGGCTACTGGGATACCAGGGTACTGAGCTAGGAAATCTCTATACACACGCAGACACACTGCCTTAGTGGGTTTGGGCTGCTATAACAAAGTGCCATAGACTGGGTGGCTTATGAAAGCAGACTTTTACTTCTCATAGGCTGGAGGCTGGAGGCCTGAGATCAGGGTGCCAGTGTGCTGGGTAAGGGTCCACTTCCTGATCACAGACTTCTCACTTTGTCCCCACGTGATGGATGGACAACGGAGCTCCATGGGCTCTCTTTGATGAGGGCACGGATCCTACTCAGGATGGCTCCAGCCGTCCTACTAGTAGTACTAGACTATTACTGACCTAGTAGTCACCTCCCAAAGGCCTCACCTAACCCCATCACATTGGGGGTTATGTGCCAACATATGAATTCTAGGGGACACAGATATTCAGACAATAGCACACACATTTATTCCTATATTTATCCGTATGTAGCATGTTCAACACATTGAGTGTTTGTCGATACTTCCCCCACCATTCCAATGCCACATGATCTGTTCTGTCTTTTCCCCTTCCACATCCACACCCCCCTTCTCTGACAGTGGGGGACCTAGCACTCATTCCCTCAAACCCCTAGCTGTCACCAATTTTATGATACCATCCGGCCTGTTACCCCCTTGGCACACTGGCTCCAACCATCATGAGCCTGACAACTCTGGGCCACCCACTTTATTTGGGCTTTCCTAATGGCTTTTTGATGAAGAAAAGAAAAAAGGCAATAAATCTTTATCTAAAGAACTTAAGAGAAAGGAAAAAAAGGGGGGAAACGGGGGAAGAGGACTTAAGGAGAAATCTTTACATATATGATTCCATTTACGTCTTACGGTAGCCTTATAAGAAAAGTAAATTATTCCCTCCATTTCATGCAGGTTGAGGTCTTGCTTAAGGTCACGCCGCTAGCCATCAATCAAGCTGGGATTAAACCCAGGGCGTCCACCCCTTGTCTACAGACTCAAACACAATGGTCTACAGCCTTTTATCTGCCCGTTGTTGCCGCTATCTGCATCCTGCATTCAATGCATTTATTAGTCTATGGGCCTCCCCTGGTTGAATTGCTTAGCACCTCATGCAAGAAGAGTTGGCTCTAAGTGCTAGAACGAATGTAAGCAGGGCATTGCATTATCACAGTTCCATGTGGCATTATAATTACATCAGAATGTGGCTCTGCCACTGGCGCGTCGTATGCGCCACGCTGTCGCCATATTAGCAGATGGTGAGTCTTACTTTTATTAAGCATGACAATGCCCAGCAGGATCCATTTTGTCTGATTATCCTCAAATGGAGAAGAATATTAAAAGGCAGGATAATTAAAAATATATGCCCAAACAAAGGATGTGTCTACAATTCCTTTCCTAGTGCTTTGAAATAGTTCACATTTCTCAGCTGGCTCTCGTGCACAGAGCACTAAAAGGATGTCTTAAATTTAGACATATGTCTTCATTCTGTTTAATGTGCCAGAACAAAAACATAGCTTGAGACCACCATGAATTGATGTCTAAGTGCTGGAACACTAGAGAACGCTCGTGTTTCCACAGGGCTAATGTCATCATAGAGTCTGTGATTGCACTTTCCCCTGTGAGAACACAGCCTTCTATTTTTAAGATTTGCTTCTTCCAGTTCTATGCCCATATTCTTCCTTGAGTCCACATAATGGTTTTCTTTTATTTGATGCAACTTCAGAGAATTCAAATCATACTCCCGTTAGTCGCGATGCTTTTATCGAGAGCAAGGGAAAGATCCCAACCCTTCCGTACAAGGCAGTGGGCCTAACAAATATGTTTTAAAGGATGAAAAAAGTTACGTAAATTTATTGGAATGTTTTCAGATTTCAGTGTACTTAAGGAGCCTTTAAAGAAAGCGAACACATAGGTGTGCATCACACAAATACGTGATTTTCCACATACAGCATGCTAAATTTTTCCAGTGGATCGGTGGTTAGGATTTTGATCAAGATAGTGTGGCAGCAGAAATACTAGTGAGGAGATACCACTGCTCAGTCTTACAAGCTGAGTTCTACTAATCATTTGGTCTCTGAATACCAGACCATGAGATTCTCAAACCTTTGGAAGGTTTCTTTTGGGGGTAGAGTCAAACTGGAATGTCTTCAGGGGAGAAGAAACATGAAATTATGTAATTCACTGAAGCAATCAAGTGAATGTACCTACTCTGAAATAGAAAAAAAAATTGGGGACTTGATATTTATCTTAATGTATTTGGAATGTATTTGGAATGTGTTCCAGATATTTAATGTATCTGGAATGTATTTGAAATGTATATTAATGTCATATAATCAAGAGATTAAATTTTGGGCTGGGCCAAGCAGGTCTAAGTAGGAACTTGGACCTATAAATTAAATTCATAGAGACATAAAATTAATTTCAATGTAAGGAAGGTCTTTCTTATGATGAAAGCTGCCCCAAATAAAATAATCTGTCTAAGGAAGTGGAGATCCTTCATCACTAAAGGCATTCAAGAAGATATTCCCATTATCAGTGACATCACAGAGTAGGGCTTCTCAGAAGGTAACGTGCAGATACATCACCAGGGGTCTTGTTAAAATGTGGATTCTGGTTCTGTAGGTCTGGGGTGGAGCCTGGCTTCTGCTCCCAGGTGATGCATATACTGTTGGATCACAGACCACACTCTGAGTAATATGGTCACAGAGGAAATGAAAAGAAAGTAAAATCTATTCCCAACATGCCATGGGTCTAAGGCTTATGCACATCAGTGTGGAAAAGTAATATAAACTTAATAGGAATAGGAGGGAAATAAAAAGAAAATGAAGAAAATCTAGATATCATCTTATTGCAACAGCTGAGAGTTCCAGAATACAACTGGGCCCCAATGAAAATAAATACTTCGAGGACCAAAACAGGCCTCCAGCAAGGCGGCAGCCATCCCTAGGCGGGAGACATTTGGTGCGAGCAAGGGAAACATTCAGCACAGAGAGTCCACAATTTTGGAAAACCCTCCAGGCAAGTCTGTGAACTCACTCATTTGCCATAAGGCAGCCAAGGTGGTCCAGTTGGGCAGATGCTAAAACAAGGGAGTGAGGCTCAACAGTGCGTTTCTCCAAGCAGCCTTCTGTCCTCAATGGAGATGAATGGACATACTGTGGAGCTCTGAAAACCTCAGCAGGAAGCTGCAAAAATCTTGGTCACAGAGGGACTCTTGTCATCACTGGCCACTTGGTGGTACTCACTGCTAGTCCAAGAGGAACAGGGAGCCAAGGATACCTGCAAAGTGTCCACCCAGAGACCAAGCACAGATTTCTCTGCTACCTTATATGACTGTGATAGAACGGAAAAGCCTTAGGAATACATATGCCTTGGATTAGCTGAAGACTCTTCAATTGCTCATAATTATTGGGTCTACCAAAAATCTAATTTAAACATTTAGATATGGTAAAAACGTAACAGGTGCTTTCCAAGAGTTCATGCTCTTTCCAGAACTTCGCTTTTATCCAAACCGGGGATTCTTGTATTCATGTATATGCTTTTCTGTATTTATTTTTCTAATTTCACATTTCAGTATGAGCTTCCACAAAAATAGGTGTTAACTTTGAAAGGGTGATTGAGTAACTCATTACATTAGGGGTTTTCACAGATCCCTAGTGTCTCAATGAGGCTGAATTTGGCCATCTGTTCAGTCCAATGTGGAGCCTCAATCTCTTGGCATTAATACAAACCTATTTTTCTTTTTCTTTTCCTTTAAAGCAGCATTTTAAATTTGCATGTCCTAATCAAACTCATCAAGCTTTTCATTACAAATATATGATAATAAAATGTAAAGGTAAACTCATAGCTTCCTTAAACTATCATCTTTATAGAGAAGCAACATATTGATAGATTTGGTGCAATTCTACTTTCTCTCTCTCTTTAAGATATTTTTAAAAAGTAATCTCCACACCCAACATAGGGCTCAAATTCACCACCCCAAGATCCAGAGTCACGTGCTCCACCGGCTGAGCCAGCCAAGCATCCCACTGCAATTTTTATCTTGATGACTAGATTAAAATCAACAGCAACACTGGCTACTTGACTTCTTTAAAAGAACAGAATTGTTACAGAGATATTAACTGATACTGGATTGTATTTCAGAATTATATTCAAGAGGCATAATTTTAAGACAGGTGTGTCTTAAATTTGGATAGAATTCAAGAAATAGTAGTGGGATGAGTAAGGTTATAAAATAAGACTGATAAGAAAGAATTGGGAAAGAATCAACTTACAGAAAAAGAATGAGAGCAATTTAAAATATTTAAGGTATTTTCTATGTTACTATATGACATTGTAAAAAATCTGAAAGATCCTGAAAAGTATAAATGTAAAAAAACAAAAAACAAAAAACAAACCAACCGTGTGTGTGTGTGTGTGTGTGTGTGTGTGTGTGTGTGTGTGTGGGTGTGTGTGTAATCCTGTGATAAAAACAAGAGAATGTGATCTGACTATTTAGCAAGGGAGATACAGATTAGTTATAAAGAAAAAAGGTCTTATAATGAATGTCTTTTTTTGTTTGATTTTGTTTTCTGACATTGAGGGCTAAAAAGTACAAAATTATTTTTAAAAGAAGATAGTAAGTAGGATGACGTTTTATCAGCCTGAAACTTACAGAGACCTGATTAATTTATATATTTAACTTATATATATTTGGAATCCCCTATCAGTGATCTGGTCCTAGTTTAGTTACCAATCTATCTGTAGAAAGACCATGTGCCTGAGTTAGTTTGCCTTCTTTACACCAAATCTTGCTATTTCAGTCTGCTTTGGGTTGGGGGGGTGGGTTGATAAGGTTAAAATTCTTTATATTTTTGAGGCATAATCCAAAAGTTCCTCGGCTTAAGTGCTTCTAGTAAAATTTTAAAGGAACTTAGAGAGGTTTTTTTTTTTTTTAATGTTCTGCAACTGTTCTCTCTTGAACACGTGACTCTATTAAATATAATGCAGCCTTCTGGCCCTCAGCAGATCTGTCTGATGCCAAGCAAGGAGAGCAGGAATGTGTTAATCTTTAAACCAGCAAATACATGCATTTTCTAGAAAGCCTGTTGTAAAAATACTCACTTTCCAATGTTATAGTTTATACATAGGTTCAAAAAAGGTGACATGTAGGCCTTAAAATGTTTAATCCATTGCCCTATAAGATTATTTTGAATTGTATATATTACCTATAATTCCAGAATATATGTCAATTTTAGACATCTTTGTCAGTTACAGCATTGATCTAGAATGAGGGGGATTGCACAGATTCACTCATTCAACCTAAAACTCGGATGTCTTTGGAGAATGTTTAGATGTATGGTAAAATATGCTAGATACTTTTAGAAATTAGTTTAGAGCCAACAAGCAGAAACAAAAATACATAATGTTAAGTGGTTCAGTTAAAACTGAACTAATGATGGTGATCTGATGGTTACAAAAATATTTTTATTTGTATAAGGTTAAAATATGTATAGATCATCATATACAATGGCTTGCTTGGACAACTCTTTTTGAACATGAATCTAGTTTAGAATCCTACAATAGTCCTGTAACAGACTGATAGATCTTGAGGCTTCAGGGCCTTATAATATACTCAGAGAAGTAGGACAGCCAGAGCAATTGGAATGAATGGCATCAGCCAGTAGCTAGTGACAGAATGGAGATATGACCAACATGTTCTAAGGACTTACTATTTAGGAGCACTAAGTTATATATTAAGAGGACAATGAATAGGAAAAATATATGTTTTGGGGGTAGAAGGATGATATCGATGTTTTGAGAAGAAATGGATTCTATGTAACCTAGAAACACAGAGGCCTTAGAAGCAAATGTGGGAAATTATGATGCCCATTGTCTTTCTGGATAGTCAGTTAGGTAGGTATGTTTGATCACGTGACCTCCGCTCCCCAAACCACAGCTGATTGGATGATGGGTCAGCAGCTTTGAACGTATCAGGTTAGGAATAAAATATATTCCCCAGACTTAAGTGTAGGTTACTCATTTCCAACTGGTTGGATCAAATTTGCTCTCTCATTTATCTTGCCACGGCTTTGCTGATAAGCAGACCTGGGGGCTGGTGTGCCTTGGGCAAGCCCTATGCCCCATTTAGCTATCCTAGTGTTTCTGAGGACTTTCTTCCTGTAATTAGAACAGGGATTCTGTTTGTTTCTATTTTTACAGGCTGTATTATCTTGTAAATCAGTTGCTTGCAAATGTTAGTTATACTGGAGGGCTTGGTGAGACACTGGAGACTGGGCTGGGGCTTCAGTTTCTGACTCAGTGGGTATGGGGTGGAGCTGAATGATTTGCAGTTCCCAGCAAAGCTGGTGCTGCTGACCCAGGGAAGTATACCTTCAAATCATTGTGATTTGCCTGCACTATCTTTGAAAATTCTCACAAGAGCCCCATGAGACAAGAATAATTATTTCCTCTATTTTGCAGATGAAGAAACAGGTACATGGATATTAAACGAAATGTGCTTTGAAATGTACAGGTTGGAGGGGGCAGAGCTAAAGTCAGTTCACAGGTCATCTGATTCCAGAAGCAAAAGTTCTAACCCAGGAGCCTTACAGCTTTGCTTGCATCCTCATGCTCTAGAACGAGGGATCCACTGACAGCTGGGACCTTTGGATCTTGCCTTACTCTTGCTAACCGTCTTTTCCCACTCATTTCATAAATCCTCATCTTAAAATTCTGCTGCCTGAGCCATATTTAATTCTGCAACAATATTCAAACACTTGTGTGGGATCTTTCAACTGCCATCCCCAAGCCTGCTCTGGTGTCATGGGCTTTCCCCCTGCCCTTCAGTTGCTCACCCCCAACCCTGACACCACCTGGTTAGTTGCTGGGGTATCCAACAATCCTGAGTAAGGCCGCCTATGGCGTCATGATGGTGTGTCATGCATCATGGTGATTTGATTTCTTTGGAAAATGAAACGAACTGCTTCATCCTCTTCAGCCTATCACAGATGAGTCTGATGATTATGAAACAGGGAAAGAAAAGGGTGAGAGTTAAAAAATATTAGTGTTCCTTTGGCTGTACCCAGCAAGAAGGGGCTTGGCTGATGGAGAAAGCTATATTTCAGTCTATAAAACCAACCCTTTTAACAAAGAGGGATCCTTCAGACCATCATCATACGTACGTTGGCACTGTTGTCCCTGAAGATTATTTACTGTCCCTTCTTAGGTTTCTAGAT
This sequence comes from Ailurus styani, assembly GCA_002007465.1. Classification (NCBI taxonomy): domain Eukaryota; kingdom Metazoa; phylum Chordata; class Mammalia; order Carnivora; family Ailuridae; genus Ailurus; species Ailurus styani. The sequence continues at coordinate 331,425 of LNAC01000392.1, read as the reverse complement.
GCATCAGATTATCTGAATTTAGATTGGAATTTGGTTTTCCCAGTGTTTTTGTTGATTCTAAATTGTGAATGAGTGAATGGATATCTACTTCAGGAAGACTTATTTGGCTAATGTAATCAGCCCAGACAGTGGCTCATTTAGGAGTTTCTTTTCTCAAAGTAGATTAATATATTGACTTTCTACTTTATAAATGATAATCCTATGATTATGTTATCATAAGTCAGTTTTCTAGAATGTGATTTGTTATTACAAATCTCCTAAATAGAAGAGCAGATTCTGTTCTCAGTGATAACCCCTTCCAAGGATCTGCAACCCTATTAAGAAGGATCTTAATCTTAATCTTAGCATCTTTGGCGGCTAGCCTCAACCCTGGCTGTACATGAGCATTATCTGGGAATTTGGTTTTTCGGTTTTTGTTTTTTTTTAATATGGATGCCTGGGCCTCTGTTTAGGAAGTTCTGGGGTGCGATCTGGACATTGCTCAAGCTCTCAAAGTGTTCCTAATGTGTATCCTTGGTTGGAGTAACACTCATGTACAAGATCACTGCTCCTGGTCTGAAAACGGTAATGGTGCTTTCCTGGTACTGGTAAAATTTTGGGTGGTGAAATGTAAGCAATATGTATGCTTGCTGTCTTTTTTTTTCCCCCTGGAGAGGGCCCTGATTAATGCTTTTGTGTGTGTGTGGTAAAACAACTCAATCATTTTATGGTAATGTAGTTTAAAAAATGTTTTTTTTTTTTTTTTTTTTTTTTTGGTTTCAACCCAAGGCCCCAGAAAAACGGACAGGCACTTGTGACTCTCTATCGCCACCTGGTGTCAGAAAGTACAATAGTCTACAGAAAATACAGTAATAGGAAGAGACAATCTTAAATCTCAAAAACCCAACAAAGTAGCAATGTTGGCCGCAGAGCTGACAAGTGTTTACATGTGTCCTGTCTGCCTGGGGTTAACAAAAATCCACAAGCCAGGCAGAGTATTGATCAGTATCTTTTCTGATCTTGTTCCAAGACTAATTTTTATTTTACTTTTGAACTTAAAGCTGTCAACTAAGTAAAATAGGAAATAGTCTCTTCTTCCCCCTTTCTGCACGAAGGATTTTTGAAGTTTGGCTAGTCAGTTGGCAGTGATCTAGAGGGATTTAGATGGAGTAAGAGTAACTGTCCTTTCAGTTATTAAAAAGTGACTGCATTAACCATGTGATAAAATATGCATTAATTATGATTAACTTCAAAATTACCTGTTTCCCAGGATCACTTATCTGTTACCGGTTGCCAATGTAAGCTGTAATGGTGACTTTATAACTGTCCTCCAGGGGCGATACTATTGGAAAGGCAGAAGTGGCCACATTTGAATGCTTACATATTCAATTCACCAGCTGGTCATTTTATTTTTTATTTTTATTTTTTTAAAGATTTTATTTATTTATTTCACAGAGGGAGGGAGATCACAAGGAGGCAGAGAGACAGGCAGAGAGAGAGAGGGGGAAGCAGGCTCCCTGCTGAGCAGGGAGCCCGATGCGGGCCTCGATCCCAGGACTCTGAGATCATGACCTGAGCCGAAAGCAGAGGCTTTAACCCACTGAGCCACCCAGGCGCCCCAGCTGGTCATTTTAATTAAATAATTTAAACATTCTGAGTTTCACTTTCTCTGAATGTCAAATGGGGAGACTAATGTGAAATACACACCAATGGCAATACACACGCCCATGGTAAATGGTGAATGAATGAACGATTCACTAATATAAGTGATAGAAGTCACCCATATTTGGGATGTGAATGGAGCAGGTAACATGAACTTCTAAACAATTTACGTTTTGCTAGGATTTGTGAGAGATGATTCCCAAAGAGCATGGGCTTTGAAGCTAGACTGCTGTGCTAGAATCCTGGCAACCACTAATTAGCCTCGCGATCTCAGTTTCTTAAGTTCTCTATGCCTCGGTGTTTTTTTTCCGTCTGTAAAATGGGGATGCTAATTACACTTACTTCACTGTGTAATTATGACTAATAAGTGTATTATTATATGTAAAATTGCTTAGAACAGGGCCTAATACAGGGAGCATCAGTAAATGTTAGTTGACGTGGTGGTTGGTTCTGCTGTTGTTCCTTTACTTACCAGGTACTGGGGTTAGGTCCCGAGACACTGTGTGTTAGGTCCCGAGACACTGACTTTGTCTGAAAATGCTAAACAGCTTAGTAATGTCGTGAAAAGGGAACATACTTAAAATATTAAATTGTATTTAAGTGCACTAACAAAAGTAAGCGAACATTTTTAACTGCATTCCAATGTGACTGTTTTGACAAGATAGTTTAGGCAGTCTTTTGTTAGTTTACCGTGCTCTGCTTTTAGATGCAATGCATGGGTCTCACATTGAAGTCACTTTTGGGGTCTGCCTTTGCCACCTTTTCTCTCCCTCCTCCTCTCCCCTCCCAGTCCTGCCTTATCTGCTGATAAATGCTTTGAAGCATAGTGGAGGGCGGGCGGGTAAGACTGATAGCTTTCTGGTGAAAGAGGGGGGTTATGTGGCCATGAGAAACTCATAATTAGGAATCAGTAGTCTCCCCCTCCTTCTCAAGTTCACATTTAATCCACAGTGACTAACAATCTAGGAAAGCATTTAATATTTAATGAATTTCTATTAGTTTTTAAATTCTCTTAAGATCAACCTCAATCATTGCTGTTTGTTCTTGATACACCAGAAAACATTTCTCTGCCTAATGGGATCTACTTCAAATATGTGACCTTTAAATTTGTATGTTTACTTAATTAAAACAAAGCATGCATAAAATTATCTGTTTACCGATTCCAATTTAAAAATCTGCACAGAGTGAAATAAACGCTGGAATTTCACTTAAGGTCCTTAGCACATTTTGTAATAATCTTCACATGTTCTAGAACACAGAAAAACCATAATCAGAGAACTAGTAACTGAAAAGGAAATGTTCTTGTTTTAATGCATTCCATTACCTTTGATCAAAATATCACTCATAGTTTCCAGAATCAACTCATTCTCTTTACTGAGAATTTTTATGAATCATCCTAGCAGTTTGGCCAGTTCAGGACCTTAAGGATTCAGTTACCATTCCAGAGAGTTCATTCTTATTAACTCTTCTTGGTCTGAAATAGTAACTGTTACTTTTTTCTTCTCATGTACAGTTCAAGGAGAGAGATACAGAGCTGTTCATATTTCTTTTCTCACCTCTGACAGAAAACCATTAAAATATAAAAAGCTATAGGGGCGCCTGGGTGGCTCAGTTGGTTAAGCCTCTAACTCTTGATTTCAGCTCAGGTCATGATCTCAGGGTCGTGAGACTGAGCCCATATCTGGCTCCTCTCTGGGTGTGGAGCCTCCTTAAGATTCTCTCTCTTCCTCTCCTTCTGTCCCTCCCCACATACTTGCACACACACACACACTCTCTCTCTATATATATATACACATTTTTACATATATATGTATATATATATGTGTGTATGTATGTATATATGAAGCAGTACACACCCATCATAAGCTAAAGTCTCCATATGGTGTTTTTACACAACTGAAATATATGAAGGAAGGAAACTGGGTATTCTATGCCGATGGTAATAACTGCTATCATTTTCAAAGTACCTTCATACCTATATGATTTTATCCTCATAAACATATGTTAGCAAGCAGCTATTTAAACCCAAACTTTATAATTTTTCCCATAAAGTAGCCAAAGAACAACATGACAGTGATTCATAGGTGTACTGAAAGAAACAGTAACATAAAGAATGCGTTAGTAATACACTCATTGTGAAAGATATTTTAAAGGTTATGGTATATTATGTTGTACAAATATCTCATGCAAAATGACCGAGGGGTAAGTTGTTTACTTCTTATCACTTGACTAATTCGTATATTTTCTTATATCAGGTATTATTATGTTTCTTATTTCATCCTGATAAGTAGATGTTCAGGGCTAAATATGATGCTCACAGTACTTGAATTAGCCTAGACATTTGCTTCTGGTTGATTTAAGAACATTTTAAGTTTTAATTTCTACTTTAGCAGTGCTACTCTATATGTTTTAGAAGAAGGACAAGGAGGAGGAGTGGGAGGAGGGCAAGTCGCCACCTCTAGCTCTCCTGGAAGCAAAGGTATATAATAAAATAAGAGAATTATTTCTTAGAGTGGTCAAAGTGGTACTATGTACATGATAGCAGACATCTTGGGAAGGTTTCCATGATACATGCTGATGATACACGCAGTAACTTCTTGCCAAGAGATTGAATTATATTAGAAAAACATGTATTTTCAACCATCTTCCTAGTCCAACTTAAAACGAATTAATTTGTGACCAATCAAAAGAACTGAAATAAATAGTGGTTCTCAATTATTCTTCTTACATTAGTCTCAAGATTGACTGGCATATGGTACAACATCTTAATTATCTGCCCATTAAAATGAATCATTTGTAATGAATATAAGAATCAGTTGTCCTATGAAGAAAGACTAAAAATTGCATAAAATATTTAGCACATTCAACAGATTCTCACTCTCCTTGACTCTTCTGCATTAAAGTTTAAAAGGGAAAGTAGATACTCAATAATTATAGAAGTGTCTGAATATATCTACCTAATTATTATGAATTTTGGATTCTAGGTTTTAGAAATGGAAAATATTTTAGCAGTATTTTTGTCTGGCAGGAACTTAGAAGAACAAGGGGATTTGAATAGAGTCTTTCTTTCAGGCTTGTGAATAAGATCCTCTTGAGGCTAGGAACTTGAGTTTTTAGTACAATGCCCCGGTACACCACAGTCCCTGAATGTAGGCACCACGGCAAATGGTGTCATATCCCTAAGCTTCCCTTTACTCATCTGTAAAATGGAAATATCATATCGACATAATGTGGCCATGGTGAGATAATGTATGGAAACTGCTTTGGACATAACTGGCATATGGTTAGCACAAAATAAGTTTCTAATTATTAAAAAAAAGTTTTCAATGTCTTGTCCTAAAGTCAGAAATTTTAGAGGGCTGTTCACTCTCTACAGTCAGATATGTGTAGGTCCCTTGAGTGCAGATTTTTTGTACTGGATTAATAAGTTTATATCTTGAAGGCAATGGGGACAAGTACTTCTATATTATTTATGAACTATTTTGATGGCCAGCAAAGATGAAATGCCTTTCATACACTACCTTTATTTCTCAGGTACACTCAATATGGATACACCAAAATAAGGACAAAAATCCACCCAAATATTTCAACATAAAAATAAAATGATTATTGTGACTTTTCTGGATATCTTTTTATTTGGCAGAGGTAATGCTGCTGGATCTCTGTTTCTTCAACTATAAAATAAAGAATTTGACTGGTCAGCCAAGGTCCTGCTCAGTTCTCAGACGAAGATGTTCTTGTCAGAGGGTTGGATAAGAATAATTTCCCTCTTATGGTTCTAATCTCATAAAACAAACTGAGGGTTACTGGGGGGTGGGAGGGTAGGGATAGGGTGGATGGGTTATGGACATTGGGGAGGGTTTGTGCTTTGGTGAATGCTGTGAAAGATGTAAGCCTGATGATTCACAGACCTGTACCCCTTGGGCAAATAATAAAAATAAAATTAAAAAAAAAAAGAATAATTTCCCTCAGGAATCCAGTCTCACACTTGCTGGCATTTTCTCATTTAGTCTTTCAAATTGATAGCGATAATACATTTTACAACTCAACAGTGGACTGGGACAGATTTTCCCAGTCATGCAGCTGGGGCAGACCTTGAACCTTAGCCGTTAAGCAGGGAGTAAGAAAATCCCTTCCTTGCATGCTCAGTGTACAAGAAGTATGGGGGGGGTTGTCGTGCCTGGGGGGCTCAGTTGGTTAAGTTTCAGGCTTGTGATCTCAGCTCAGGTCATGATCTCAGGGTTTTGAGTTCAAACCCCATATTGGGATACCTTGCATTGGACTCTGCACTGGACATGGCACCTACTTAAAAAGAAAAGAAAGAAAAAAGGAAGGAAAGGAAGGAAGGGAGGGAGGGAGGGAGGGAGGAAGGAAAGAAGTATCAGGGGACTCAGGAGAGCTGGGAGCAGGTTAGTCATCACAGTTCTTAACACTTGCCTGACTACTAGTGTAGAAAAGCTCTCCATTGGCCATTTTCCTTCCTCTTCAGCTCCATTTCCTGTTTCTCCTTTGCCCAGCCTCCACCCTGTAAACCTGGTCAGATAGTCCACACTTCTGGGGCCTCAGTCCCTTCTAAACTATTATTACATATAACATAGAGTCAGAGTTACTTTTACTGAGGACATATTCTATCACAGATACTCTGCTAACCGTTTTATAGACCATACAGTGCGGTCTCGTGTTTGGTGCATTAAATGATCACACGTCCCAGATTGTCACACACAAGCACTCCTATCTAACCCTACTGTCTCAATATCATTAATGATTGTGCCCCCCTTTTATTCTCAGAAATGATCCAATTAGGATACCAATGTTGTGGTCTTTATGTATAGATACTACACCAGTTACCTAGGGCCATCGTAACAAATTAGCAGCAGACTTGGTGACTTAAAACAACAGAAATTTCTTCTCTCACAGTCCTGGAAGCCAGACATCTGAAATCGAGTGTCAGGGTGTAGTGGGGCCATGCTTCCCCTGAAGTTCATAGGGAAGAACCACTCCTCACTTCTTCCAGCGTCTGGTGGTGCCTGGTGTCCTTGACTTGCGGGGGCATAACTCCATCTTCACGTGGTCTTCATCCCTGTGTCTTTCCTCTTCTGTCTCTTACGACAACACTGGTCTTGGATTTAGGGCCTACCCTAATCCAAACCGATCTTATTTCAAGATCCTTACCTTAAGTATATTGCAAAGACCTTTATTCCAAATTAAGTCATATTCCAAGGTTTTGGGCTGACTTATCTTTTGGGGACTACAATTCAACCCACTACACACACAAAAAATACTTCATATGTATTTTATAAGCTAATTAAAAATATATTACCTACATATGCATTCATAATAGAGTTTTAGTTCACATATTAAAAGAAAATAGTGTCTGCAAATTACCCATAAAACATAGCATGCATAATATTGTGTGTGCATCTCTATATAGTAATTATTGACATTAAGGTTTGAAGTTTTTTGGTCAAACTAAAAGAGAGATAATAGGAAAAGTGTTAGAAACTGTTAGAAAATGTAAATTATTATGCCTGTATGGGAATCATCAAATTCCAGGTGCTGAATTGGGGATGCTTGGAGAATTAAAAAGACTCTCCCTTGTCTCCAGGGTATATCCATTCTGTTATAATAAGCCTTTTCAAGCGTAATACATATTAATAAATTCTTGTTAGGAGAATTAAAGAAAATAGATAATCCTTTCTCAGTTGTAAATGTCTCATTCTGATTTATCAGCTCTCCTTACATCACAGAAAATAAATTTTTGGCTCAGAGATGCTGAGTTTTCACTCAGAGTTTTCACCTAGAAAACTGCAGAAGATCCTAGTCCCACTGCTGAATAGATGATCTGAAATAGTATGTCTTTGATAATAATTATTAGATAATATATTAGATGTAGTAATTGTATATAATACAGATACAATATGAGCAATATAGGTACAATGATAGGATATATATATATAATTACAAAATTAGATAAGATTTCTAATAACAAAAGGCAATAACTTTTAATCAGTTTATATATTAAAATAACACACATTCATGGTTTTTAAAAAAGTGGAAATGGTTCTAAAGTTGTAAAGAGAAAAGTAATTCTTCTAGGTTCTCAGTTTGTCTAGAAAAAGCACCATGACTCTTAGGAAAATTAGAATTTTTCTATACATGTTTAAGAATATGATAACGTAAAATACACACAAATATCCTTTTAATTTTACATAAATGAGATCAAACTTGGCATAATGTTCTATAACTGTTTTTTACTTAATACTGAAAATAGCCTGTGATATAGATCTCCCTTATTATTGCAACTGCTGCCTACCATGCATTTGTATGAATTTCTAAAAGTAATTTATTTAGATGGCTTTTATAAACAATGCTTCAGTGTATTGGTATACATATCTGAAAATGTGTGTCTTAAAGCTCAAGCATGAATTCTCTGAGGTAGAAATCCTTTTTCAAAGGCATGCTTATTTTGAACACTGAAATATTCAAAGACTCTGTCAAATAAAGGATATGACTTTGAAGCAAAAAAAAATCAATTGCTGAATATTCAAAATGATTACAAATTCTTTCTTAAATTTAACCTGAATCAGTCTTATTGTAAATTCCAACTACTGGTCCTGTTTATGCTCTTTGAAAGAACAAAAAATAAGTATTTTCCTTCATCAATGTAAGATACATTCAAATAGTTTTTAAAAGCCCATTTAAATATGTTCGTCAGCACGTAAAACATTTTCAATTATTACAGCTAGTTATCTTTGAAATCGTTTCTAGAACATTTCCCTTCCCACTCATAATCCTTTTTAGTTTATTATCTTTGCTTTAACTTTCTACTTAAACATTGTCTTTCTTTTAAGTGTGATGCCTTTTCCAAGTACAGTCTTGGGGAAAACAGCTAGAGCTCCTACTTGGGATTCACATGGCCCATGGAACAGCCCGAATATGTCCTCATCTCATCTCTCCGTGTGGAACAAGACACTGTTTCATTTGATGAATCTGTTCTTTGTTGGAATGAATGGAAGATACTTTCTATAATGGCCCAGCCATAGTTCTGAATTATTTTAGACAGAAATTGTTAATCAGCATATGCTGTGTTTTAATAAAATTTTTAAAATTTTTAAAATTTTTTTCTAAATGGATCATGGACCTCATTTAATAGTCAGTTCCAGTATTTTTTGGTAATAACATTGTTCTTACTTCTCCATAGTTTCCGTAATTTATCCATTCCATTTTCAGAAGATTAGAACTTTTTCCTCCAGTTTTTTCCAGGATTTCTCAAAGATTTCTCCAAGATCACCAAGTATGGATCCAAGATCATATTAGGCAAGCACCCTGAGATGAACTAATTTGGATCTCCATCCTAAATGATTTGGAGTTAGACTAGGCATTCTCCTACTATCTTTTCTGCTAACTTAGCTTTCAATGACCTCTGAATGATGTTTCCTAGACCTTTTTGGATTTGAAGATCGTTCTCTTGAGAAATCAAAAAGTTTCATCATTTCCCCCCTCATCTGTATACTAATATACACCATCTTCTAGAGAGGCATTCACTCCTATAATTACAGAATGAATTTTATTTGAATGTTTAAAATTTTGCTTTCATAAAATCTAAGACTTCATAGAATCATGGTAGTGTTTTTATCAAGAAGGTTGTGCATTCTTCATATGAACATGTGAATAAAATCAGAAATTTCTCATAAATTCCTATGTTGCTGATTATTCAGATGGATCAGGAGGATGTTTTGGTCTCTCCATTGTCAGTTGTGTGTTTCAAGATTTGCCTTAAATTTGACCTGATTCTTTAGGAAAAAATATTGGGGACAAAAAATACAAGTATTTGTATATAGGACCCACACTCTCCCCATGTCACCAGATAGTACAGCTATGGTAGCAGGACAAATACTCCTCTAAGTTTACTCCTTTGACTATACATGACTACTGCTCCTAGAACTAGAAACAGACAAGATGTTTTAAGAAGATGCAGTGATTGAACTAAAACCACAGGAAACTTAGAGTCAGTGGTATGTTGGAGGTGTTGGGGGACTTTTTACATCTGTTGTATGACCTTGTGAGCCCCTTGGCAGCACTTCAAACTTTACCACCAAAGTCTACAAACTTCAGAGAAGAGTGAAGATAACCAGATTCTGGGGTGTCTTAAAGGGTTAGCTGGACCTAGCCCACTATAAGCATAAAATTTTGACATCTAGAGTTTTTACCTTGAGAACTGATTCAGTTTTACTTTCTACAGTGTGCTATTTCTGTTGTTTTTACATTTTAAAAAGTCTAATTAAGCCCTTGAGTTTCCCTTTCAAACCTCTCGATAAAACTCACACTCCTGGAATGTGTTCCATCCTTTCGAACACTATTATACATTATTAATGTATAATCAGCAGTTAACTGCACACATTACAAGTGTGGAGTTTCATGTTTTGACTTATATATACCTTTGCAAAACCATCCTCACAATCAATATAATAAACACACCCATCACTCAGAAGCGTTCATGTGCCTTTGCAATTCCTTCCTCCTACCTTCATGGACCTCTCCCCGTAAGCAACCACTGATCCACTCTCTGTTGCTCTAGATTAGTAAGTGTATTTCTAGTTTTATGTAAGTGAAATCAAACAGTGTGTGCTCTTTTCTGTCTTTTCACTCTACATAATGACTTTGAGATTTGTCTGTGTTATAGCATGAAGAGTTCATTCCTTTTAATCACTGAGTATTATTCCATTATATGGATATACCACAAAGTAGAATGATAACATTCTAATGATAGACATTTGGATTACATGTTTGGGGATATTACAAATAAAGCTTCTGTGAACACGCATGTGCAAGTCTTTAGATGAACATATGTTCCATATTTATATTGTGGCTTTGTAGCAACCAGCATACACATACCCTTGAAGAGAAGCATGGCCTTAAGATTCTCCCCATACTTCCTGTAGTATGGGCTTTGTGCATGGCCTATATTCAGTACATATATTTTTTAAATGAAGAAATATATGAATAAGGACGTTGGGAAAAAATAGAAATGTGTATCATACAATGCAAATGACTCTCAGTTGAGTCAGGAAATTTTAACACTAACTTCTATTTCACTATGTAGCAGTAAGCAAGTTACTTAATCTCTTACACCTTAGCTCACTTACCCATAAAAAGGAGATAATATGATCCTTTTGCCACAATACTAAAGTCTTCAAAGCTCTGAAAATTAAAAGGTTTTGATACTCATTTGGTGGTAGAACTTGACCATACCTATATTGATTTATATGCAAAATCAGACAGGAAATGATGAGAACCTGTTTATGGTTTCATTTATCCTATTTGGTGTAAGTATTCTGATATGTGGGTGCAAAACTATTAATCAATTCGATTATGGGTACCGGCCACAGGTCTCACTGGAGTGTTATATAATGTACATCACATGCATTGTATTATCCCTTAGTCAGGATTGCAAGCTCTCTACCTATTTTTTTAAATATTTTATTTATTTATTTGAGAGAGAGAGAGTGAGAGAGAGAGCATGAGAGAGGAGAAGGTCAGAGGGAGAGGCAGACTCCCCGTGGACCTGGGAGCCTGAAGTAGGACTTGATCCCGGGACTCTGGGATCATGACCTGAGCTGAAGGGAATTGCTTAACCAACTGAGCCACCCAGGCGCCCCTCTCTACCTATCTATTTTAGAATGAGATTTGAAAACACACACAAAAATGGCTCAGATGAGAAATTTATTTCTCTCTCCTGCAAAAGCCCGGAGAATAAGCAGTTCCAAGCTTTTGTAACAGCTGCATGATGTCAGGGACCAAGGCTGCTTCTATCTTGTGACTCTGTATTATGAGATGTTTGATCCATGTCATAGGTAAGATGGCTGCCTGAGCACCAACCATTTCATTTGCTGTCCAGTCAGCAAAAAGGAAAGGAGGGAAGGGGAAGACTAGATGATGGCATCTAAGGACACTTCCTAGAAACTGGACACACTACATTGGTCAGGCCTTAGTCACATGGGCATATCTGGCTCTAAGAAATGTAGGAAATGGGATCTTCATTTTAGATTGTTGTTAAGTCCAGCTACAATGGAAGAAGGGAATAAATGTGTGGGAATGTCATAGTCTTCACCCTGCTGCCTTTCTACCTTATTGGGCAACTGTGGTAGTAAGGAGAAATAATAGACATGAAAGTACTTTGAATCAAAAGTTCTCCTAACTGTAGGTTTGATAATAAGAAGCATATTAAATAGGGTATTTTTTAATTCTTACAGGGTTTTGATGGGTCACTTTGGTGCTTTTTCAGCATATCATTATGTTGTAAATAGTGGGTGAATGTCAATTTCTACTATTACTCAAAGACTTTCTTAATTATTATTATAAGTTTTGGAAATCTAGTAGTCCCCCCCCCTTTTTTTTGGAAGACACTTGAACTTTTGGCATCTTTCCAGAAAGCTATAACACAAAGTTGAAACAGCTGTAGCTTCAAACATAATTTTGTTCACTTTTTTTTTCCTTCACATTTTTCTGGATCTTTTCTTCAAACTGTGAACCTGGTTACAACTCTGTGGCTAATAAATCTTATTCTCGCCTACTTGTGCAAATTCTATTATTAGTCTTCAAAAATCCTTTATATTTTCACGGGATAACTCTTCAGTGCTTGCTACTGACGTGACACAATGAAAGACACAAGGCAATCTAATCTAGAGAAGAATGTAAGACTCAGAATTAAATTCAGTTTTTGGTAGGTGATTGGTGGGAGGTATATTTCTGCAAGGTATATATAATTGTGATAAATAGGTAAGCAATGCAGGCACAATTTACATCCCTACCAATGCAACAGAGGACTGGAATTCTGCTTCTCTGCCCATAACCGGTTAACTGAGTTAAAGGGACAGGGATTGCGATATCTAATTTTGTTGGGTTCAAGCCACATTTTTTACCTCTATCTTGTTTTCAGTAAAGGTAATATCACATTTTACTCCCCATTGATTGCTGTACCTGTTTGCAAACCAGCTTAGAATTTGAAGAGGTAATGGGATGATTTATGTCCTCAAATCCCTAGCAATACTCAATGTCAATTATCTGATAAAAGGATGAATGAAATTTAGATGTGAAATTTAAATTGGCTGAATGAGTAAGTAAGCCTGAGTGATAGGAAATGATAGGAAAGTTGAACTGTAGATATGTGGCAAATGTTTGTATGATCCAAAAATAATAGCTGAGATACATTTAGGAAAATAAGGGCATTTCTGTTCCAGTGAGGAAGGAGTCAGCATTTGGCTTTGAGTATCTACAGGGAGACTGAATGCAGTGTCCTGATGGGTCTCTTTTAGGAGAGGGTGGGCTGGTGGCTGGTGTGTTAGAAACTCTGTGATTCAATCCCAGGAGAATTCCCAGGATTTCAGCCTCTCTAGGTAGACTCAGCTTTCTTGGCTCCACGGTAAATCTGAATCTTGTTTTATAATAATGCTGGTAAGTGTTTATTTTGGTTGAAAAAAATTAGGAGATAAATGAAACCTGGGATTGATTCCACATGATAAACATGCCATTAGCAGAGCCCAAACTAGGATAAATTCTGGATGGTACTTAGGAAGTGTAATTGGCCATGGGGTCATGTCCAAGGGCTATCAGTCCACAGGGCAGATCACATGTCTGTCTGTAGCATGTTGTACCCACTGTGTCAGTCACTCTCTTTCACTGGGTGCTCTGTTGTTCAGGACAAAATGAGCCTTTTCCTAATGAGTTTGGGGAATCCAGTCTTGGTGGCTCCACAATGTCCACACAGATCCTCTGGTTAAAGAAGAAGAAAGACTCTGGGGTTGCTGCCTTTATTTTATTCCATATATTACTAGTTTCCACCCAATGAAAGGGAAATATAACATTTCAGTTTTCCCTTTGGTTTTCATCATGAACAGACACATTCAGAGCTTTTACTAAGGCCAGTCCTTGGGAATACTGAGCGACAGCTGGTTTTTATTCTAGCTCCTAGGTGGCCCTGCTGAAACTCAGTTTTTCTCTTCAGATGCATGGATATTTGGTTGGAAAGTGTAAGTAAAGTGAAGGGTTTCTAGTTTGCCTGAGTGAAATCGGTATTAATTTAAAACATTAGAAACTTACAGTTCCTTTAGACCACAGAAGGAAAATAAGCTTAATGTATTTTAGAACTAAATTTTCTTAAAATTTCCTAAATTTTCTCTTAGAAATTTTAGAGATAATCTGATGGAATGTCTTCATCCTCCAGACAAGGAAACTAGGTGGCAGAGATGTTAAAGCCATACTCTTATTATCATAAGGCTGTCCAGCATCAGGACCAGGATTCAAACCCAGTTCTCTGAGAGTCCAGTGTAAGACTCCTTCCTTCATGCCACACAACTAATGAATTGTTGAACACTACATCAAAAAGTAATTATATACTATGTGTTGGCTAACTGAACATAATAAAAAACAAAATAAAATAAAAACAAATACTGTGATTACTCCATGGAATTCAACTGGCTGATGCAAATAAGGAAGTCTGTTATGGTAAATGTCATCACCCCACATTGTGCTGTTAGATATTAAGGGACATCTCTCAGGTTGTAACTCTTTGTGGGGTCCAGGAAGCAAGCTTTCTCTCTCTCTCTTTCTAAATACCCCTCCTACCCAGTGGCTTCCCAGTTTCTCCATGCAACCCTCCTCTTCCCTACAGAAAAGATGGTCGTGAAGATGCTAGTAAAAATGAATAAAGCAGCCAAGTTGCTGAGTGTTTGTGAATCTTGCTTTTATCAGCAACAACAACAGTAAAGTTTGTCTTGTAGAAGGGTCTCAGGGACCTACCTCATCTTCTCTGATCTCAGAGCTGATACAAGCTCAAGTTGCCTGTGCAAACCTGTGCCCTTTCTTCCAAAGATAATAAGTAACAGACCCTGGCAACATCTGTTGAAAGGGGAGAAAAGCTGCTGTCTGCCTCCGTGTTCCCCCGGGGAGCGAGAGCTATTGTGAGTGAGCCGACAGCCCCACTCACAATGGCACATGCTAGTGACAAGGGACATACCATCAGCACTGTGGCTCCTGCATGGCTGTGGCTATTGAGACAAGTTGTGTAGACATGTAGTTGTTAGGACTTCAGTGGGGACGCTGCATTCCAAATAGTCATCAGTACCATACAGATGTTTCCAGCGTGCACCCCTTACCTGAATCACATAGATTGTCAAGGCAGCTGAGGCACACACTGGAAAGCAAGTTGCTATCCTTTCTATGGAATCCGTTATCTTCTTTCTCAGCGTAGTGATGCTCGACTACAGTCAATAGAAGGAAAAGCAACATTTACTTTTAATTGCTGATGGGAAGTGAGAATTTTAACATCTACAGATAAACGTAATGGGGACTATCTTTCATGTCTTCGGTGGAGCACATTACACACGTGCAGTGTTTCTCAGCCTGGCATGTTTAAATTCCATGTGTATGCCTGTGTGCACGTGCATGTGTGCAGGGGCCCTTGCATGCGTACAAAATAGAAACCCGGTGAAATTAGAGTTTTAAACTAGTAGGGAACTGAAATACACCCTAGTCAGTGGTTCCATCCGACAGTCATAGACATTGAGACCTGAGGGGCATTAAAGATTTGTCTGTTGGTGCCAGAACAAGAACAAAAGTCCAAATTCTGTTGGTTTTTCATGCCGGTGTGTTGGTCTAGATTTCAAATTACAAGGAAGTTCATGAAACAGAAATTTAAAATGCAATGATAATGGGAGAAATTTTTTTTTAAAGATTTTATCTATTTATTTCACAGAGGGAGAGAGATCACAAGGAGGCAGAGAGGCAGGCAGAGAGGGGGGGGGAAGCAGGCTCCCCGCTGAGCAGGGAGCCCGACGCGGGCCTCGATCCCAGGACCCCGAGATCATGACCTGAGCTGAAAGCAGAGGCATTAACCCACTGAGCCACCCAGGTGCCCGGGAGAAATTATTAGTATCCATAAAATAGCTTGAATTATACTGAGTCATTAATTTTAATAATAATGGATTTTCACACAATTTTAATGTGAAATGGATTTTATGGTACTTAAAATTGTGGTATTTTAAATACTTCTCTCAACTGATGAGAATTGTAATCAACTAGAACATCTCATTCGCTGAATTCCTTGGTTAACAGGAAACTCTGAAATTTAATCCCGTTTTAACTCCATTTATTTTTTTTTAAGATTTTATTTATTTATTTGACACACAGAGAGAGATCAGATCACAAGTAGGCAGAGAGGCAGACAGAGAGAGGAGGAAGCAGGCTCCCTGCTGAGCAGAGAGCCCGATGCGGGCCTCGATCCCAGGACCCTGAGATCATGACCTGAGCCGAAAGCAGAGGCTTTAACCCACTGAGCCACCCAGGCGTCCTTAACTCCATTTATACAGGTAAACCAGAGTGAGCTACTTACACCATATTATGATTAATTTAGTCATTTTTATTCCTCATCTGAGGAAGAATGAAAAAAGCTTGCTTGTTTGTCTGTTTGTTTATCAAACAAACGAGTCTAGATTTTTGAATGGATACAATTCTTTAGATAACTTATCTCTCATCTTACTGGTATGGACATAAGTGGAACTGTTTTCCATTAGCAGGAAAATTTTTACATAAAGTTTCTAGCACATTCTACTTAGAAGACGTCATATTACCAGCGAAGTATTAAACACAAACTGGAGAAGGAGAAAGATAAAGCCAGATCTCATGTCAGATGCTAATACGAAAGTCTGGGGTCCCAGGTAGCCTTTAAGAAGCACCAAAAGACTTCATATCGGCCTCCAAGTATTCCAAAGTTGATTATACAGGCGAAGACAACCATTAAGAGGAAGTAGAGTTATTTTTTTTTTTTAAAGATTTTATTTATTTATTTGACACAGAGAGAGAGATTACAAGTAGGCAGAGAGGCAGGCAGAGAGACAGGGAGAGGAGGAAACAGGCTCCCTGCTGAGCAGAGAGCCCGATGCGGGCCTCGATCCCAGGACGCTGAGATCATGACCTGAGCCGAAAGCAGAGGCTTTAACCCACTGAGCCACCCAGGCACCCGAGGAAGTAGAGTTAAATCTTCACTTCTCAAACTTCAACATGATAATTGGGCACTTGCTTAAAGTAGATTCTTGGGCTCTATTTCAGAGATTCTTTTGTTCTGGGTGAAGGCACGAAAATCTGCAATTTTAACAAGGAGCTACAGGTTGCTGATACAGGTAATCAGGGGCCACACTCAAGAAACTCTGAAGTTATAGGATGAGGAATTCAGGTTATATAGAAGAAAAAAAAATACAGTCTGATTTGTGCCATAATGAATTCCCATGTGAAAAGGTGGAGTTACTTCTGTAAAGCAATATTTTACAATAATCATAATAAGCGGCTTCTCATACAAAGGGTCTTCTATACAAATAATCCCAGAAAATCTGTAAACTCTAATCAGAATTCGGACATCCATGGTGTATGCTTATATATGAAAGGTACTGCACTAGAAAAGCTGCTCTAGCTCCGTGTAAGCCTGTTTCCTAAACTTAATCACACAATCTGTTTTTATTTAAGCAAAATTCTTATTTATTTCTCATGGAGTCTATTCTCAGAAAAATCACTCAGAGAAACAACAGAGTAATAGCAAAATTTTAACTACTTGAGTGGATGTACAAGTACATCTGTTATCAAATGCCCAAAATGTCTACCCTGAAATCCCTTTACCTGAAGGAGGATACCAGGCCTTTTTGTGCTTCACATAGGGACATTTTGTGGTTGTCACTGCTGTTGCTTGGGCTGAGTTTTATTGCCTGAGAAGTCTCCTCCATTATTCCATCGCTAGGAAGGCCTATTTGTATTTGCTTATTTTATCTCCTCTATGACTAGAAGTCCTTGTAGTTACAGGGGCCTGTGCTGAGTTATGCAATTTAACTATTTTATGCCTATTTATATAATTAGTTACAATCATTTAGTTCCCACTTTTGGACAGTGATAAAGTGACAGCAGATAGGACAAAGAGTTGTCTGCATAATTCTGAAAGAAATTTGAAATGTTTTCTCATTTATGCCGTGTGGTTCCCTGCCCGCTCTGGAATGAGCAAACCATCTTCTGTCTCCGTCATCTGCTTCTGATAAGCACCCGGGTTCTGCTAGAGAAAGTCACACAACTGGAGATGGCCTCCACCATGAATTCGTGATCACCAACCTGAAGGAGTCCTTCACCATGACCATCATAATCCACTATATATCTCTTACATAGTCATCAGTGACCACTGAAAACATTCTCTCCTCTTTTTAAAAATTAATTAATTAATTAATTAAGAGTGGAAGGAGGGACAGAGGGAGAGAGAAACTCAGGCAGCGTGGAGCCCAATGCGGGACTCATTCTCAGGACCCTAAAATCATGATCTGAGCCAAAACCAAGAGTCAGATCTTCACAGACTAAGTCACCCAGGTGCCCCCCGAAATTCTTTCCTTCCAACTAAAGTCCTCTCTTTTTTCCCTCCTTGCAATCTGAACCCCAACATCATGACCTATTTTATGAGAAAACAGAACCCATGAATTGGAAACTTCACAAAGCAAGAAATATTCCTACATCTGCCCCCATACTGTCATTTTCCTTTTTATTACAATGTCTTCCTCTTCCTCAAAAGGCTAATGCTTCCACGTGTGCTTTGAATTCCTTCCTATCCCAGCTTCTAAGGTATCTAACAGATCCACGTCTTTCCCTCACTGTTTATTTAGTATCTACTGTGAACACAGCAAAATTCTCAGTTCTAGAAATCTGTAGGCAAATTAGATAACTATCCCCACCTTTCCAAGAGTCATAATCTAGTGAAATATTATTCTTTATATTACAGATAATCCCTTCTTTTATCTGTATCTGCAATCTGTCCTCTCATCTGGATCTGTTCCATTGGTTTTTCTCATTAAGAAAAGCAAAACCAAAAAGATAAAAATATCTCTCTCTTTCTAGTTACAGCCTTACCACACTCCTCTCTGGCATAGCCATGTTTCCTAAAAGACCTGCCTACACCTGCTATTTAATTACTCATCCATCTTTTATTCACTCCTTATTCACTAAACTCCTATCTCTGGCTCCATCATGTCCCATGAGTGGTTTTTACCTACGGCAATAATGAGCTCTGATGTCGCTAGGATCCGGGAAATAATTTTCAGCCTTTGTGTTCCTTACTTCTGAGCAGAAGCTGACTCTCAGCTACTCCCTGAAACACTCATTTTTCCATTGGTTTTTAGGATCATTGTCTCCTGGTTTTCTGTCTCTTTTCTAGGCACTTACCTTCTCTCTTTTCATTCAGGCTCATCTCTCTCTTTTTCGGGCTCATCTACTCCCACCGGGTCATTATCGTGGAGTTCTTCATGGTTCAGTTTGGCCTCCAGCCCTTCTCCTTCACTTTATCATCTCTTTTAGAGAACCTCATTCAGGTCATTAGTGTGAAGTGCCACCTCTATGCAGTGACTCACACCTTTTGTTTGTAATTCTCTCTGAGCTCTAGAAATCTCTATCTATATTTACATATTTCTAGTTACCTATGTATAGATACTGATAGATATATAGATATCTGTATGTCTTCTCCAACAGAACATGTCTAAATCTGAAATACATAACTCTTAAGACCTCCTTAATCTTGTTTTCCCGCTGTGTTCTCCACCTTCCACAAGCCAGCGTTCTGGAGTCACCCATTACACCTCCCTCATCCTCTCCCCCACATAGAACGCATCACCCAGCCCTGTTGTTTGACCTCTTAAATACTTCTAGAATCCATCCACTTAGCTTCATCTCCCCCATCACCCTGGTCAAGATGCCACTTCTCACCTGAGACTTTATAATAGCCTCCTAAATGGATTATCAATCTCTCTCCTTGTCTACCTCCAGTCTGTTCTCGCTCTGAAGCAAGAATTCTCCTTTGAGAGGAAAAGCTGGTCATGTCATCTTCTTATTAAAACCATGCATTATTTCTGTTGTTCTTAAGATGAGAGTAAAAGTGAATTCTCCACTGGCCTGCAACGCTTCCCCTTGGCCTCTGCTGCTCCCATTTCCTCCTTGTTCTCTTTCCTGCAGCTGGGCTGCCTCTTTCTTCTCTCTTCATCCCTTACAAGCTCTTACTTCTCCCTGCCCTGGGCCTTCGTGATATTATTTCCTTATCACCTGGATCCCTTTCTCTCCTACCCTTTGTAATGAACTCCTCTTAGTTCTCCATAGATTAGCTCAACGTTCACTTCCTCAAGGAGGCTTTCCACAAGCCTGGGTTAGGTTAGATCCCTTTTTATTGTACCCCGTACTTCTCTTCTGTAGTACTTGCAGCTGGATGTCTTTTCATGGGATTACTGGGTTCATGTCTTTCTCTCACTAAACCACAAGCTCCATAAAGTCAAGAACTATAAATGTTTGGCTCAACAGTTGTCAACAGCAGCTAGTACATACTTGGCATTTTGAAAATACATAAAATAATTTTCAAACTTGTGACGTACACAAGATATTTTGTCAGCAAAGTACGATACCAAAATATGTCAAGTGTTCTAGGAATTCAAAACTCGGTGGCTTGAACTCATGCCAGTAGATTTCTATGATTTCTGCTAGGAGATGACTGAGGACAATTTTTTAACTTCCACATACAGCTCCCCACCCCCACCCCATTTGAAAATTTCTATTTTCTAATCTTTGAATTATTTCTATAGTCCAGTATTTTCAAAAACACTGTGGAGATTATAAGTAAAAATACTTTTTTTCAAACTGAATCTTAGGGGAAATCTATGATATTCCCTAAGTAAATGTGGAGCTTTTGGAGAAAGGGTCTCCAGGGCTTTGAAGGGTCAAGATATATAATAATTGCCCTGAGCATTTCTTTTCTTTAGATTGTCATCATTTAATTTTTTTAATCCATATTGTTGAAATTATAAATTATTCCTGGACTAAAGAGCTGTCCTGATAAGGCTTGCCACACCCCTGTATGCTATGTGATATACTTATAAATGTATGCTATATATGTTTATATTTAATAATTGTGTGAGAGACCTATGTGACAGAGAGTTTGGTAAATGCCTGGGGTTAATCAAGAAGCAGGGAACCCTGAACTGTAATTTCTAGCTGAAATTTCAATACTCTTGTTTGCTTCTGGGGTTAGGAACAGCATGTACAAAGCATTCTTCTGACTACTTTGCAGAGTTAAACATCCGTACACAGTAATCATAGGGTGAGTCACTCTACACGCCACATTCATAGCAGAGGGACCAGGTACTATAGAAGTTTGTATTAGAGAGGAATCCTGGCTACCTGCCAAAGATCTAGGAAAAGCAGTGGAATTGATTTTAATATTGCATATTTCCCATGATTTTTAGAAAGATAGAACTTTTTCTTGTCATGGAAATAATATAAACTCTTCGTAGAAAATTTCAGGCAAAAACACACATGTGCAATTCTACTAGATAAAAGTAACCAATGATAACCTTCTCTATATTTCTTTACCAAAAGCGGTAATAGAGAATATTTTATTTTATTACTTGAAAGCATACTGTGAAAGTTTCCAGGTCAATTCTTCTATTTTATACTCTTTGGTGGCTATGTACATATCTCTTTTGCAGATGAACCATGAGTTATTTAAATAATCCTACAATGACAGGTACTGGTCTGCTATTGTCAATGATTCTATGATAAGCTACATAGTCAAAAATTTAGGGGGTCCATGGCAGGGGAGGAAAGGCAGGGATGTTCAAAATATTTAGCTGAGCTATAAAGTGTGAGCTGAGTGGTGAGACATAGGGAACTATATTTTTGCCGACAGCAAGAGAAACGAATGCAGTGTGGCCGAGCGAAAGCCATGGGAGTCTCTCAGACTGGACTCAATACAGGGGGAATACTTTGTGTCAGCAGATGTCTCAGCTTAGAGAAGTCTGTACGAGAATATAGTCATTAAGACGAGTAGCTGTAGATTCAAACTCTATAGATACAGCTCCTAACTTCGTCACTTTGTCACTCGATCCAGGGCAAATCATTTCATTCCTCTGAGTTTCAGCTTCCTCCGATACAAAATGGGAGTAATTATACCTCTAGCTAGTAAGACTGGGATGATGCCTCTGAAGTACTTAGCATGGTGCTTAGAACATAGTAAGTGTGTAGCAAATATTGTCTACTGTGGTCATAATTTTGAGAGCCTTTGAAAAAAACATAAAACAAAAAATTTGAAGTGCAAATACTAAAATTGTAGTAAACACAGGTCTACACAGACTCCAAAGAAGAGGGTGACTTTTGTATGTTTGAACACTTAAGATGACTAATTTTTTTCCCCCATTAACTATGGCTCCTTTTCTCCAAGGGTTGTTAAAGTCATCCTTGCTCTCTCTGCTTATCTGCACACTCAGAGGCTGTGAATTTTTAGGCAGCGCCCACTCCACCCTCCACAAGCATTTAATGAAAATCAAAAACACATCGCACTTGGCTGGCCATCCCTTCTTTCTTTCAAAGACAAACAAATTAAGAGAGATTTAGTCAAATGGCAACACTTAAAAAAATAAATTATCCATGTATTTTTTTTAGATTCTTTCCTAATGAGAAAGATATGTTGAATATATGTTCAACATTTATGTGTGCTTTATTGAGATATAATTGACATTGCATTAGTTTTAGGTGTACAACATTTATGATTTGATAAATGTATATACTGAAAAATGTTTATCATAATAAGCCTAGTTAACAACTATCACCACACATAACTACATTTTTTTCTAGTAATGAAAACTTTTAAGATCTGCTCTCTTAGCAACTTTCAAATATGCAATTCAGTATTGTTATCTATAGTCACCATGCCATACATTTCATCTCAGGGACTTACTTATGATTGGAAGTGTACCAAAAAGTATAAAAGTCAATGCACTTGACCAGAAACCTATCTTTGGAAATACCTGCATTTCAATGAACACACTTGTACTTTTCTCAGGTTAATACTGTAAAGGCTAAATCTACATGAAGAGCAGAAAAGTGAAAGATACGAAGTCCTGTCATATTAAAGACATATTCACTCTAGTGAAAGTGACATACACAGGACTAACTGATGCACAAGGAATCTACACAAGCTTAGAGCTCAGAGAAGGCTCAAGGCATAAATCATGGTGTGTATATCAACAGTTCTGCTTGCTGCCTGATACAAGATCCTGCTAAGGACTATTGACAATGTCGCTGAAAGTTGAAGCAGTCTGTCTTAGTGCAAGTAGCACTTGCTATCTCTACCCCTAGTAGCTTGGATATTCCTTAGTGCCTCTGAACTTTAATTTTCTCATCTGTAGAAAGGAAGTAATATAAGTAGATTTTGAGGGTTTTTTTTTAAGATTTAAAATAATGTGAATGGAACCCCTGGAATAGTTCCCTATATATACCACATTTTCATGCACTTCTGCTTAATCACACTAGCAAAGCTAATCTGAGGGGTAGTATTTACAGAGTACTTTGCCTCCCTTGTCCCTTTTGGGGGCACCTGGCTTAAGCTGAAACAAGAAGACCAAGGTGCTGCTGGAACACAGACACTGTAAATGTTTTTTGTCTGGGGCCCTTCCCCTGGGGGTGCAGAGACCATGCTCAAGTACAGCTTGTAGAAGGAAAAGGAGGAAGTGTTGTATAGGAAGAAGTTGAGGTGAGGAAAACCATGAGGCTCCTAACAGACTGAGGGGCAAACGGGTTACAATTCATGCTCCAGCTGCTGGTGAACCTGAGCTTCCTGCCCTCATGGGGTGTCTGTCACGGTTTCATGCATGTGTTACTGTATCAACAACACTCAGCAAAGAGCCACTATTAGGACAGATATGATCCTCATAGAACATACAGAGATACTTATGTTTTATTTCAGTAATGTTTCTTTTTTCTTTTCTTTTCTTTAATTTTTTTTCTTTTTTGAGAGAGAGTGCAAGCTGGGGGTGGAGGGGCAGAGGGAGCAGGAGAGACTCCTCCTGAACTTTAGACTCCTCGCTGATCCTGGAGCCCAATGTGGGGTTCGATCCCACGACCCTGAGATCATGACCTGAGCCAACAGCAAGAGTCAGATGCTTAACTGACTGAGCTGCCCAGGCACCCTCAGTAACATCTCTTTACTGATGACAACTTATGTGGATTTACGTGTGCATGGCTTCTCAAAACAAAATAATTAAAACCCAGGTTAAAATTATAAAGTAAGCGACACCTGTCTTATCCTCATAGAAATTCGTATCGAGGGCCTTATCATTTAGTGTCTAAACATACATTAATCAATGTTTCTCTTCAAAGACACATCTTGAGGAAATCTTTCCAGATCTTTCTGGACACTGGAGTTCCCTGTCCTTGGTGGTCCCATATATTTTCTTACCAGCTCCTCAACCTACCCTCACAATCCTCCATGATACACTCATGGGTTAGGGTCAAGACAGAATTCATGTAAAAATAGGTGACTTCTCTGGTCAGCCCTGTAAGTCACTACTAATATTCCCTCTGGTTCAAAGAGGGAACGAAAAAGCAGAAGAGTACAAGAGAAGCATTAAGATTTAAAGTTTGTTGTCTGATGTGGTAGCCACTGGCTACATGTGGCTGTTCAAATTTAAATTTAATTAAAAGTAAATACAGTTAAAAATTTACCTCTTGGGGCACCTGGGTGGCTCAGCCATTAAGCATCTGCCTTCGGCTCAGGTCATGATCCCTGCGTCCTGAGATCGAGCCCCGCATTGGGCTCCCTGCTCAGCAGGAAGCCTGCTTCTTCCTTTCCCACTCCCCCCGCTTATGTTCCCTCTCTAGGTGTGTTTCTCTCTGTCAAATAAATAAAATATTAAAAAAAAAATTTTACCTCTTCAGTGACCCTAGCCACACTTCATATGCTCAGTATCACATGTAGCCAATGGCTACCTGTATAGGACAGCGTAGATTATAGAACATTTCTATCACTGCAAAATGTTCTATCAGATAGTGCTACTATGGAGACAATATTATAAAGACACCCTTGTTTTGTATTTGTGTTCTGATTCACTTGAGGAATATTATAACACTGTCAGAAAATGGAGTATCAAAATATCATTATAATTACAGATAAAGGTGAACCTGGAGGACACGAGTTGTATCTATGACCAAGTATGCTGATCTATCCAGACTTGTCCATACAGATGTGGGAAGAGCCCTGGGAAAAGGTATATCTAATGAGGAAGGAAGGTCAAGCGAATTCATCAATAGCTAGTTCCCTCCCCTCCCCTGGATAGAGGCAGAGTACTGAGTCATTGGTCTTCTTTCCAATGGAAGAAAACAGGTATACAGAGATTATTTCCCTTAAATAGAACATAAAAATAATATCCCTAAACTTCCCTTATCTACTATGAACTGTAAGGTCCCTGGGTCTCTCAGATCTGAGTTTCCTAATTTGTGTGTCTTGAGACCATGATCTCCTCAGTTCTCGGAGTGGAGGATGAGGAAGCTACAACCATGTGACTCTAATCCTCAATAATTTATCCCAGCTTGCCAGAACAATTTGGTAGATCATGGCAATGTTCTGGGTGCCACAATGACAAAGGCCACTATGATGGCACTCAACTTCTTCCATTGAATCTGAAGGCCCTTCATAGTCAATGCCTCTCTCTAAGGGACCTTTAATAACAACAACAAAAAAGCTCCATAGCACCTATGTCTTCTGTGCACATAGCTCCTATTTCAAAGTAAAATTGACTTCTGAGAACTGACCGTCTTGCATTGGGCCATATTTTATAGCTGACACATTTTGGTTTTATCTTCACTACCCTGAACCAACAAGGAATGAGTTCTATTCTTTCTTTCTCAGTCCCACACAGCGGCTCACAGCAAACATTGCCACATACGTATTCTTTCACAAACATCTTCCTTCCTCTCTTTCTGGATAACCACCTCCTTCTAAGAATCTGTGATCTGAACAACTTAAATTGTAACTTTAATTCAGAACACTCACTACTTTATTATATGGCACTTCTGAATTTATCACGTCATCTTTCCATCTCTGTTCTAAACTACAACCTTCTTAAGTGCAACTACATTCTCTTATCAATACATTGCCAGAGTTCTAACAAGAAGTGGATACACAGTAATTAAATGATTCATTGAATTAAACATATTGGATAGCTTTTGACAATTTAAGACACTGTGGTAGAATCATAAAATCCCCCTCTTTATCAAAATTGCCTCTGAATTGAATCCGGGCTTGCTCATCCACTAGATACATGATCCTGGACCATTTACTTAAGCTTTCATTCTTCTTACACTAAATTAGGGATAAAACTGCCTATTTGCCTCATACACATGTCAAGTTTAATTGAGCATAGAATGTAGAGCATGGTGAGGGGCACATGGAAGTGCTGAGAAAATGGAGAATACTATTTATTACTTTGACCCCCTTAAATAAGCTTAAAGTCAGGGGATGACTATTCCATCATTTCTAATACTTTTTCCCCTTGTGGAGTCTATGCATTGTATTCCTACCTTGATAGGCCTCTTCATGTGTTTTTTAAACCCTTGCCTTCAGCTTGTCTTGTGTGTAAGTTCTCTGTCTGGGGTGTCCCACCATAGCTGGACAGTGAAAGCTCACCTAATAGGAGGGATTTTATAGTTGCTGCTGCCTTGGCTCCAGACTAGTCCTTCAGCTCAGGGTTTCTGCAACTTCCTGCTCACATTTACTCAGGACAGGCTAAGGAATCTGATTTCATTTCTTGGTTGAGTTGGTGGTAGAGATGAATTTGTTCCTGATTCGAGTTCCATGTAAGCCAACTGCTTCTTGGTATCCCCCTAGATGAGTGAGATAGATACTTTCTAGTCCTTGTTCACAGATTGGGCAGTCCTTTTTTTTTTTCCCTTTTATACCACTTACAAGGTATGTAACCTTGGGCAAATTAATTTATCTTTCTCTTCTTTTTTTTTTTTCAAGAGTGAGGCATATTAATAGTATTTACCTCACAGGTTTATATAAGGATTAAGTACTTTGGGGCACCTGGGTGACTCAGTGGGTTAAGCCTCTGCCTTCGGCTCGGGTCATGATCTCAGGGTCCTGGGATTGAGCCCCACATCAGGCTCTCTGCTCGGCGGGGAGCCTGCTTCCCCTTCTCTCTCTGCCTGTCTTTCTGCCTACTTGTGATCTCTCTCTCTCTGTCAAATAAATAAATAAAATCTTTAAAAAAAAGGATTAAATACCTTGACGTATATAAAGTGCTGAGAACAGTCTCTGTACTATAATAAATGTTACATAATTTGTTATTTATTATTATTATTTCTTTTTTTTAAAGATTTTTATTTATTTATTTGACAGAGAGAGAGAGAGAGAGAGATCACAAGTAGGCAGAGAGGCAGGCAGAGAGAGAGAGGGAAGCAGGTTCCCTGCCCTGCACTGAGCCCGATGCGGGGCTCAATTCCAGGATCCTGAGATCATGACCCGAGCTGAAGGCAGAGGCTTAAACCACTGAGCCACCCAGGCACCCCTAATATTATTATTTCTTATCTAGGCCTTGAACCTCAGCTCTAATCATATTGACAGCATATGTGCTTTGGCCCTCTGATATTCATCATTATGGCTAGGTTTTCTACTTCTCACAACTTGAAATTTCCATTTATTATTTTTTGCTTTTGAGTTTACATATGTATTTTAGATTTTAAAAACAATTTAACAAGCATTTCTCTATGTTTAGAGAGTGTGAGTGAATGCTGAAGGTAGATCAGACAGGTAAGCAGAATTCCTAAGTCAACTCAGTCTACCACCTTGACCAAAATCCTTAGATGCCTGTTATTATTGCAGATATTGTTTTTGTTATTATTACTGGACTTGTCCCATCTCTAAAGCTGCAAGGGATGTTTGCTCTGTTAGGATTCTTTAAACTACATAACNCTGGACTTGTCCCATCTCTAAAGCTGCAAGGGATGTTTGCTCTGTTAGGATTCTTTAAACTATATAACACACACACACACACACACACGAAACCAAAATGCCTTAATCAAAAAGGGAATTTATTAGCTCATGTAACAAAGAAGTCCAAAAGGAGATTATAGGTTCAGTTTGATTGGGACTCAAAGGATGTACCAGGAACCAGATTTTCTTATTCTCTAAGGTCTGCCTGCTTCTGTGTATTGTTTTTGTGTCAGTACACACTTTAGCATATGGTGACAAGAGGCAGAAAGCACTGGCCTACATAAATGCAGTGGTAAAGTTCTCATCATGTTTCATTGACTTTATTGGGTCAGGCTCTCATCACTCAGGAAACCTACTGTGAGCTAAGTGAAAGTAATGAGAACAAAATAGAAAAAAAAAATCAACATCTATAAACTGATTCTTTGGAAAGGTCAACAAAACTTATGAGCCTTGGCTAAACTGATTAGGACAAAAAGAGAAAGTCTAATCAGTGTAGAAATGAAAGAGAGGACAACCCTCCAGACACCCCCCGCGAGACGTTAAAAGAATAGAAAGGAAGTGTTATGAGCAAGTTTATGACTATAAATTTCATAACTTTGCAGAAATGGGCATCAGAGTTGGTTGTATTCATACTAGCCATTTTCTCAAATTATTAGTACACTCATTTTTAAAGTTAAGAAACAAAGGTTCTCCTCTATATTCAAAGAGGCAATGTGTGTTACACTTGTGTTTTCCCCTTCTCCTTTCATGGATTATCTTTTATCGTTATGTAGTTCTTAAAAGAAAATATGTCTCATGTTCACTAACATCTGCCCTTAATGTTTACTTTTTTTTCTCTTTTTTTTCCCAGAGACTTTTCAATAGACTGGTTTTCGTCACCAGAGGTTTACAGGTTTGTAGGGTTTGTAGGTTTGTAGTAACCTACACAGGAAGGATACCACATGGTGTCTCACTGACTGTGTATTAGGCATCATTTTTCTAAAGATTTCAAAGATTTTTTAAAACTTATAACAAGAAATGTATATGAATTAATGTTTCCTCCAGCTTTTCCCATTCTTTCCCCCAGCTGCCAATAGCTCATGGAAAAGTTTCTACTGTCTTTTTTTTTTTTTTTGCAAGGCAAGCTATTTTTAGTTCATATAGTTCCTATGTAAGCTATCTACATCTATATATACCATATATATGCTACCCAAAAATAGGTTCTTTCCCTAAAAGGGATTCTGCCTTTCTCCTAATACAACTGGCTCAAGTTTTGTCTCCTTTCTAGAACAATTTCCCTCACTTTCTACATTATCACTGTTAGTAACTGAATGCTACTAATGTACTAAATACTTACTCTTAGATAGGTGCTATTATTATCCCCCATGCTACTGATGAAAAAAAAAACAAGTAATTCTAGTCATTTTTAAATAATTTCCATTTCCAAGATCATGTAGCTAGGTAGGGGCGGTGCTTACTCTCGGAGAGTCTGTGCTCCTGACCACTTATGTCTAGGCTCTACTATCTATACTATGGGGAAGCAAACTGCATATTGTTTTTTTTGTATCTCTAGTATCTTACACAGGACTTAGGACACAGTAACAGCTCTGTAAATATTTTTGCTCAATTATGAAAAACTCCTAGCATTAGAAACATATTTGTGATTGATTGAAAGCAAATGATAAAAGTGAAGAATTCTACTAATCAATAAGACAGTATGTTTTAGCCAGATAAGAAGTTAAACACATGTTACACAGACACGTGAAATCTATTTATAGTTCCTTACTTTCCAAGTAATTTTACAGAGTAACTTTGGGAAAAGAACGTTCAAACTGCAATGGTCCACTTAGTTTTAGTTTACATTATGGAAAATGAATCAGATGAAATCAGCAATTGTCTGTTTTTATAGAGTAACTAGAAAAAACAGTTCTTTTTCAAAGTTGGAAACAATGAAAAGATTCTATTAAAAGTGTTAAAAAAATCCCCAGCTCTGCTCACTTAGTGGTTGAATATGTTTTATATACCTTGTTTCATTACATGGACTGCCGCACCATCACTCCTTAGAGCCAATATGTCAAGATGCCTTCTGATCAAGATGCCAACTGCCCTTATAACACTGTCCCTGGTGTCTTTGTTTCATTCTTTTGAAAACTTAGACACATTTTTCTAGAGAGACAGAGAGAGAGAAAGAAAAAGAAAGAAAATCATTAGAACATTATAATAATGACAAACTCAAGATTAAAAAAATATTTTTTTTTAAACTTGCCCATGGGGCACCTGGGTGGTTTACTTATTAAGTGTCTGCTTTCAACTCAGGTCAAGATCCTGGAGTCCTAGGATCAACCCCAGCATCAGGCTCCCTGCTCAACAGGAAGCCTGCTTCTCCCTCTGCCACTCCCCCTGCTTGTATTTCCTCTCTTGCTGTCTCTCTTTCTGTGTCAAATAAATAAATGATCATCTTTAAAAAAACAAAAAAAAATTTAAAGAAAATAAAACTTGCCCATAAAACACACACATTTTTCCAAGGAGAGTATTTTAAAAGTCAGGATTTCTTTTAGATAAGAATTTTGGAAGATTTTCACAGTTGTTTTTATCTTTCTCATGTTTTCATCCTCAGTGCTTTTTTTTAAAAAAAATACTGATCACTGTATGTATTTATCCATTTATTCAACCAATAGTTACTGAACATCTTCTGTGTGTCCATCACTGACTATTTAAAAGAGAAGATGCTGCATTAAACAAGGGAGAAAAAGTTCCTTCTTAAGGGAGCTCACATCTGATGAAGAGAAGCAGACAGTAATGATAGAGACATATTACATATCTGGATAGATAGATGGAATGACTAATAGGTGACAGAATGATAGACAAAATGATAGATAGATGGTTGATAGAATGACAGATAGCTAAAATTATAGACAGAATGACAGATATATAAGAAAAGCCTAGAAAAAAAGGAACAGGGTTTTGAGTTAGAAATCAATTATCTGCTTTAGATACAATGGTCCAAAAATTCTCTCGCAAATGGTGAAAACTGTGTTAAGATCTGAAGTATGAGAAGGGCCCAGTCTTAAAATAGCTAGTAAAAGAGAAGTCTAGGCAGAGGAAACAGCAAGTATGAAGGCCTTGATATAGGAAAGACCTTGGTATGTTGTAGAAATGGGTAAGACCAAAGTGTGGTTAAAGAGAAAGGTCAGAGTTCATATCAAGGGGTAAGTGGAGATAGATCTTGCAGGGTTTTATAGGCTATGGTGAATTGTTTTAAGAATTTTGATAAGCAACCAGGGGGTTTCAGTAGAGGAGTGACATGATATGCTATATGTTCTTTAAAAAAAAACATAAAAATATAAATTTGGTAGCAGTATAGAGAACAGGTTTTTCAGGGAACAAGACTGGTGATAGGGAGACTATGCCACCAGTGATAATGGAGTGGACCAGTGTGGGAGCAGGGGGGTGAAGCCAGTGAATGAATTCAAGAAAACTTACAAGAACTGGCAGTGTTTGCCAGTGGACCGGGCATGATAATGAGGGGGAGAGCTGCACACGGTGAAGGACTGGTCCCTGGGCCTGTGGATGGATGACATCTACCTAGATGGAGAAGCCTGGAGGAGAAGTCATGCATTTCTTGAACGACCCTGACGGTTTTGCTTTGATGCCTTGGATTTGTCTCCATTCTGCCTCTAAAGAGCTCTTTGACTTTGGCAAAACCCTTAATTTATTTGATTCCTAGTGTCCCTATCTGTAAATTATAATATGTTGCCAGAGTGATTATTACAAAGCCTTAATTTAATAATGTGACTATTTTGCTGTAAACCTTTTCTGGCTCCTACAGTGAGGGCATTGCTTCTTCCCGTGTCTTATGCAGCTCCATGAGCTCCAGATCTTTCCAGTATTTCTAGCTTCTAGCCCTCCCCCCCCCCAACACCCACTCTCACTCTCTCTACCTCAGCCCGCAAGACCACCTCCAGTCTTTCGTTCCCACCAAACTCCTCCCGCCAGGATGCTTGTACACAATGCTTTTCCTTTTTGGAAAGCTGACTTTTCCCTCCTTCATCTAGTGAACTTTTATCCAGGTTGAGATGTGGATTAAACTGTCACCTCCTCAAGGAAACACTGTTGCTTTGACTAGATCAAATGGGCCTTTGATGTGTTCTCAGAGCTCTATGTGATTTTCTACCCCGGTACCTGCTGACAAATTTTACATCTGTTTTTATGATCATTTGACTAACTCTGTTTCCTCCACATGGACAGGAGTTCTGTGTGTTCTTCCTCAATATTCTATTGCCTGCACTTATGCAGGTGCCTATCTTAGGATAATGTTATTGAGTGAATGAACTGTCGAATGAAAATTTGAGTGAAGGGGCTAGATCACATTACTGTTTATGTTCTTTTGAGCACTGGAAACACTAATTCTAAGTAAGAAAGCAATTCTTTTAAATGCATGTGATTTGGGCGCCTGGGTGGCTCAGTGGGTTAAAGCCTCTGCCTTCAGCTCAGGTCATGATCTCAGGGTCCTGGGATCGAGGCCCGCATCCGGCTCCTTGCTCAGTAGGGAGCCTGCTTCCTCCTCTCTCTCTGCCTGACTCTCTGCCTACTTGTCATCTTCCTCTCTGTGTCAAATAAATAAAATCTTTTAAAAAAAATAAATGCATGTGATTTGTATCACTGTGCCATTTTTCACACATGATTCCTCTGACCTGGAGTGTTCTCTGCTGGTAAAATGCTCTCTCTGGCTCCTTTAAAGGAGTCACCTTCACCACTAGAAGCTCTCTGTGCCTTTTTCAGGGATTCTGAATGACATCATTCTTACGGGATGAATCGTGTTTCCCCAGAAAACCATGTGTTGGAGTTCTAACCCCTAGTATCTGTGAATGTGGCTTTATTTGGAAATAGATTCTTGCAGATTCAGCCAAGCTAAAATGAGGTCACTAGGCTGGCTTTAATCCAAGATGCCTGGTATCCTTGTACAGTGAGGAAATTTGGACACAAAGACATGTGAAGATGGAGGCAGGGTCTGGGCTGATGCAATCACTTCAAGGAATGCCCAGCCCATCACCTGAAGCTAGGAGGGAGACATGGAACAGAATCTTCTTCAGAGAATACACAAGGAAAACCAACCCTGCCAAAAACTTTGATTTTGGACTTCGAACCCCAGAACTCTGAGAACATAAATGTTCACTGTTTTGAGCTAGTCTGTGGTGCTTTGTGATGGCATCCTAGGAAACTAATACAATCATTATGCAATTCCTTTTGCTTTCTGCTGGCATATCTTCTCTCCCCAAAAAAGTTCCATCCACTCAGTGTCATTCTTATGCAGTGTAGATGCCTATGTAATACTGACATAAGTGATTGCTCTGTATTTGATGCTGAATATAATGAATGAGCTTTATATTTTCTTAAGACTTAAAAATGTCTCTACTTTGGTTAATTCCTTTTTCCAACCTAGTAAGATGTGATTTCTTCATTTACATAGAATAACTGAAGTTTTGTTTATTGTGTAATCTGGCATAAATTTGAGGTATTTAAGGAGTAAATTAGTAAGGTGACTCAAGATGTTAGCAAAACATCAACAACTGTACTCTCCTAAGAAATCCGAAGAGGTCTTATTTTAATACATAAGAATTGATCTGGGGTACCAATCATGTAAATCAGGGTGATAGCTGCAATCTGTTTGTGTTCTGAAATTATCTCTTAAATTTTTTTTTTGAATTTTAAAATACGGTAACATGATTCTGCAACTTGCTTTTTTCACTAAAAATCATATTTTTTGAGGTCTAATCATTTTGAGATAGAGAAATCTAGTCATGTCTATAATCATAGTATACTATTTCTTAGAAAATTTTATGTATGCCCTCCCCCTATTGATGGTATTTAGGTTATTTCCAATATTTTGCTATTAAATACAATGGTGCAGTAATGCTTTCCCTAGGTTCCAAACAGAAGCAAAACTTCTGGTCCATAGGGAATATATATTTACAATCATGTTAGATTCTGACAAATTGTCCTTCAAGTTTTTCTAAAAAAATTGCATTCCCACCCACATAAGTCCCCTCTCCCTCACGTCCTCCCATAACCTTGCCATTAATCAGTCTTACAATTGTAACAGTCTTATGAGTAAAATTATATATCACTGTGTATGTGTATATATGCATGTTTTAAAAATACTTGGGGAATTAATCTTTGTCTTCTGTATATATGGTAAACATGGCCTCCTGACCAAGAGCTTACCTTTTATGCTTTACCTTTATATATGTTTTTTAAGTTAAATGAGCATAAAGTTTTATACATTTTTCTTGATGGTTTTTAATTTTACATCTTTTTCAGTAATTCTTTCCTATCTGAAGGTCATAAGGTTAGTTTCTGTTTTCTCCTAACTTTGTGGAGTTATATTCTTCTCATTGAAGAAAGGGTAGCCATAAACACAGAATTTTTTTTTCCTTACTAAGTCTCAGTCCGTTTTTTCTGCTTCCTTTCAAAATTTTGTCTATACTCTCAATCTTATGAACACACTTGCTTGTTTCTGTCGAAAATGGATACATGTTGAGGAGAGAGGATTATCCAGAGGAGTAGGAGGACCCTAGGCTTATCTCATCCCATGAACATAATTAGGCAGTAACTATCAAGTCATCCTAAATACCACCAAAATAGACCCAAAGACTGGCAGAACAAACTTCACAACTAAAGGGAGCAAAGAGGCCATGCTGAAGAAGGCAGGAAGTGTGGAGACATGGTTTTTTTTTTTTTTTTTAAAGATTTTATTTATTTATTTCACAGAGGGAGAGAGATCACAAGGAGGCAGAGAGGCAGGCAGAGAGAGAGGGGGAAGCAGGCTCCCCGCTGAGCAGGGAGCCCGATGCGGGCCTCGATCCCAGGACCCTGAGATCATGACCTGAGCCGAAAGCAGAGGCTTTAACCCACTGAGCCACCCAGGCGCCCCGTGGAGACATGGTTTAAGGGACAAATGGATCATTGGTGCTGCAGAGGGGAGGGAGCAATGGTCATGGAGAAGGGAGAGAGAGAGGAGCGCACAGTGGAATGCACAAGGAGAACGTTTCCCCAAAGCCACTGGCTTGGAAAGCAAGAGGGAATGAATTTCATGAGTTCTTATAACCAGCCGGGCTTAAAGCCTAGAGTTTTAAAGGTCAGTGGGCTTGGCTGGGATAGAGCCCAGAGGGTACAGTCTCGCTCCTGGGGAGAAGGCAGGCAAACAACTTGAGGGCACACAGCATGGAAACAGAGATATAAAGAATACTTGGGGCACACAGGGGGCAGATTATTCATTCTGTTCTCTAGGAACAAAGGGGATGGCCATTCCTCTCTCCTGTGCCTCAACGTAAATACAGAGCTACCTACGGAAAGCAGTACAGGAAGCAGCAAGCCAACACTTGCTGCCTAACTTGCTTACACCCCCCTGCACTCTGGTGAACCTGCCCTTCTCAGTCATGCACACCTCAGTCCCAGCATGGCAGGCTTTCTATCAGAGGGCAAGCACAAACCTCTGCCAACACAACGTTTCCCAGCAGGGATTCTGCAGGGCTGCAGTTCTGGCGGAGGTGGTGTCAAGTCTCATTTCACAAGCAAACCACAGCAAACCTAGTTAAAACTCACCACATTCATGCCAGGGACCAAACATTGCCCACAAAGGCAAGGAGAGTCCCTGCAGAAAATGAACATAAAGGAACAAATTGATGATAATACAATAATAGTAGGGGACTTTAACACCCAACTTATATCAATGGACAGATATTCTAAACAAAAAATCAACAAGGAAACAATGGCTTTGGATGACACACTGGATCAGATGGACTTAACAGATATATTCAGAACATTCCATCCTAAAACAGCATAATACACATTCCTTTCAGGTGGACATGGGACGTTCTCCAGAATAGATCACATATTAGGTCACAAAACAGGCCTCAACAAATACAAAAAAAATGAAGTCATACCATGCAACTTTTCTGACCACAATGCTATGAAACTAGAAGTAAAGGACAAGAAAAGATCTGGAAAGACCACAAATACTTGGAGGTTAAAATACATGCTACTGAACAATGAGTGGGTCAACCAAGAAATCAAAGAANAAAAAAAAAAAAAAAAAAAAAAAAAAAAAAAAAAAAAAGGAAACAAAGGAAAATGAAAACACAATGGTCCAAATCCTTTGATATGCAGCAAAAGTGGTTCTAAAAGGGAAGTTTATAGAAATGCAGTCTTATCTCAATAAGCTAGATAAATCTCAAATTAACAACCTAAAGGTTAAAGGAGCTAGAAAAAGAGCAACAAATAAAACCTCAACCAGCAGAAGAAAGGAAATAATAAAGACTAGAGCAGAAATAAATGACATAAAAACTAAAAATACCCAATAGAACAGATCAAGGAACAGGAGCTGGCTCATTGAAAAGATTAATAAAATTGATAAACCTAGGCCAGACTTATCAAAAAGAGAAAGGACCTGAATAATCAGAATTACAAATAATAATAATAAAAAAAGAAATACTAACAACACCACAGAAATACAAGGAATTATAAGAGATTATTATGAGGGGGGAGCGGCAAGATGGCGGAGGAGGAGGAGACCGATTATCATCAGGTCCCAGGAATTCACCCAGAGAGCTATCAAACTATTCTGAACACCTACAAATTCTACCGGAGATCGAAGAGAAGAGGAGCAGCAATTCTAGGAACAGAAAATAGACCGCCTTCTGGAAGGTAGGACGTGCGGAGAAG
>LNAC01000392.1:204981-281314 GCA_002007465.1 Ailurus styani | reverse complement strand
TATATATATATATATATATATATATATATATATATATATATATATATATGCCACATCTTCTTTATCCATTCATTGATCGGTATCACTTCATACCAGTCAGAATGGCTAAAATTAACAACACAGGAGGGGCACCTGGGTGGCTTAGTCTGTTAAGCATTCTGCTCTTGGTTTTGGCTCAGGATGTGAGCTCAGGGTCGTGAGATCAAGCCCTGCACCAGGCTCCATGCTCAGCAGGGAGTCTGCTGAAGATTCACTCCCTGCCTCTCACCCAATTCACACGCCTGCTACCTCTCTCTCTCAAATGAATAAATCTTAAAAAAATTAACTACACAGGAAATGAACAGATGTTGGCAAGGATGAGAAGAAACAGTACATTCTTAACACTGCTGGTGAGAATGCAAACTGATGCAGCCACTCTGGAAAAGAGTATGGAGGTTCCTCAAAAAGTTAAAAATATGGGCGCCTGGGTGGCTCGGTGGGTTGAAGCCTCTGCCTTCGGCTCGGGTCATGATCTCAGGGTCCTGGGATCGAGGCCCATATCGGGCTCCCTGCTCGGCGGGGAGCCTGCTTCCCCCTCTCTCTCTCTGCCTGCCTCTGCCTGCTTGTGATCTCTCTCTCTCTCTCTGTCAAATAAATAAATTTAAAAAAAACATTAAAAAAAAAAAAGTTAAAAATATAATTACTGTATGATCCAGCAATTGCACTACTAGGTGTTTACCCAAAGGATACAAAAGTACTAATTCAAAGGGATACATACATGCTGATGTTTATAGCAGCATTATCAACCATAGCCAAATTATGGAAAGAGTCCAAATGTTTTAAGAACGCGGCTTACCAATCCACATAGCTTCTGACCCAGTAGATGGGTCTGATCTCTCTTATTTCAGTGTTAAACACACATTTCTGATAGACTTACCCAGTCATTAAGGAAAGTTGGAAAACTATTGGCAAAGCATGAAATAATTTACAAATACAGGCATTTCTAGAATTTTGGTTAAACTGGCCATTCCTCTAACATTTCCCATAAAAGGTTATTCTATTGACATTAATGAATTTACAAAGCATCACAGTTAGTGTGGGTTGCAAATGAATGGATCCTCAAACAAACAGAAATAATTTTCCAATAAATGACCTGTCCAACTGATTGATTTTAAGCTTAACTGAGGGATCCATAATTAGAAGTAAATCATTTAACATGTTTTCATTCTGTTGTGGCCCTTAGCCTGCACGAACTTAGAGCATTATCTTATGGAATTTGCTTGCCTTGTTGCTGGAAGCCTCATCACTTGTTGATCTTCTTTCAATTAAAGAAGTTGTCCCTATTGACTTGAGGAAAGGGGCTCTCTCTCTTAGCATCACTCCTTGGGCACAGATGGAAACACTTCGGCAGACCACCCCATTGCTCCTTGCTTTTGTGGCACTCGCATTTAAGGTAATTCCATTCATATTGTATTGTCATAAAGCTAGGCCAGGACACATGATTCTAAAATATATGACCTAGTTAAGTTCTCCTTTGGAGACAGAGATCGCCATTTATCAATAACCCATGTTCCCTATTAGCTTCAACCAACTCACTTAGACGTGCACAGCAGTGAAATGGAGATAGTCTTCCAAAATATGTGGATAACTAACTCAGGGAAAAAGTTGTTAATGACATTTCTGAGCAAAGCACCCTGTCGAAATGGGAAGGGAGGGGTAATAAGAGAATGTCTGAATGTTAATGAAATGGTCCAGAAAGGAGTGAAGAGGAAAGAGAGAGAGGAATAATTAATGATGCAGGAGAGAGGGAGCTGGAGAGAGAGGTCTCCGAGAAAGGAGATGGGGTCTAGCGCACAACTGGAAGACCTGGGTTTAGGCGAGCATGGGCAGTTATTCTCTCTAAGGGGAATAGGCGAGAAGGCAGAGCACACGTGTACTGACGCTGGCAAACAGTTAGCTGTAGGTGTGGGGATTTGAGGAGGTTGTCTTTCTGAATGCTTCTGTTTTATCAGGAAAGTAAGTCATGAGCTGAGATTGAGCATGGGAGAGAAGATGTTCCAGGTTTGAGGGGATAGGAGGCTTTCATTACCAAGGAGTCTGGGGGAACGAATGGAGTAGGAAATAAAGTATGGCTGCTGCTGTTATTAAAGCTCACCCGGAATTTCTAGTCATTGAAACTCAAGTGTTTGGCAAGTCTCTGTTTTTCTCCCACTAGGCAGAGGAACTAGGCCATTGGATTCAACTACAGGTGGGGTTTCAGCAAACGAGTACAATTCTTTCAGAGCTGGAGCAGGAGTCAGGATGTATGAGAACAAGAGATATTAATGACCGACCATGGAATTTAAAAGATGAGTAGATTTTAAGTGCCAGGGTGGCAGAAGGGTCATCTGACTTTGGGTACCAACTAGAGGCAGTAGCTGGATAGGCAGAAAGTGGGGGGGTGGACAGTAAGACACTTGAAACTGCAATTCTGGAAAATTTGTAGTGATTGATAGACAGAGCAGGGGTATGACCTTGAGGGTCACTGGAATAGAGGCTGTGAAGGAACTGATAGACCAGTCTTCAGTCAGTCGGATCATCTAAGTACATGTAGAAGTCACCAAATATTAAAGGGGAATAATGTCGGGAGTAATGTCGGGGAGTGATGCAGTACACAAGGAGCTAAGGTCTTCCAGGAATAAAGGGTGTTTCTCAGAAGTCAGTCAAAACATTTCGGATCTTAATTGGGGCAGGGGGGAAGCTTAGTTTGCCACTTTCAAGTACCTGTGGGTGTCTTAAGAAAAACCAACTGTGACTTTTTTAAACAAATTATGATTTTTAATTTGTCAGCCAATTATTATGAGGTGCTACAAGGTAGACAGAAGAAATGAAAATGTGCAATGCTGTTTCTGAATAGTGATTTGTTAAGGCTGTTTCTGGGGGAGGGGACTGAAAAGAATTGTCTCAAAAGCACTGAAATACTGTGTCACAATATACTCATCTTTCATTTATTCCAAAAAGAAAATAGGGAATTATTTAGTCAAATGTACTTTTCACAATGTCTGGTATATACCTTTTGTTTGTTTCTAAGTATTCCTGATTATTATTTATATACTTAGTAGAGTATGACAAAATTGAACTTATATATTTAATATTTTTACAACAAATTTTATATCTCACATGTTCTTATTTCTTTCACATTTGAGCTCTCTCTGGTTCAAAACTGAAATTCAAGATAACATACAGAAATACAAAATTTATATTAAATTCTGTTTTCTGTTTTAGATAATTCTGTGTTCTTGATTTATTAGTTGAATAATTTCCTCACTGCAGTACTTTATTAATTGATATGTACAGATAAGCTAGTCTCTATCCTATATTTTGTCCTAAATGGACCACTTTTACTAAAAAGAGAGCCAAAAGAAATACAAGTTCCCTTCAACTAATAATCTGTTGATTATTAAATAATCAATAACTTTTAAAATGTGTCTTCAGAAAATCATGGTGAATTGAATTATTAGTCTTATAACTGTGTTAAATATTCAGTAAAAATTTTATGAAAAGAGATATATCCGGCATGCTATTGAGAAGCTAAGGTAAAACAAAGATGAAGCCAGTCTTTCAAAAACCAAGTTTAGAAAGGACATTTACTCATGGTGATATTCTGAGAGAGGCTGCAGAATAAGGTATTTATGAGTCTGGTCCTGGAATCAGGAGTTCTGGCTTCGAGTCCTGGCTCGGTGTCTTGCTGGATCTACCTTGGGCATGTGGTTCAAATTCTCCAAGCCTCAACTTCTGCTGCTACATAGCAGTAGTAAAATAACTAATTTTTTAGGGGCTTTAATTAAAATTAAAACACCTATACAGATCACTTAGAACAACTCCAGGCACTAATAATTATATTTTATCCCACCCTCTGTCAACTTCAAGATTTCTCTCAAGCCGTATCCCACATCTAGAACATACTTTTCCCTACTCTGTTTACCAAACCACTCTTTAACTCAGAGGGGCCTTCCAGAAAGATTAAATTGACCTATTCAAAACAGACTGACTTCCCCCTGTGTTTATAAAAGTATACATTTCTGTCCACTTGACCCTCTTCCCCTTCCCCACACCACCCATCACAGGAAAAGCCTCATGAGGACAAACAGGAAGGAGGCCCCCACCAAGAACCCAACTATGCCAGCATGGGATTCCCAGATTCAGAGAAATAAAGGTTTGTTGTTTAAGCCACCCTATCCATGGAAGTTCGTGATGGCAGCCCAAACTCTAGCAGTTACTCAGTGGTATTTTATACACCCATTGATTTTGTTGGTAGGACAATATTTTGACAGGTGCACCAATGCCAGAAACTGACTGGGCTCCGGGTCCCCTTACAGATGTTTGGATTCCTACATAGGTATTCACACTTAAGACAGGCCATGTGTGCTTCAAATGTTAATTGCCAGAGTGTTTACAATTGAAGAATTATTACCAACTTGACATGAGAGTAGTGAATGTCTGTGGTCATCAAAGAAATCATGATTTACAAAGCTTTGGCAATAAAGATACCCTAGAACTTTATAACCAGTAGAAGCTGCCTTTTACTAGAATATTAAAATGTTTGATCTCTTAGAACAGAGTTATTGATATCATAGCTAGGTTTTGAGTAGTTAATAACTGCTTAATGACACGTATTGTCATTTCAAGAACACCTGCTTCAATATGCGACAGTATGGCTGTTAGAAAGGACGGTGACCCAAGGGCCTGCTTCACTGAGCCCGTGTGTGTGGTGGGCCCCAGACTCCCCACTCTGTCTGCCTGGGTGTGTTTGCTCATTGGCCAAAGGAAGGGGTGGAGCCTCAGAATCCTCCCTGCCCCTGTGTTTTGTGATTCTCCTTCAACTGTGGACTTTAAAGCTCCTGTGCCATTTGTTTTTCTCCTGTTGCCTGCTCTGTGGATGATGGAGGTGTGTGAGGATTTCATGTGTTTTGTGGCCTGAATGAATGGTTTGACCTGATGCAGCCTTTGAGTATTTGGATCAAATTTGCAGTCAATTAATATTCAGTTTTACGCCCCCTCTCAACCGTCTTCATTTCCCACCTCTTTCCATGACTTCTTAGTCTGTCCTAGTTTTATGAGATTGTTAAAAAAAAAAAAAAAACGCACTGTGGAGGATTTGAAGGAAATGATGAGATTGCTGGTTGCTGGGCAACTGCTCTTTAACCGTGATTCAATGTTTAATAAGGTTGTTTTATCTGGTTCCAGGGTCTTCCCAGAATTTCACTGTTGCTGATTTTGTGTTCTTTTAGGGAACAGGGGGAAAAAAAAAACAGTAAACTTAGTTTTTTTTTCCTCTGATGTTTCCAATATTTGTATTTTTTATTTTAAATTGGTACTTTTTATCAAAGAATATTTCAGCCTGATCAGGTCCTGTCTTTTGTTCTCTGGATAGAAAGGGGTTTTCATAACAAACATTTCAAATTATAATATCAATCGTCTCAAATCAGTTCCAAAGGCCAAATGTAGAAAGCAATGTCCTCTCTAGTGTCTATTAAATAGGTTTCAATGCTCAGAAGCAAACTTTCTAATCCAGCTCCTCCATTCCCAAATTCTTTATTCATAGTTAAGTGACCCAAATTCACTGTTGAATAGCATTTTCAAGGGGGATCATGAGTACTCCGTTTCCTGAATCCCTTATGTTTTAAGAATACCTGCCTGCTGCCTTCATAGTAATAGCATGGCTAGATGCAGTCCTTGGGTTACAACCTCTTTACCTCGAAAATTCTGTGGCAATTTCTCAGTGTTCTTCTCTCTTTAAATTTGCTTTGGACAAGGCTGAAACCAGACTGAATTTTCCCTCTGGTAGAAAAAATCTTTCTGCTGCCTTGGTGCCTAGAAAAAACCATCTATAACATTAGATTGGGTAATAGGATGTCCTGATAGTTGTATGAAATATTCTGCTAGATGGCATTATATAACCATCTACAGACTCAGGACTTAGCCATCTTAAGGAAAATTTCCTGAATTGTATCAGTGAATACTTCTTTTGGCATCAGTTGATTTTTCCCTGTTCCAGTGGTTCTAATGATCTCTGCCCTCTTGCTCATATTAAGACTGTCCTCCTTCTAAGAGGGCTGAAAACAAGCCCCAAGCACTGAAATTAAGTGGTGCTCCCTCCGCCTCTTGTCCTCTGATGGGATCCCATGCTGAGGAGCAGTCTGCCGCCCTGGCACCCTCAATTCCACTGAAGGGTCAGAGGGGACCCACACTTCATGTCAACCTCCCCCACCCCTCCTGTCATGACGATGAATCCACTAGGGCATATTCCATAGCTCTGCAATGCTGCAAGAACTCAGACTCCCAGGTCTTCCAGTGTCTACCTTGTTTGGCCCCATGAAAGGTCTATGCGAACCTGTTTCTGCCCATGTTTCACCTGTTCCCATCTTGCAGAATAACTGCATTGTGCTTCCCTCAAATTCATTATCAGCAAAATCTCTTCCGGTTTTGCTCCTCTGCACAGCTGTTTCACGTTAGCGCTCTCACGTAAACCTGGCTTTCACTGGATCCTTCTCCTAGCGCAGCTCTCTGAAGTGGTGGGTTTTTGTTGGTTTGTTTGCTCAGAACCCTCCAACCACGAATTTATTGAAATCGTTCTTTTGGGGATGTGTGTTCTGAGGGGATCCAATGCTATTGTTCCTAACTCGATGTGGGCGGAACTTGCTCCTTTTCTGGCATTAGCTGGCACCTTTATAGATTTATGTTTTTGTTGTGCTTGGGTGGCCCAGGTTTGCTGTTTACGGGTTTGTGTGCTCTGTTTCCTCTGGGCCAATAGCAGGCAGGGCGAACACACTGAAGTCATACTTCCATGGGCGGGGGGGGGCTTTGTGTGTAAACGGGCAGGAACCCCACTCCCTAACACTTCTACCTTCATCGAAAATAAAAGCACATATGTTTTTTCCAGCCTTGGGAAAGTCACTCAATATCCCTGTAATGTTTTGGGTTTTGCTCTTCCCCCGCCCCATTCTAGTCATCAAGGTCCGTATCCTCTTCAACAATCATACAATATAGAGCCATTATTAGCTGAGTCAGGGAGTGAACTCTCATGCATGAAGAGTCTAGGCAGGTGATGTACAGGATGGATGCAGTCCAGGTGAGAAAACACGTGGCATTCCAAACTGGATAGGCTCACTCCACTCTCGCTTGGAATGGGGAACCTTGATGCCAGAATTTTTATTTTTCAACAGAAGCATAATTTTATATGAAATGCCCTAACTTTTAAATATAGGCTCAACTTGTTTAAAACTCTGAATGGAATGTATGAGCTATGTTTGTGGCAGCCTTTTCCACTTGACTTTGGGTGTATGCATATCTTGGCCTCTCTCCCAAATCTTCTATTCTTGCTCTACATACATGTAAACCAGCATCGAGCACAGCAAAAGCTTCACATACTGTCTCATGCTCACCTCCCTCCTCCCTGCTTACTCTCCCCACGGAAGCACCTGCTTGCCATTTCTGTTTGGTTGTTTTACAAACACTTATGTTTAAGCTTAAACTCAAGGTCTTTCTCCCCAAGTTTTTCTTATTCTATTAAGTGGAAGATTCCTGCACTCAGTTGTTTATGAGGGAAAGGAGACACACCCCAGGGCCCAGTCAAGATGCAAAGGAGGGACAAAGATGTCCACATGAAAGAAGCACCCTGTATGTGTGATCTAAAAAGTCAAACAAGTAGGGACACCTAGGTGGCTCAGTCAATTAAGTGTCTGTCTTCAGCTCACATTATGATCTCGGGATCGTGGGATCGAATCCCACTTCAGGCTCCACGCTCAGCAGGGAGTCTGCTTCTCCCTCTCCCTCTGCCCCTTCCCCTGCTTGTGCTCTCACTCTTTTTCTGTCAAATAAATAAACAAAATCTTTAAAAAAAATAAAAATAAAACAAACAAGCACACAAACAAAAACCCGCCTACAAAGGAAGATTGTAAGGAGACTTACCCCCCTCTGGGCCTTAACTCTGAATGAAGGAGAGAAAAAGAAGTCTCTAAAAAGTACTAACTGGAAGGTGTCCCTTACGTAACTTGGATACCAGAATACATAGCAATAATGTGCTCCCCCAAACACCTAACATACCATGTGCTTTTCAAGCAACCCAGGGGTGGAAGTGTTCTCTAGCAGAAGCACACGCAAATCCTCTCTAAAGGAATACATCTTCATCCCAACCAACAAAGGATTCATGCGGATAAAGTTACAAGGAACACGCACTCACATTTTTAAATCACAAACTTCTAAAGAACCAAGCTAGTATGAGTGCGGACATTCAAAATAGCATAAACAGTCCCTGAAGGGACTGAAGATATTGTATATAAATTTTTAAAGCAGTGTATTTAATGAGTATAAAGAAATAAAAGTGGGAAAAATTAGGACTACACATAAGAACATGTACCAAAATGTAAAAGAGCCAAATATAATTTCTAGATACAAGAAATATCATTGAGATTAGACTGCAAGACAAGATAAAAACAGTAAACTTAAAAATTACTCTGAAAAATAATTCCCTTATGAAACACAGAGAAAGCAATAGA
This sequence comes from Ailurus styani, assembly GCA_002007465.1. Taxonomy (NCBI): domain Eukaryota; kingdom Metazoa; phylum Chordata; class Mammalia; order Carnivora; family Ailuridae; genus Ailurus; species Ailurus styani. The sequence continues at coordinate 272,798 of LNAC01000392.1, read as the reverse complement.
AAATATCAAAGAGCTTGTAAAAGATCCATAGAGTGAGAAAGTCTAATTAGAATTTCGGGAAAACAGAAATAGTGAAAAAAAATTAAAGAGCTATTCTAACCAAACTGGTGTAAATATGGAATATGAGACAAAATAGATTTGGAAGCCAAAAGCATTAAGATAAACATAGTTAATACATAGTGATAAAAAGTCTTATTCATCAGAAAAATGTAATATTTCTAAGCATAGATTTAAACATGCTTAAAATACCTGATGATAGAAGTATAAGAAATTAAGAAGGTTATCATTATAATGGGAGATTTATATACACCTTCATCAGTAATTAACAGACAAATCAGGTGAAAAAAGAATACTTCTGAGGGTGTGAACAACAAAATCCACAGGATTAATCTAATGATACCATTAACTCTGTACCCAATAGAGTACACATAGGAAACATTATAAAACATATACCAAACATTTAAAAAATAACGTGAAATAAACTTTTTCATGATAAACAGAAACAAGCAAAGGGCTTTTTTTCCAAGATTTTTTGAAGTTTTTTTTACCAAGTGTCACAGATATTTGGTATTCCATGTAAGTGACAAAGGACTAGTGTCTATTCAAAGTGCTTTTATACACTACTAAGAAAAAGACAACCCAACAGAAAGAAGATGGGCAAAGAGTCAGTGTGCAGAGGACAGACATAAACATGAATGTCCAGTAAACGTAGGAAAAGATGCTCAGCCCCACTGTAATAAGGAAAACACAAACCAAAAGGAGGAGTTATTATACCATTATCATCACATAGAAAACATCAGTGCATCTAGTAATGGCAGGTGTCGAAGAGAACATAGAGAAGAGGAAACAGTCATATACCACCAGTGGGAACGTAAATTGGTGCATCCACTTTGGGGAACAACTTAACAATAACTAATAAAACTGAAGACATGCGTACCCTCTGAGTTAGAAATTCTACTGCTCAAGGTCTACCCTTGAGAAAATTCTCAGCACATGGAGAAATTCTTACACATGGACACATGTACAAAGATAATAAGTGAAGGACTGTTTGTCATTGCAAAAAAAAGAGGGAAAAAGTGTCACTCAGTAGGGAAATGAATAAATCATGATGTATTCCTTTTTTTTTAAAAGATTTTATTTATTTATTTGACACACAGAGAGAGATCACAAGTAGGCAGAGAGGCAGGCAGAGAGGAGGAAGCAGGGAGCCCGATGCGGGCCTCGATCCCAGGACCCTGAGATCATGACTGGAGCCGAAGGCAGAGGCGTTAACCCACTGAGCCACCCAGGTGCCCAAATCATGATGTATTCCTATAATGAAACACTATTCAGGAGATAAAATGAATAAACTTGATTTGCATGCATAAACATAGATAATTTTAAGAATACATTATTTTAGTAAAAAATAAGTTGCAGAAAGAGATGCAGAATATGGTAAGATTCACGCAAATATTAAGACATAATGATAGTGTATATTGTTTATGAATACACATACATAATAAATGTACAAAACTACGCATGGAAATGATGCACACCTTCCTGTGGGGAGAGAGTGAGCAGATAAAGTTTCTGGTGAGGCCTCCGGCTATTTGTGAATCCTTTTCTTCTTATTCTGTTAGAAAGGTGAAGTCTTAAGCTAATATGACAAAATGCTAACATCTGTTTTAGTGCTGAGTCCATGAGAAATCTGTTATATTATTTTCTATCTCTGTAAGTATGTTGCATAATATAAAATTTTAAAAATGAAAGAAGACTGAGAATATGTACTTAAACACTTTCAATTTTCTGGAAATAAAATGAGGGCAAAGTTGTTAGAACAGGCACTCATTTTAAAAATGAAGGCTGGGAAAAATATTAGATTTGGTAATAACTTTCAAGAGAGCAGATTCATTAAATGAGTTGGAAGGAAAGTGGCCAGAGAACCTCTGGAAAGTTGGAAGAAAGTAAAAAGTGGACTAACAGCATAGTAAAAAGCATTAGAGAGCCAATGAAAGAAGTTTTAGAATAAAAGATAATTGAATGTTTACTAATATGACATTAAATAGGAGAGAGATTCAGTATACACCTAGATTACATAAAATGGGCTTATTAAGCATTTTTAAAAGATTTTATTTATTGAAAGTAGAGCGAGCCAGAAAGCACGCACGAGGATGGCGGGGGGAGAGGTAGAAGGAGAGGGAGAAGCAGTCTCCCCGCTGAACAGGGAGGCAGACACGGGGCTCGATCCCAGGACCCTGGGATCATGACCTGAGCCAAAGGCAGACGCTCAACTGACTGAGCCACCCATGTGCCCCAAAATAACTGAGCCATCAAGGCACCCCTGATTAACCATTTTTAAATCAATTTTGGAGGCATTCCATTTGCAAGAAAGTGACAATTATTGTTGAGAATTCTTTAACAGTATCTAAAGATAGGTGTACATGCAAACAGATTTAGTAACTGATAGACATACAATTTATGAGGCAGTTTTTTTTTAAGATTTTATTTATTTGACAGAGAGAGACACAGCGAGAGAGGGAACACAAGCAAGGGGAGTGGGAGAAGAAGCAGGCTTCTTCTAGCTAGGAGCCCGACGCGGGGCTCGATCCCAGGACGCTGGGATCACAACCTAAGCCGAAGGCAGACACCCAACAACTGAGCCACCCGCGCGCCCCTTTATGAGGCAGTTTTAAAGAATATTTAGTTTCTATTTCTTATATTAAGGATGACATACAAAATATTCATCTAAACATGCACAAATGCATTGAACCATTAATTGTAAATGCACTTCCTCTTTAGCCTAGAGAAAAGGACTAAAATTAGGATCATGTGTGAAAGACTGTGGGCCCACTATTGTTAAACTTCACGCTCATTTCTTGCAAATATCAAAACACGTTTCTGAGTATTTAAAAAATCATACATGTGAAATAAATGTTTTGGAAACAATAACTATCTTATTTTTAAACTTACGCTTATGATTTTTAAAATAGTACCATAAAGAAGGGTGACAGTAAAGGCAGATTTATTGTTATTTAATAATCAACGATAATTGAGAAATAAGTATTAAAACTATCTCCTTGCTAACTTCATACATGTGGCCTGCACTGAGGACTACATGAGGTGTAGGCTAGAGTTCTCATACTGCTCTTTCTGTCTCTAGGACAAGTGACTGTGTTGGAGCCGCATCCTGGCAATCATACTCGTAGTTGGTGCCGCAGCCACAGAACCAGGCTCCACACTGCCCTCGTCAGTCCCAGGACGCAGAAGCATGGAGAGCAAGTTAAACCTGGCATTGCCCAGAATGCTTACATGCATGTCATGAGAACTCCTCTTTAAAATCTCAGGATCCTATTTCTTCAAATCCCTACCAAATCAAGCAAAAAACCCTTTCAGCAGACAGTTCAAGTAAAAAAAATATACTTTTCATAGATCATAGGATACTTTAACGAGTTTATTCCAATAACAATAATTCTGGTCCTCTGGCTGGAGAGATTCTTTATAATCACCTTTAAAATTAGTATTTATTTCCCAATTGTGACCTCTTTTTTTCCACTCTCAGCTTCATTTTGACTTCTCTTGTCTGTCACTTCCTAACCTCAATGTCCACCATTTCAGCCCATTATGAATACGTTCTACTTATGACTTCCCAAGTATTGAGAGCATAGAATTACCAGGCTGTTCATTAGGAATGCAGATTCCAGAGCACTGTCCTGAAAGATTCAAATTTGGAAAGTGCTTAGGATAGGATTTTCCATAAATTTTTATTTAGACTCCCCTTCATTCTTCTGCCATACCATATCAGTTCCCCAAACTGGTAATTTCTACCATCTGCCTTCTCTTCTCCCTGAGCTGGGCCCTGCATGTTTCCACTAGTGTGCAGTTAAGCCTATGTGTTTTATATTCAGACAGACATAGGTCAATGCTGTTACGTGCTCAGAGTGTACTGGACAAATCATCAAACCACTTTTTGTTACAATTTTCTTATCTATAATGTGGAGATCCATTCAACATTCATTCATCCATTGATTTATTTATATTTATATATAGTATTTGTTGCATAAATGCTGTTCTAAGTACTGGAAATAGAATAATGAATCGTATCTAAAGGTGTCTCCTTCCACAGACTTTAAAATATCCTTAAATATTAATATTTAATGCACATAGTTTGTGAGATTTAATGAAAACATTATAATGGCTAATGCACATACCAAGTGTTTAAGTGCCAAACAAGGTGTTACATTCTCTGCATATCATACTTACTTATTCCTTATAAAAATAGTGTGTGACAGATAACTCTTATTATTTTCATTATATATATAATTTAAGTATTTTCTTCAAGGTCACTCAGCCAGTAAATGCTAGTGCTGGGATTTTTAACCCAGGTAGTCTGGGTCTGGAATCTATCCATCCACATAATCTCTACTACAACACCACCTCTCTCCAAGACAACTGACCTATCAAAATTATGATGTATCTACCAGGTTTCTGAAGTAGTCAACCTAAAAGTACAGAACCAAGCCAAAGTCTGTAACTTGATCTGATACTAATGTATTTAAAGAAAGAATGTGTCAACAAACAGGAATAGTCTTAGTGAATATTACAAAGAGAGCACCCTCCTGAGAGCAAAAATTAGTCAGGTCTATTCAGCATTTCCAGAGGAGAAACCTAATGTGACAAGAGCAGCAAGGACAGTAGCTATTAAATATTTACTGCTTAGCCAGTCATTGTACTAACTGCTTTTCACAGATTGCCCCAGTACATCTTGACAATAATTTATATCTATTTTACAAGATGAGGAAACTGATGTTAGTACAAGTTGAATCACTAGTCCAAGGTCTTGCAGCCAGCAAGCATCTCCAACATGATGGTTTGACCCCAGAACACACCTTCTTCATGACTACCAAGCATCATGTTTTTTAATACCAGTTGCCACATTCAATCTGCAGGATAGAAAACCTCTGGTCATTTGGGCACATGTTTTTCTCCAAAGTAGCATAAGAGCTGGGTGGAATATACATCAAGACTATAGAGCAAAATGCTAGTTACCATGTGCTTCTCTTAGAGATGCCCCCACTGGCCACACCCACTAAATCAATGCCTCCATTATTTTGTAGAATTCTAGTTTTATAATTGTTATTTTAATGTTTCTTTCCTCTGCTAGGTTCTAAGATATGAGGTTCATAATGTACCTCCTTCCTTTTTCAGTGCATGCCAGTGCTTGGTTTAGTTCCTGGAATGTGAAGGCTTGGTGAAGGAACAAATGCTCTGCTCTGTGTTCACTTTATGCACATTTCTAATCCTCCGCCTGTTTTATCAGGTCCTCTGATAAAGGCAAAAATGCAGACATATGCATGTTAAGCCCTGGAAAAGGATCTCCCTGCTGTGCATTAAATAGCAAAGGGAGAAGGCGTGCTAAAAATTAGAATATTTTAGGGTTGCTTGTAACATTTCTCACTTTATTAATGCATTTGCTTTTTTTTAAGAAACAGCATTTTCTTTTTTTTTATGTACATATAATGTATCATTTCCTTCAGGGGTATAGGTCTGTGAACCATCAGTCTTACACAATTCACAGCACTCACCATAGCACATACCCTCCCCAATATCCATCACCCAGCGACCCTATCCCTACCCCCCCACCTCCCAGAAACCCTGTTCGTTTCGTGAGATTAAGAATCTCTTATGGTTTGTCTCCCTCCCAACCCCATCTTGTTTCATTTTTTCCTCCATCCTGCCTCTCAATCTCAGAGAGATCATGTGATAATTGTCTTTCTCTGATTGACTTATCTCACTTAGCATAATACGTTCTAGTTCCATCCATGTTGTTGCAAATGGCAAGATTTCATTTCTTTTGACGGCTGCATAGTATTCCACTGTATATATACACCAATTTCTTTACCCATTCATCTGTTGATGGACATCTAGGTTCTTTCCATTCTTTGGCTATTGGAGACATTGCTGCTATAAACACTTCGGTGCATGTGCACCTTTGGATCACTGCATTTGTATCTTTAGGGTAAATACCCAGTAGTGCAATTGCTGGGTCATAAGGTAGCTCTATTTTGAACTTTTTGAGGAACCTCCATACTGTTTTCCAGAGTGGCTGCGCCAGCTTGCATTCCCACCAACAGTGTAGAAGGGTTCCCCTTTCTCCGCATCCTCGCCAACACCTATTATTTCCTGACTGGTTAATTTTACATTCTGACTGGTGTGAGGTGGTATCTCACTGTGGTTTTGATTTGTATTTCCCTGATGCCGAGTGATGTTGAGCACTTTTTCATGTGTCTGTTGGCCATTTGGATGTTTTCTTTGCAGAAATGTCTGCTCATGTCTTCTGCCATTTCTTGTTCGGATTATATGTTCCTTGGGTGTTGAGTTTGATAAGTTCTTAACAGCCTTTGGATACTAGCCCCTTATCTGATATGTCATTTGTAAGTATCTTCCCCCATTCTGTCAGTTGTCTTTTGGTTTTGTTGACTGTTTCCTTTGCTGTTAATCACTTCATTTTGGAGAAACACAAGAATATATATGTATGTTATAATTGGGGGAAACACAAAAGTACTAGGTATGATTTGATGTATTCAGAAAATTTATATATTGACTTACCAATGAATTCAATGTCTTTCAATGTTTTTATAACTATTAGTACTAATGGAAGAAAAAGGAGAAAAGTTTAACTTCATTTCTATTTTCACATCTTTGGCACTAAATTTTTAAAAGACTTTATTTTGGGAGGGGAAGGTCAGTTTTAGGTTCACAACAAAATTGAGAAGAAGGTGCAGGAATTTCCTATATATACCCTGTTCCCACTCACGCATGGCCTTCTCCATTATCGACATCACTTAGCAGCATAGTACATTTGTTACCAAGAATGAATCTACACAACACATCATAATTACCCAGAGTCAACAGTTTATCTTAGAGCTCATGCTTGACATTATATATTCTACAGGCTTAGGCAAATATATAATGACATATCTCCATCATTACAATATACAGAGTAATTTAATTACCCTAAGAATTCCCTCTGCTCTACTTAGTCATCCCTACATGCCACCTACACCTCTGGTAATCACTAGTCTTTTCACAGTCTCCACAGTTTTGTCTTTCCCAGAATGTCATATAGTTGGAATTACACTATATATAGCCTTTTCAGATTGGGTTCTTTCACTTAGAAATACACATTCAACTTTTCTCCTTGTTTTCCAAGGCTTAATAGCTCCTTTTTTTAAACATTGAATAATCTCCATCATCTAGATTTACCATAATTTATTTATCTATTCACCTGCTGAAGGCTATCGTGGCTGCTTCCAAGTTTTGGCAATTATGAATAAAGTTGCCACAACATCCATGAGCGGATATTTGTGTGGACATAGCTTTTTCAATTGTTGGAGTAAATATCAATAAGTGCCATTGCCTGTTTTATGGTAAAGAGTATGTTTAGTTTTATAAGAAACCACCAAATTGTCTTCCACAATAGCAGTACCATTTTTGCATTTCCACCAACAGCATATGAGAATTCCTGTTCCTTCACATCCTCACCAGCATTTGGTGTTGTCAGCTTTCCAGATTTTGGCCATTCTAATAGGTGTGCAGTGGCATCTCATTGTTGTTTTAATTTCCATTTCCCTGATGACATATGATGTGGAGCATCTTCTCATATGCTTATTTACCAACTGTATGTCTTCTTTGGTGAGGTATCTCTTAAGGTCTTTGGATCATTTTTTAAAATCACATTATTTGTTTTATTGTTGAGTTTTATAAGTTCTTTGTATATTTGGCTAACTGTCCTTTATCAGATGTGTCTTTTTCAAATATTTTCTCCCAGTCTGTGGTTTGTTCTTTCATTCTCTTTATATCGTTTATTTTTTTAATTTTTAAGAGATTTTATTTCTTTATTTGACAGAGAGTGAGAGAGAGCACAAGCAGAGGGAGCAGCAGGCAGAGCAGACGGAGGGAGAAGCAGGCTCCCTGCTGAGCAAGGGGCTGGATGCGGGACTCAATCCCAGCACCCTGGAATCATGACCTGAGTTGAAGGCAGCCCCTTAACTGACTGAGGCACCCAAGCATACCTATTCATTTTATATTGTATTTTAGAAAGTTTTCAGTTTTAATGAAATCCAGCTTATCAATTTTTTCTTCATGGATCATGTGTCTTTGATGTTTTATCTAATAAATCATTACCATACCCAACATCATCCAGATTTTCTCCTATGTTATCTTCTAGGAATGTTGTAGTTTTGGCATTTTACATTTAGTTACATGATCCATTTGAGTTAAATTTTTTTTAAGTGTGTAAGGTTGGTGTCTTTTTTTTTCTCTTTTATTTTACATGTGGATGTCTGGTTCTAGTACCATTTGTTGAAAAACTATCTTGGCTCCATTGTATTGCCTTTTCTCCTTTGTCAAAGATGAGTTGACTATATTGATGAAGGTCTATTTCTGGGCTCTTTATTCTATTCCCTTGATCTCTTTAACTCTTCTTTCTCCAATATCATGCTGTCCTGATTACTGTAGGTTTATAGTAAGTCTTGAAGTCAGGTAGCATTATTCTTTTAGCTTTGTTCTTTTCCTTTAATAGTGTGTCAGCTCTACTGGATATTTTGTCTCTTCGAATAAACTTTAGAATCAGTTTGTTAATATCCATAAAAATTTCTTGGATTTTGATTGAGACCGAATGGAATTTATAAATCAAATGAGAAAAACTGTTATCTTGACAATACTGAGTCTTCCTATCCTTGAACATGGAATATCTTCATTTACTTAGTTCTTTGATTTTGTTCATCAGAGTTTTGTAGGTTTCCTTGTATAGATCTTGCACATATTTTATTAGATTTATACCTAAGTATTTAATATTTTGGGGCACTAATATAAATGATGTTTGTTTTTCATTTCAAATTCTACTTGCTCATTGTTGGTATGTAGAAAAGCAATTAAGTTTTGTATATTCACCTTAAGTTCTGCAACTTTTCTATAATTACTTATTAGTTTCAGAAGTTTTTTTGTTGATGTTTTTGGATTTTCTACATAGACTATCACCACCTACAAACAAAGATAGTTTTGTCTTCCTTCCAAATCTGTGTACCTTTTACTTTGTTTTCTTGCCTTACTGCACCAGCAGAGACTTCCATTACAATGTTTTAAACCATTGGGAAGAGGGAACATCCTTGCCTTCTACTTGATCTTAGTTATAAAGTTTCAGAGGTTTTCCCCCATGTAGTACGATATTAGCTATGAGGCTTTTTTTAAAAAAAGATATCCTTTATCAAGTTGAGAAAGTTCCCTTCCAATCCTAGGTTCCTGAAAATTTTCCTCATAAATGGGTGTTGGATTTTGTCGACTGCCCTTTTTGCAACTATCGATACGATCATATGATTTTTTCTTTTTTAGTCTGTTGATGTGATGGGATTACTAATATTAAAGGATTTCAAATGTTGAATCAGACTTACATATCCAGGATAAATCCCACTTGGTCATGGTATATAATTTTTAAAATATTTTTTGGATTCAATTTGCAAATATTTTGTTGAGGATTTTTGCATTATGTTCATGAGAGACACTGACCTATAGTTTTCTTTTCTTGTGATGCCTCCATCTGATTTTGGTGTTAGGGTAAGGCTGACCTCATAGAATGAGTTAGGAAGTATTCCCTCTGCATCTATCCTCTAAAAGAGACTGAAGAAAATTGGTAAAAATTTGTCCTAAAATGTTTGGTAGAATTCAGCAGTGAACCCACCTGGGCTTGGTGATTTCTGTTTTGGAAACTTATTAATTCTTGATTCAATTTCTTTAATAGATACAGACCTATTCAGAACATCTTTTTCTTCTTGTATAAATTTTAGCAGATTGTGTATTTCAAGGAATCAGTCTGCTTTATCTAGGTATCAAATCTGTAGTTATAAAGTTCATGGTATCCCTTTATTATCCTTTTAATTTTTGTGGGACCTATATTAAGGTCCCCTTTTTCATATTTGATATTAGTAATTTCGATTCTCTCTTTTATTCTTAGCTTGGCTTATAGATTTTACTGATTTTTTTTCTAAGAGCTAGATTTTGGTTTTTTACAGATTTTTCTCTACTGATTTAATGTTTTCAGTTTCATTGATTCCTGCCCCAATTATTTCCTTTCTTGTGCTTACTTTGGATGTAATATGCTCTTTTTTTTTCTAGTTTCCTAAAGTTTCCTAGAATATTGAGTTGAGATCTTTCTTCTTTTCTAATATATGCATCCAATTCTATAAATTTCCCTCAAGCCCTGCTTTCTCTGCATCCCACACATTTAAGTTGTGCTTTCATTTTTATTTACTTCAAAATATGTTTTATATTTCTGTTGAGATTTCTTGACTAGTGCTATTTAAATGTGTATTGTTTAATCTCCACCTATTTTGGGGTTTCCCAGTTATCTTTCTGTTATTGATTTCTAGTTGAATTTCATTGTGCTCTGAGAGCAGACACTACAATTTCTATTCTTTTAAATGTGTTAAGGTATGTTGTACCACCCAGAATGTGGTCTATCTTAGATTGCTTTGATTTTATTTCCTTTTGCGTTAAACCTTTGTCTGAAAAGTTCACAAAACCCTCTGCCACACGAGCAGTGTGCTGGACTGGCTCATAATAGTTTGCAAGAGTGGATCACTCCATTACTGGGCAGCTTGCAAGATGGTTGTTAAACAGAAAACCATTGTTTAAAATAAAATTATATGAATTTATAAGTAAATACATTTATTAATAATTGAACTATATTAAAACAAAGGTAATAAGTATTTAATATCCAGCATCTAGTTATCATATATATTTTGTTATTATCTGTGCTCTTTAGCACAGATAATGACAATTATTGCAATTATTACAATTATTGCACAATTATTTGCTCAACTGTGTCTATATGGTGGCAATACCATATAATCGTAAACTACTGAGCATCACTTCCAAACTTTATGTTCAGTAAGTAGCATTACATTAGTAATTTGTAATAGGCCACAGAGAAAATACTTACACCACAGAAATAGGCAAATGCTACAAATCAGGGCTTAATTTATTGTTTTCTTTATAGCTCCTGTATTTAAGGAAGTGATAGAGAAAATGGTGATAATACAGATTACACTAAAAAGTGTGTCATGACTGATTCATCATGTAACAAAAACCTGAGTAAATAATCTAGTATTCTTCAATACTACCTGACTTCCAGACTCACTATAAAGCTACAGTAATCAGGACAGCATGATACTGAGGAAAGAATAGCCAAAGAGATCAGTGGAGTAGAATAAAGAGCCCAGAAATAAAAACCTTTATCAATACAGTCAACTAATCTTGATAAAGGAGAAAAGGCATTATTATCTGATTCAGCAAAGATGTTGCTCACATTATTGATGAAGAATTGAGAGTCTGACATTGGTCTTCATTGTTTCTCTTTTATCTTAAAGAATAAAGAAAAGTAAAGTATCAACAAACATTCCCATCAGGACTACAGGTATTTGTCAATTACAACAATAGGATGGCTACAATTACAGGAGTTGGGAAAAAAAATCAACAAAAGCATTCACATTCTTTATATCAGTAAAATTTATAAAATGCTGATGTATATACAGACAGATACACTTTGTTTTCCCTCCAGAAAATTGGTTGTTAAACATTCACAAGCACACCACTAGCTACAACTTTCCACTGTACTTCTTACTGGATTCAGCAAAGCCCTGGTTAGAAAGGAAAGAATTTCCAACAAAGTTTGGATGTTGAGTCAGCATGAGAAGGCAAACATTCAAGCTTAGAAAGTTTTGGGTCACTCTCTTGTGAAAATGCTCAAATATTTTCTCTTCTCTCTTTTTTAGAGCTTCAACTATTCTCCGACTTATAGGAATAGTAAGAAATGGATACAGAGCATTGTACAAAATCAATTTTTCTATTGAGCAGCTAGAAGAAACTGCCTTTGGTGATAAATGCTTATCACTGACTAAATATTTCATGAAGAATGTTTTGTTAAAAATTGGTAATGTGTTTTCCAAGTTGGAAAGAGTCCAAAAGATACAAACTTTCTTTCACTTTTCTGTTTTATTTTGTTTCTTGTTTCCTCATATTTTATACCATCTATTTCCTCCAGGATAATTCTGCCCCCTGCAGGAAATTAGTAGACGACAATTTTCCACTATAAATTCAAGCTATTAAACATTGTAACAAACCAAACCAAACCAAACAAACTTTTTTTAAAAAAAAGACACAAGTTCTTAGAAGTTCTTAGAAGTTCTCAGGTCCATGTGATTTTTATAAAATAGTATCACATCTGTCATTATAGAAATTAATATTTATCTCCTATCTCATAAGACATTCCAGTCATTTCTCCCATTAAGTTTATGCAGCTTGTACCCTCTTTTTCTCCCAGCAAACTAACACAGTGCTGTGCACACTTTAGTGCTTAAATATTCTACAGAAGAATGAAAGCTGTGGAATGTACTTCCTTCCCGTTTCCAAACATCTTTATTTTCTGCAGAAGTGTTTTGCATTAGTTTATTAAGTAAGTGTCCTGCATCCATGTTCTTGTAGAAAAATGTAGCATGAATATCTTCCCCTTTTAATCACCCATTCTTTAACTGAGTCAGCTTGGATGAACAGATCCAGTCCATGTGTGCCAATTTTGTTTCAAATGCATGACAGCACTTAGACAATGTGGTAGAATCCATTTCGCTTTGGTACCTGCTCTGACAGCAAAAGGTCACTGAGAGAGGATTTCATAAAAACGACGCACACGGCTCTGTCAGTTGGGCACTGGTCTCTGCTCTCCTTTTCATAGCAGGAATGGAAAGCAGCTGGTCACCAGCTTTCCTGCACTGCTCACTAGCTTGACAGAGCAGAACCTCAGATACCATTTGTTGTTTTTCATGGTAGAGGCAAGGTGATTAAAACAAGATAAACATGCCAGAAGAAGAAAGAAGGAAAATACCTCAGAATAATTTGGGTGTGAAAAAAAAATCCCCTTTGAACTTGCTAAAGAAAGGCTCAGGGGACTATGTATAATGGGGATAAGTATAAGTGGTTAATATTAGGAAGAAGGTCATGTTACAAGGGAGGAAATATAAGGAGAATACACGTCTCTGAGGAATTATAAAAGAGTATGGAGAGTTTCATCTTTATGCAGAATTACAGCAAGTCATTTTTCACATTTGTTGTGTTTCCAAGGATTTTTTTTTTTTGCCATGGCTTGTACACCTTATTTTCTTAGCTAATTTTTGCTTAATTAGACAATTCTCTTCCTCTTGCCACTGATTTTCCCTCTTAAATTTAAAGATTCATTCTTTATCCAAAGTGAATAGATCACAAAATTATTTAATAAGAGATATTTTGAGATTCTTTTTTTAAAGATTTTATTTATTTATTTGTCAGAGAGAGAGACAGAGGCAGACAGAGGGAGAAACAGGCTCCCTGCTGAGCAGGGAGGCTGATGTGGGATTTGATCCCAGGACCCTGAGATCATGACCCGAGCTGAAAGCAGCCGCTTAAATGACTGAGCCACCCAGGCATCCCGAGACTCTTTCTTTAAATAAGCTTTTAATTTTTAATTAGTTTTTCAGTTAAGGAAACATTCAAAGGCAATCTAGAGTTCCTGTATACCACTCACCCAGCTTTGCCATTTTATATCCCAGTATACATTTGTCAAACTAAGAAACTGACGGTGATATATATTTTTTTAAGATTTTATTTATTTACTTGAGAGAGAGCACACACAAGCTGGGGGGAGGGGCATAGGGAGAGGGAGAACCAGGATGCCCAGTGAGCAGGGAGCCTGATGTGGGACTCAATCCCAGGACCCTGAGGTCATGACCTGAGTGAGCCAAAGGCAGACACTTAACCAACAGAGCCACCCAGGTGCCCCAGACACTGATATATTATTATTAACTAAATTTCAGGCATGATTTGGATTTCAGCTTTTCCACTAACATTATCTTTCTGCTCCAAGATCCCATATAGGTTACTATATTCCATTTAGTTGTGATATTGCCCCATTCCCTTCTTGGTTTTCTTGCAGAGTACTGGCCAGGTATCCTGCAGATTGCCCTTATTCTAGGTTCATTTGATGCTATCTCATGGTTAGGCTGGGGTTAGACAGTTTGTGGAATAATATCACAGGTGACATGCCGTTCTCATCGTATCACATCAGCGGAAGATGAGAGTCACATGACATCACTGCAGATGTTTACCTTCATCACTTGGTTAAGCCAGTGTTTGCCAGACTTCCCTTTTTTTTTTTTCTTTCCATGCTCTATTCTTTGAAAGTTAGTCACTAAGTCTACCCTATCCTCAAGTGAGGTGGGAGAGGAGTAAGCTCTACCTCCTGGAGGGGTCAAGAGTCTTTTGCTCATTGTTCTGTAACTGTATTTGAGGCCAATTAAATAGATACTACCAGGTCAGTTTAATTGACAAGTTGGGCAGTTCAATGATTTCTATGTCCATTCATATTCACACATTTCAAAAATATAAAGATTGGTATCATCTTTTCTAAAACTGTTGAAATGCAAATTCTTAATGCTGTCTAAAATCAGTTCTCTAGTGGGATAGTGAAGGATTTCAGGGCAGACTCACATGGTAAGCCCATGTCATAGTCTAAAGAAATGAGTCATGTATCAAATGATGAAAGTTAAAAGGCATGTACCCAACTATTCAAGTTTTCCTACATTGTTCTATCCAGATTTTAAGTTCAGATATGACCAGTTTCACCCTCTAGCAAGAAAGGACTTCATAAATTTCTGTATGAGCTCATTTCAACATGTGGTATAGGAAGCTTCCTAAGACAAAGGGTTCACCTCCATATTCTAGTGTCAGCAAACATCTGTACCATAAATCTGTCTCTGCTGAACTCGCTAGAAGTAAATAAGAAAGATGTTTTTTAAAAGACACTTTGGCTTTTGTTTCTGATTTCTTCAAAACCATACATGATCCAAAATAATAATTTAAGCTAGTAGTTATAGACTAAATTGTCCTATTAACCAGAGAGACTGTATCAAGTACCTACTATTTATCTAGCACAGTGCCAAGGGCTAAGAATTTTTTTCTACCATGAGGATCCTTCTGATGATTTTCCTTCCATTTCTTCTAAATGATGAACACCATGATAAATCAGATATAACTAACTCATCAGATTTTCTCCTTGCCCTGTTATAAAGCTAGACAAATGTTGTATGGCTCTACAAGATCACGTAATATGCATTTTTGAGTTAGCCTCATTCTTAACTTCATTGAATAAACCAATAAATTTTTTCTCCTCTTTTACCTTCTAATTTATATTAATTTAAATTATTTTATGTATCACTATAAACCCTTTGGAAACAAGGTGAAGAAAAATATAGACATAACATTAACATGGTGGGGGATACTTGGGAGAAGACTAGGTATTCATATGGAATTTGCAAGGTACTTAGAGAACTGTTATTTATAACTCAACATGCTTAGGCACAAAAGCTTATAGCTTCTTGGTCTCTTTTTGTAGGAAGTCTGGTACTGCAGAGAGTGGAGGTCAACTGCAGACCTAGACCAGAAGTCCCAAGCTAGGAGGGCTTTTGTTTTGTTTTGTTTTTAAATCAATGTCTTCCATATGACACTGCCCTGCCAGTCCATGTAGAGCTAGAACACAAATAAGCAAATGTACATCTTAAAGGTTACGTGGTAGAGAGGGACTTGGCACAACTTGATTCATCCCTTGGCTATAATGCTCTCTTCATTCTGGTCCCCACTCTGGAATAATGAGACTATTATCACAAGGCCGGGACAAGTTTCATTCTCTCAAATGGTCTGGCTTTGTCACTTTCTCTTGCTTATAGTCACTGGGGTCAGAGAAGCTGCAGACATTGCAAATAGAATGATTCCTCCTACTTCTCTTGGGATATAGTTTTCTGAGCTACAGATCTACCAAGGGCATGAAAAAGGAAAGAAAGCAAAAAAGAAATCATCTCTGCTAATTCAATTGTGGGTTTCCTTGGATCAAAGACTAACTACTATAGCATACCAAGTTCAAGATTTTACTCCTAGTATGCTGGAGGCCCTCTCCTCATGATTTACATTAAGGCCTATATATGGTACACATGTGGCCTCTATGGAAGTATATTTAAAAGAATTTTTTTTATCACTGGCAAGCTGAGAAATAACAAGGAGGTCCCAATCTGATGATGTTTAAAAACTAGAAAGTTGGAGGAAGTGAGGAAATGAGTAGACAAAAGAAGAAAGATTCATAAATTAAATACCAAGTAGGACTGCATCCCAAAGGAACAAATAAAAATTTCTAGTAAATGCAGTCATCCTATTTGAACAGATAGCCAAATAATTAAAATGTCAGGAAGCTTGACTGCCAGGGATTCAAGGCAGAGGGAGAAAAATTTAAAACACACACACACACACACACACACACACACACACACACACACACACACACACACAAAAGGGTAGTCACAGGAATGATTTTTCAAATAATTATTTTCAACCTCTGGGTTAGAAAACAGATGTCATTGGAGAAAAACAAGTGAAAAATAGTTAACGGGCATCATTTTCTCAATTTCACTGTTAAACAAGTAATGACTGCATATTTTCACATACATAATGTTCAGGAAATGAAATATTCTGCTATAATTTTATTTCTATTTCAAGCCTGTGTTCCATCAATGGGAGAACCTTAATCATAATCAGTTTTTTTTAAAGATTTTATTTATTTGTTAGAGAGAAAAAGAGCATAAACAGGGGGAAGTGCAGAGGGAAGGGGCAAGAAAATCTTCAAGCAGACTCCCTGCTGAGTACAGAGCCAATGTGGGGCTCGATCCCAGGACCCAGAGATCATGACCTGAGCTGAAGTCAGATGCTGAACCAACTGAGCCACCCAGGAGCCCCCTATCATAATCAGTTTTAAATAGTCTCATTATAATCAAAGTGTCCTCAGTTAATGGAAGCCACTCCTCTTCCTGTCTTTCCTCTAGCTCTTTCCCTTATGGTTGGTTCCTAGATGTATATGGTTTTCTCCTCGTGGTTAGAAAAAGAAAAGAAAGGCAAAAATTGCATCAATTACATTTTCTCCTTCTTAGCACCTGGTGTGCTTTGAATGAGAATAAATACAGATCAGGTCATTTTCTGGTATTTTCTACGTAAACCATTATTTCTATATCACTCTGCAAAGTTTATTGAGATCATTTACACAGCCAATATATGAGTTATTGGAGTTAACCATTTGGCTTTTCTTGCCCTTTGGAATCAGCAGAAAATGTACCACATTTATAAACACTATTTATAAACAATATTGGAAAATAATTAAGTCTCAAGTCCCTTTGAGTAAGCAGAATCAGATAAAAATTTTAAATACCAGGATCAGGGCTGTAGATACCTATTGTTTTGACTTGTTAGAATCCTCTTATTCTGAAAACTGCCACTCCCCCATCCACATGTACTATTGTGTTTGCTTCAAGAGTAGATAACTGAACAAATCTCAGCCAACTCTAATCTTTCCCTAGTAACGACTAATTAGATCAGGAACAAGCAACAGCTCCAAGCCGAACTTCTTAATCTCTCTGGGAATTTGGAATCAGGACTAAGAATACAGGTATGTCTGAGAGGAAGGTATAAATTTGGGTATTGGTAGTGTTTTCTTCTATTGCGCAAACAGCAGAAAATACTGCTCCAAAATAAACAGATAAAACAAAAAGCTGAAACACAGAACAAATATTCTAATAGTACTTAGCCCTTGATTTCAGTTGTTCCTGAGGCTCAGTTTTAAATCTTCATTCCAAGCTCCTGAGAAATACTATGATCTTCCCCCTTTTGGCTTAAGTTTATGTTGCTTGCAACCAAACAAGTCCTAACCAATACTTTCCAATGCTTTTATGCCAAGCTAATTCAGATGGACTCTATACTGCAGAGAGAGCAAATGACTTTGTATTTCTCACTAGCCATATGAAGTCATTTCTCTTTCCATGTGGATTCATTTAGGAATTGAGGGACAAGGAGAAAACCACATGTTTACAACTTCAAAACTCTAAATGGAAAATTCATTCTCAGAACATTTTTAATAATCAGAGAGATATTAAAATGATAAAGGCTACATTGATTGCCTTTATTTTTGAGTTTGACCAATAAATACTTAAACCGTAATGAGTTTGTTTTTGTTTTTGTTTTTGTTTTTAAAGATTTTATTTATTTATTTGACACAGAGAGAGAGAGAGATTACAAGTAGGCAGAGAGGCAGGCAGAGAGACAGGGAGAGGAGGAAGCAGGCTCCCCGCTGAGCAGAGAGCCTGATGCGGGCCTGGATCCCAGGACGCTGAGATCATGACCTGAGCCGAAAGCAGAGGCTTTAACCCACTGAGCCACCCAGGTACCCGAGTTTGTTTTGTTTTGTTTTTTTGGACAATTTACTTAGGGGAAGTCTGCTGGAAGCTTGAGAATGAACTGTCTAACTTTCTTTTTTTTTTTTTTAAGATTNTTGACACAGAGAGAGAGATTACAAGTAGGCAGAGAGGCAGGCAGAGAGAGAGGAGAGAGGAGGAAGCAGGCTCCCTGCTGAGCAGAGAGCCCGATGTGGGCCTCGATCCCAGGACCCTGGGATCATGACCTGAGCCGAAGGCAGCGGCTTTAACCCACTGAGCCACCCAGGCGCCCTAACTTTCTTTTTTTATATAAATATTTTCTAGACTATATAGGTTAGGCTCTAAGAAAAAAAGAGAAAGTCTTTATAGGTATGGCTTACTCTGTTTAATTAACTCTCAATTTTCAGAAACAAAAAACTCCAGCTTGAAGAAAAAAAAAAAGGAAAACCATAAATCTATGCAAACTGTTGGATGATGTAACTTAAGCAATGTAGTTAAGAGTGGTTCAAATCCCAACTTTGTTGTGTGACTTGGGTTAGTTACTTAATCTCTCAGTGACTCAATTTTTCTTCTCTACAAAATGAGAACGACTCCCATATCATTGGATGGTTGTGAGTTGTAAATGGGGTAATACATCTAAACCATGGAGACTAATTCCTTACACTTCATGTACACATAATAAAGACTCAATTAATGTTAGCTATAATTTTTTTAAAAATCCTAGAAAATGTTGCAGTTTTCATATGGAGCTTTGGTTGTCTTTGAAATTGGAATACAATCAGCCCCTCAACAAATAGATCTTTCACAACACTGCTTATTCTTATTTCTCTCAAGGTATTAAAAAACAAAAATAAAATTTAAAAAATAAAATAAATGAAGGGAAAAAGAAGTATTCTCTATGCAGTTTTTAGGAAGAGAAGGAGCTGCCACAAACCCTAATAGTAAGAGTGCTGAAATCCTAGCATATTTGGGAATTTGCCCATATGGTGGTAGACTTACATTGTTTTACCCTACCCTTTCTTCTCCTTTCTTTTGGTAACAGAAACCCAGTTCATCTGAAAAACATTCCACATGATTCAGTTGGGAATGAAACTGAACCCTTGTCTACCGAGCTGTGATGGGCACGTGACCCTGGCCTAGCTAATCAGAATGTCTGTTCTGAGCTAAGAGAGGCACTCTCTGTGGTCACATGTCAGTACTTGGTTGCTGGCCATTATCCAGCCATCTGAAGGGAGCCACTGGATAAAGAGGTGATTTACTGATGGAATTCTGTTAGGACCTTGAATCCCAGCCATACTTGAGGAAATGTAACCTTGGACGTTTAATGACATGGTCCTCAAAGACTCTCAAATATTGCTTCTCTTATTTTTTTACTTATGCTATTTTGAGCATGGCTTTTATCACTTCCAACTGAAAGGTTTCCAGTGATTATACTTATTTCCGTATTGCCTTTTAAAGGCTAAATGAACTTATTCTCTGCTTCCACGAGAATGGGATCCATTTTGACCCCTTAAGTAAAAAAAAGCTAAGTAAGGCATGTAAGTGTGTTTTTAGTCCAGTTATTCAACTTATGGATTAGAGAATCAGTTTAACCAGAAAATACTACAAAAATGTCAAGAAAAGGATTTTAATTTAAAAAATCTTCAATAAACCAATGTCAATTTTAAATTTACTATAATCAAAGATGGAACTATCTTTAAAAGGCATGCTTTAGGATATGATTTCCAAATTCATATAGCAAGAGATCATGTAGACATTAATTATTTGCCTTGAGCTCAGATCATGAAGCATTATCATGATAGTTTTTGGATCAAACAGGAAAGTATTCTAATAGTCCACTGAACAGTGCATTGGAGGGGCACCTGGGTGGCTCAGTCCGTTAAGTGTCTGCCTTCAGCTCAGGTCATGATCTCAGAGTCCTGGGATTGAGCCCCTCAGAGGGATCTCTGCTCAGCAGGGAGCCTGCTTCTACCTCTCCCTCTGTCCCTCCCCCCACTTGTGCTCTCGCTCTCAAACTCTCTCTCTCTGAAATAAATAACTAAAATCTTTTTTAAAAGGGGGGGAGGGGCATTGGAATTTAGCTGTGAGCCTAATGAAATTCTTTTTTATTTATTTATTTTTTTATTTATTTCACAGAGGGAGAGAGATCACAGGGAGGCAGAGAGGCAGGCAGAGAGAGAGAGGGGGAAGCAGGCTCCCCGCTGAGCAGGGAGCCCGATGCGGGCCTCGATCCCAGGACCCTGGGATCATGACCTGAGCCGAAGGCAGAGGCTTTAACCCACTGAGCCACCCAGGCGCCCGAGCCTAATGAAATTCTTGAGGATGGAATACAGGAATATGAAAATAAACAATTTTTAACTAAGCAAGAAGAATGAGAAATAAAGAATACACATCTCAACTCCACACCCCACCTCCATCCCCATCTGTATATCTTTACAATAAGTAATCCTCATCTAGCTCTATGTATTGGGCAAAGAAGGGGCAGGAGGATGCAGCTGGTGACTTAAAGGGTCTTTACAATGTCACTTAGGACTCTGTCCTGTAGGAATAGTTAGAAAGTTTCTGTCTGTCAGAGGTTTTGATATCTACCCCTGTACTATGAACCATTTTGCTCTCCATCTATCCATCCATCCTCTAAAAATCACCGGTATTAACACAATTAGCCTTAAGAAACTGAGGCAGAGACTGCTTTAAATGCCTCCCCAAAACTTCACTATGAGATTATGGCAGAGATGAAATTAATTTTCCTTTATCCCTATCATATCTCCTTCTATGCAACTACTTGCATCATTCTTTCTTACTTAACTGTTGTTTCTCAAACTTCCTTGTAGCTTCAGATACCCAGAGGATATGGAAAAATATGATTACCTGGGACAATAGAAGTCTGGCTCTAATGTCACTTCTAGCAGTCCACTGTGACAAGACCCATGCATGGTATGCAAAGTCTTAGTACCCAAAACTGTATTTCAAACTCATGTGAGGTCCCACATTTTCATCAACTGTTCCCGATTCTCCCTGTTATGACAGTCTTTCCATTTTCCTGAACTCCTAGAGTGTTGGACTGTAGTTAGTCTTATAGTCTTTATTCGTGTGTGTGTAAGACTTTCCAACATAAACACAGGGTCATCAGAGGGAAGTACAGGACTGCCTTTTACTCCATTCATTTTTTTTTCATAGCAGATCACATTTTTCTGAGTTAAATATGTATGTGTGGAAGGACTTGCCAGTAGTCTTGTATCTATTAGTTAATGGTGGTTCTTCATTGAATGCAGTTTCTCCTGAATGTTTCATTAAGCTTTGTATAACTGCACAAACAAATGCACTATTTACAGTTTCAGAGCAGACTATACTCTCCTGAGTAGTCACATACCTAATAAAGCTAATTAGGAACATAAAGAAAACCAGTATTTAACAAAACCACTTTTGTGACCCAACCATTCCATGTAGATGAGTGGTTATTTGCTAAATTACTCAGGTAACAACCTGGTTCTGAGTCTGAGCAAAAAAGGTTAGGGGGTTGAGATGAAGAAGGTGAGAAGTTTATATAGGAATTACTTCAAAAGTAAAAGTAAAGTAAATAAAAAAAAGGAAAAGAAAAGCAAATGGGTAAGATAAAAGGGAAATTACTGATGTGTGTGAAAATATGCTTATATTATTTTCCTGTGTGTCCGTGTACAAACATAAGAGAGAAATGCAAGGAAATCTGTTTCTTTTTATGGTTGACTCTTCTGTGTGTGTAGTGGGATTTTCTGGCTACATCTGAGCTAAATATTATGGCAAATAGCAGGACACAGTAGTTACTGCCTATGATTGTCTGTGAACTGGGTGGGCAGGAATTTTTCATTTCATAAATCATTTCAGCTTGCTGCTCTAATTCCACAACTCTAAGAGACTAAAAAAAACCCCAAGGAAGAAAACTGCTTTGTCACTTTGCTTCTTATTCCACCATTTTCCAGTTTTGATAGATCTGTGGTGCTAATGCTTAGGCTATTTTTTTTAAAGGATGTTTCAAAATATCTTTATTGCTCTGCTTTTAAAGCAAATTATTATGTTTTCCTATTTTATTTTCTTCCTTGCCAAGGAAATTTAGTACCAAAGCAATGAAGTATACTGCTTCCTTCCTTCATTGCTGCTTATTTATAGCACAGTCTGTATCAATGAAATAATGCTATATTATTTTCTTGCTGATTGCTTAATGTTCATAGTTCAAAATTCCAGCCAAGGTCCTGAAGTGGTTTTGCCCTTATTTAAGATTTCCTGCTAAAGACATTCTATTACAGCTTTGCAAATAAGTACCTCCCTGGCCTCAAGTCGCTATAAAGGTAATTAAGTAATTTAAATAAACACTCTTTGCCAATCTGTTTCCTCCCCTCAAGGAGACCCGGGGAAGCAGTTTGCTTAATATTTCAGGTTTCTCCTCATTTTCCTTAAATGATCCTTCAGCCCTCAACTGAGAGGTAACTTTAGGTAAGTCATCTATAGCATGTCACCAGGGCAAACATGGAAGGCACTTGGTGGGACAATATAAAGCAAGTTAAAAAAAATTGTTTTCCCTTAACAGTTAGTGTCAGTGAGTATAGCTTTATAATTTGCTTACTGCTCAGGTGAGAAATTTAAATCAGATCTTGAGACTATACAATCTGATTAATCATAATCCAGAGTTGTATTCTGTCAAGCCAGGAGCTACCCCTGTTCTCAACACCACCATCTCTGCCTGTCCTCAGGATAAAGAGTTAAAGAGCATTTCCCTTCAGTTCTTCGTATATATGTCAATCTTATTTTTCTCTCCCAGCATTTTAGTAAGTCCCTCACATTCATTATTGATCTCATCCTTAGAACTGGTTAACAGAAATTAATACTCAAATATCAAATGAAAAGAGGTACCCTTTACATTTAAACAAAAATTTCTCATTTGTCTTGGTAATAACTGAAATGAACAGAAACACAACTGGGTGCTGTTAATACATAAACAGCTTCTTGTGCTGAGTGATCTTTTGTTGGTTTTAGTCCATAGGTTTCCAACTGAATTTTCGTGAAGATGTTTAATTTGTTTAATATCTTAATTCCTTTCTAAACCATGCAAACCCCGTTATACAGTTAATCTCTGTGATTTGATTTCAAGAGATTACACAAAAACAGATCTATTATTATGGTACTGACTGAGTTTAGCGTGGCTTCCTATATATCTTGATTTAAGAAAAAAAGTTTGAAAATTAAAGCAATAGAAGAAATAGTTCCTAAACAAGAAGAGATAACAGAAATTGATTCAAGTAGGAAGCTACATTTCATTCAATGTAAATAGTTTGTGTAAGCATGGACCTGAGTAATTAAAGATGGAAATTCTTGATTTAATTATTACAACTCCAGTGAAAACTCAAAAAACTAAGATTAACATATTGCTGGGTTCATTTGCGTTGCAATTAAGTCTCAGGAAACTGATTTGATGAATCACAGGATAGAAACGAATGGGTGGTACAGCTTGGGTTAGGCTTAATCAGAATTCTTGCCTAGGATTTCTGAACATAAATAACAGGGAGCATCTCTCAGCTTCTGTCCAGTGGCAAGGCTGTGACATAGAACAGGAGATCTTCCAGTTATGATGTTGATGCCCAGAGTCAGAAAGAAGAGGGGGGACTCTATGGATTGTCTGTTAGGTCAGTTCACTGTCTCCAACCCCACCACTGGTTTTCTTGGGCTTTGTTACACGTGCCAATATCTTCCCCCCTTTACCTAAGCTAATTTGATTTGGATTTCTGTCACTTCCAAGAAATAGCTTCTAATAAATAATGTGTATTTTTACTAGACTTCATAAAAAGAAAAAAATATATAGTTCTGCTTAGTATATACTTTTTATCTTTTTCTATTGAATTAGGTTCTGAGCACTCCTGGAATATGGTCCTATTAACAGGAAATTTAATTAAGGAAACTGTGAGTTGTGAAAAGAAAGTATCTCCTTTCACAGATAATATAACTTTTCACATTCATCTCTTCTTTCTCTAGTACTTTATGGACGTGTTTCCAACTCCCTTCACACTAAGGCAATTGCAGGTACTCTAGTTACAGTGGCCTAAAGACAGCTTGCTGAGGAAAAGAACTGAGAAGGGCAGAGTAGACCAGGGTTGAAACAAATATAAAAGAAGAAGAGGGAGGAGGAGGAAAAAGGTAGGACAGGTAGTAGACACACATCCTATAAACTTTTTTTTTCTTCTGAATTGCTACAAGGTATAATCAATCATATGCTGCTCATTTTGGGCTTCCTCTGTTACCTTCCCCAGCTCTGGCCAATTTGTATGTGTGTATGTTTGTGTAAGTGCACCAGAGCACAAACAGTGGGTTAGGGAGAAGGGTGAAATGTGATCAGAAACTCAGCTACAAACTGTATGGATTTAAAAGTCAGAGAAAGGGGCATCTGGTGTCTCAGTGGGTTAAGCGTCTGCCTCCGGCTCAGGGATCGAGCCCTACATCGGGCTCCCTGCTTAGTGGGAAACCTGTTTCTCCCTGTCCCACTCTCCCTGCTTGTGTTTCCTCTCTCACTGTGTCTCTGTCAAATAAATAAATAAAATCTTAAAAAAAAAATAAAAGCCAGAGAAAAATGCTCTACAGTTATTTTAAATGAACGGTGCTCTGCAAAGGTTTTCAATGCACTGACATGTTCTCTTGACCGAGGACATTGGAAAAAAGAAGCAGAAAATTGCTCCATGGTATTAGGTGATCTTAAGCTTTGTGATTTTGATTTTCTCCAGTGTCTGGCTAAGCTAAATGGAATAACAATAAAAGAAAATTCTATTTTGAAATATTTTGCTTTAATGATTTTATAATCAGTGTTCAAGTTCTTTGAGATTAATGAGGATGTAAGTCCTCCTAATAAATATGGTTACAGTAGGGGTAGTTATAATGGGGGGGTCAGAGTTATAATTGTGAATAACAAGAGTAGCTAACATGGAATCAGCACTTATGTGCCAAGCACCATGCAGAGTTTTGGGTAAGTCATTTCACATAAAACCTAGGAGATAAGGTGTGTCTTATTCCCCTTATTTCACACATGAGGAAACAGACTGAGGTTGGTAGTTGTAGGCATGGTAGTTATACTTACAATGGTGGTAGCAGCTGTGGTAACTAACATTTCCTTAGTACTCTGTATTTGACAACAGAAGTTCAAATGTTATCTCATTAAATCCTTACAAAAATACCATGATTTAGGACCATTTTATCTATTTCTATATTCTGGGGATTATAAACATCTTTGTTTCTCTCTTACTAGGAAAAATAAGAGCACTGCAATAAATTTACACATTGGTTATTTAACTCATTCAAAATTTAGAAATGTTCAAATGTAAAATATGTAAAATTAAATGTAACATTAAGCCAAAAAATAAGGTATTATTACTACCATCTTATAGATAGAGAAACTGAGACTTAATGATTTTAAAAACATGTCCAAATTCACACACACTGCACTGTGTAGCAAGTTGGGATTTAAACCTAGGTCTGCCCAGTATGGAATCTGCATACAGCTGCCTTGGTCTTGAGTAATCAGAAGGAATGTCTCATATTTACGTTGGCTCTCTCCAGTGCAAAGCATCAGCCAGAAAGATTTTAGAGAAAGGGTCAGAGGATCTATCTTCACAATTTTATGTACCCATAAACTTGTAAGTCAAATGGATATCCAAAATCAAAATGAACAGTGAATTGCAGGCAGCCTCTGTGGCCAATCACTCCAGAATCTAAACACAAATTCTCTCAGTAGCAAGATTATTGCCTGAATAATTGACTCTGCTCTCCACTTCCCCTTGCCCTGGAAAGTCAACAATTAACTGGATGTCTTGGCTCTTTGCCTAATTGAGCAATGATATTTCTAAGACATGATCTCCATATTGTGACAGTCATTTCTTTACAAGTATGTAATGCCACAAACAAAGACGGCTGGGGAAGTTCAATAATAGTGTTTGGGTGTAGTTTTAGTTATGCCATACCAATTTGTTATATGACCCAATTCTGGCCAACATTTTCTCAGGCAGTTATTTCCTGTGCATTTCCGGAGGTATCCACAACTAGCCTTTTTTTTTTTTTTTAAGAGAATGGTAGTTAAAATAACAGAGCTTTTAAGGAATCAGAAGTTTAGTGATTAGAATTGTGGCCAGTGGCCTATTTCCTGCTATCTGTGAGAATATAGAAGGTAGAATTCCTTCCTAATTATTGCAAAAACAAACATCCTTACAATTTTTTTTTTCCTCTAGCCGACTGATAAGAGGAAGGCTGAGTAGAACATAGTGCTCCAGGAACAACTGGATGCCATTGTGCTTTAAGAGAAAACAGGAAACCAACCAAGAAAACCAATCTTGATTTCCTCACACAAACAGAGAGACAGGAGAAACATGTTTGGATAGTGTGATGCAATCAAAGGTTTACTGTATCACAACAAAGAGGCCTGCATAGGATCAAACTTATGAACATTCTCTTACAAAAGATATTTGGAACCAGTATTATTTATTTTCCTATAGATCTGGAGTGAAAAAGCGTAGATCTTTAGAAGGAGCTGGTTCATAATGAGGAACAGTTTTGAACACACAAAAGATAAAACAGTTTGACATTTCAAACTAACAAGCCTTGTGCCTGAAAGGGCAAAGAGATTCTATCAAAGTGAATGTGAAAACATTAACCATGTCTTTATGTCTTTGGGAATGCACAGGATAGCAACCTCTCTTTTCTCAGGGACTCCAACCTTTCTTCTGTATGAAGAAATGCCATCTTAAAAATAACTGTATCCAGGCCATTCGGGGTTCTTATCATTATGCTGCCCTGAACCTTCTCCTGTTCTAGCCAGCGCTTCAGAATCTTTTGCTGCTGCCTTCTGTCACCCTGTGCCAGGTCCAGGGGACTTCGACAGTCTGTCCTTCAGCACTGAACAGGTACTATGTAACATTGCTGAGACAAAGCTTGGATATGCAAAAATATTTCTAAAGTGTAGGTAATAATTAAAGAGTAATAAGCATAAAGAATGTCAGCATCATAATCTTAGGGAACATAAAAGCTTGCCCTTTTCGCACTTGGGGCGGAATCGTGGAGATCAAAGATTGTGCTGGTGTAGTGAAGACTTTGTTTTCTGGCCACCCGGCCCTTGAGCCCCTTTCTTTTGGTGACCACATACGCATGCTCCTCCTGAGAAACCACCTTTTCCTCTCTCAGTGCAGGTGCTTGGAGTAAGACTTAGGCAAGCTGACAATCTGGGTAGGAGCACGTGACTCTGGCCTATACCAGTGGTTTTGTTTTTATTTGTAGTTTTCCAGTGATTGACACTGTATCTGGCACATATAAGGAACTTAATATTGTTCTGTGGATTGTAAGTAAAGAGGAAGATACATGCCCTGCTCTAGTAACAGTCTAGTAAAGAAAAAATATATAAAGGAAAAGCAACACGAGCTTATAAAGACCAGGTGGAGGAAGGAGAATTGTAAGGTACTTGGTGCTTCTCCTACACGGAAGCCATAAAGTGACTCCATGCCTATGTCTCCCTTCATATCTGCAACATTTGCTCTGCTCACTTTGCACTACTAAGGCATCACCTGGCCCTGAAACTGGCCCCAAAGCATCTTCTTTCCTGTGCTGGGCGGCATCTGTGTCTGTCTCCAGCTGGTGCTTGCATTATTTTCCATGGAGCCTTCCACAGGTCACTGGGGGCACTCACTAGGAAAATGCTGCTGGACATTCTCAGTGAAAGAATGGGAATCTGATCAAGGAAGGTTACCATGCCCTTAGTCTTAGAAAGCCAACAGAAGGCTTCTACTGTGAATCAAACTGATTTGCGGAATCTAATTACCAGCTTTGGGAATCCTTTCTCTGGACAGGGACTAGCTAGAAAAAATACTATGCAGGTCAAATTAATTGTTTACTGAGTGTTTCCTAGTGCTATGCTTATTGATTTGGGGACTTAAAAGAAACGTGGCTGTCATTCCTACCTTAATATTTTTAACTCTTCAACACCAGAACAAAAGAACCAAAAAACAAGCCAACAATTAATACAATATATTGGTGGTCTTTAATATATGTTCATGGAACTGATCACAGCAACTTAAAAAATTAATTGAACATAAAAGGGAAAACACCCTTCAATTTTTATCTATTAAAAACAACTTTTATAAATAATAAACTTTTATAATTATTTTAAAATTATAATTTTTTAATTTTTTAATAATTTTTTAAATTTTAAAATTTATAATTTTTTAAAATATAATTTAAAAATTATAAACAATTTTACTTTTATCTGATATAAATAACTAGTTATTTACATATTATAGCCATTTAATTTACTGATTTGTGACAATTAAAAGACATTCCTGAAAGGTTAATGTCATATTTTTAAAGGAAATAGCCAAAGAAATAAGAGAGACCATGTTTTATCTAACTTCACTGAAAGTAGTACGTGATCCAAGGTTATAGTCACAAAGTGGCAGGAGGTAGGTGGTTAGTCCTGCCATTACCTGAAATTCTCAAGTGAGTCAAAGATATAAGAACTTGAAATCACTGATGTGATTTCAGTCAGACTATCTGATTGTTTATATTTATTCAATAATTACCAGCACAGATTACTTTAACTTGTATTCTGATGATCAGATTCTGATCATAGGGTCACGGAGGACTGACCCTGATGCCTCTTCCTCCCCTATGCTTCTGGTACTTACATTTCTTCTTCATCCCTATTTTATGCAGATCACTTCCCACAATTCTCTTAAGAGAAAGTCATAAAAATAACTCTAGTTTTAATGGTGTTTTTATAGCACAAGGTCTCATCTACTCTTTTTAGGAACATCCCTTCCTGGCAGGAATATTCTGCCCAGGTTCCAGAAAAATCAGTTATGGAGATTAGAGAATGTGTCACTTCCTACTCCCACTAGGTTGCTACAAGTTAATAGAAAGAATCCCAGGTACAACAATAAAACACAGATCAAATGTTGAGTCCCTCAGTGGATTTATAGCACGTGAGCTGGAGGGAGTTTCTTTTCTCTGGTCTCCTATGCTGCAGCTTCTGTAGTCATTCTCATATTACATACTCATTTTCTTGGTGTTCTCATGCATCTTTTCCCAGTGATTCCAGTTGGATCCTGATGCACAACATTCTAAGTCTTAGAACTAAAGGTTTCTCGTTAATCCTCCTGATTTTTTGAGCAATCAGAAGTTGTAACTCTGAAGTTCACTGGAAATTACAAGCTTCCAATAAAGCATTTCCTCTCTCCCATACTCGACAGTCAGGACCACAAACCTTCAGAATTCCCCTCCAATTATTTTAGCTCACATGTGTATGTAGAAATACAGAATAATTCTCCCCTCTCTGAGGAATCTAGAGAGAGGACTAGCACTTTTTCTAAGAAGTTTATGGAAGGCCTTATGAGGAATAAATTAAAAACTCTGGCCACGTATTTCAGTGGTTATGGCAGTGATGATTAGCGGATAAATCAGTCACCAGTTGACTGTCTTATTTGCAGCATGACTAAGTGGCACAATTTGAGAGTCAAATAAAAAAAACATTGTGTTGGTCTGCCTAAAATGTGCATACACCTAGCAAATGGGTGACCTTGCAAATGATAATGAAATTAGGAAAACATGTTTATCCTCTCTAAAAAAATTAAATGAACTATTAGAATAAATTCGTGTCCTTCAGAGATATGTGTGTGCGTGTGCATGTACACATGTGCATATGCCTAAGCACATGCACCCACACGTGGACTCCAACAGCTGTCCATAGTGTCCATATAATAGTATGTCCATATAATAATAAGATTAAAGAGGAGATATTCAAACTGGAGTGCTCTGTGGGATTTGGAGTGCCCAAGGACACTGAGGGTGTCCTGCAGGAAGGCTGCACTATTAGGCCAAACTGAACAGCTTAGTCCTGGGGAAGTGTCCTATGGGAGAGGTCGTGGGTCTAGAGGAGGACCAGCAGCAGCTGTGGGATTGGGTTTGCAATCTCTCAGGGTGCTAACTCACAGAGAAGACTTACAGATGAGAGCTTTCCCAGAAAGCTCAAACCTGAGCACAAGCAAGTGAGTTCAAGAACAGAGGATGCTCCTGAGACTGTCTTCACTGACCAGTATCCAACTTCATGGGTATCTTTAGATTAGACTTTGGCAAAAGTCATATTTACTTAGAACCTTTACTTTTATCCTTTCAACACCCTAAGTCCCTGCAGTTAGTAAACCCAGCAGGAAGATTTGATATACATCAACAATGCTATGAGACAGGGTTGTGTCTGCTGAGAAAGGGGACCAGAAGGGAGGATGTCTTTAGGGTGGGATCTATATTCTTTTTGAGGGGGATCACACACAGATGAGGAAATCTAATGAAGTAAAGAACCATCGTGTTTATTGGTGCTAATTTCCTGACATACATCATCATATCTAATTCTCTCAGAGATGCTCTGTGACATCCAGTCTCCGTGATTTATTTTTTCCATTTTTAAGGCATGAAATATGAAGCTTAGGGAAATTGCACAGCTTTCCCTAAGTCCCAGAATTGGAAAAAAAATGGGAAAGAATAACATAATTTGGGTTTGTTGAGTCCCAGGCCCTGTTCTTTCATAAGACTGTGATTATGTTTAGATTGGGAAGAGATTTACAAATTGGATTTATAGTTATTTTATATTGTTCTGTTTCCTATATAGTTCTAGATCTTCCATCAATTACATTTGGGACCTTTTTAAAAAGATTTACTTATTTTAGAGAGAGAGAGCAAGCAGGGGGAGGGGGCAAACGAAGAGGGAGGGAAAATCTCAAGCAGACTCCCCACTGAGTGTGGAGCCCAACGTGTGGCTCAAACTCAGGATCCTGAGATCATGACCTGAGCCGAAAACAAGGGTCAGACACTCAAACTACTGATCCACCCAGGTGCCCCACATTAGTGACTTTTAAATCCAGATAGTTTACAGAAATATATAGGTAAATTCATATGCAAGTTCAAAATAAAGTAGATCGAATTGATTTTTAAATTATTTACTCCCTTGGGGCCCCTGGGTGGTTCAGTTAAAGCCTGGGTTAAAGCCTCTGCCTTCGGCTCAGGTCATGATCTCAGGATCCTGGGATTGAGCCCCGCATCGGGCTCCCTGCTCAGCGGGGAGCCTGCTTCCTCCTCTCTCTCTGCCTGCCTCTCTGCCTACTTGTGATCTCTCTCTCTCTCTGTGTCAAATAAATAAATAAATAAAATCTTTAAAAAAAATTATTTACTCCCTCTACTGGTGGCTTTTTGAAGTGATATAAGTGGACTAAAACTAAATTGAGTATGTGACTTCCTAATATACATCAAACTCTCAAAA
This sequence comes from Ailurus styani, assembly GCA_002007465.1. Taxonomy (NCBI): domain Eukaryota; kingdom Metazoa; phylum Chordata; class Mammalia; order Carnivora; family Ailuridae; genus Ailurus; species Ailurus styani. The sequence goes on along the minus strand of LNAC01000392.1, from coordinate 241,187 downwards.
TGGAATATTAAACTTAATAAAATATATATTTTATGAGTTCGTATGCTGCTACCTCTTTGTCACTGTTGTTACAGAAATTCTTTAAAGATCTGTTAATTTTTTAGGAAAAGCATATTTATAATTGTTATAAAGTATATTTCTTCTATTATTTAGCTAAATATGATTTACATTTATTTAATTTCAATGTTTTTGTCTTTTTTTAAAAAATATTTTATTTATTTATTTCAGAGAGAGAGCCAGAGCACAAGCAGGGAGAAGCAGACTCCCTAGTGAGAAGGGAGCCTGGTGTGGGACTTGATCCCAGGACCCTGAGATCATGACCTGAGCCAAAGGCAGACGCTTAACCTGTGTCAGGCACCCCTGTTTTTGTCTTCTGATATGTGTGTATAAGTTTTTGTTTTCTAATTCTGTGTGATGAGTTTTAGGTTGAACGGGTTGTGAAATAAGGGTTCAAGTAAATGATATAGGCTCTTGACAGGTTTAGAAGTAGAAACGAGAACTTGATATACCAAGGAAAAGAAGATAAACAGAAAGTTTTTAGAAAAGGACATGAATAGTATCTAGTAATATGGCTGAGACTGAAGCTTTAGGATTTATCAAAATTAATAGCTTAATACCCCTCCACATTTGAGGGACACAGAGGAGACATCGGAATGTCAGAAAGAACGTTAAGTATCTCTTCCACTGAACTGATTTGTCAGTGGTGGTGGTACAGCAACCAAGAGCATTTTACAGTTTTCTTCTGTGTGTGCTATATGGTGTGTGTTTGTGTGGGTGGGCTATATGTGTGTTTTGGTGTGCATGTGTATGTCCTACGTAGTGTGCATGTGGAATGGTGTGTATGTGTGTAGTGTGTATGTAGTGTGGTATGTGTGTGCTGGTGGGGTGAGTGTGGTAGGTGTGCACTATGTGTGTATTGGTGAGGTGTGTGTATGGTGTGTTGTGTGGTGTACATGTGTTATGTGTAGGTAGTATGTGGTGTGCATGTGAGGTATTTGTGCGATATGTGGTGTGTGTGTGGTGTGATGTCTGTGTGTGTATTAGTTAAGTGTGTGTGTGGTGTCTGGTCTGCATGTATTGAGTGTGTAGTATGTGGTATGCATGTGGAATGTGTGTGTGTCCTCCGTGGTGTGTATGTGGTGTGTATGGTGTGGTGTGGTATGTGTGCTATGCACATTGTATATGTGTGTTGGTGGGAGGAAGAGGAAGGCTATTTGAAGATAAATGCTGTGTTGTTACTTGGTTTTCTTCTCTAATGGTTGTAGAGACTGAGTTGTGACATATATGCGTCATTTCTGTGGTTTACTCAGAATGAATTAGGATGTAAAAATTGATCATCTTGTGGGCAACCTGATGCCCCAGAAAGTTTACAGTTTTCTCCTGCGGTTTCCTATGCTCACACTATAGGAGTAATGTGTGTCTCTGCTCTGCACTGAATATTCCTCAGCAATATCACAAAGGCATTCTGTGGTGTAACCCTGTCTCAAGCTAATACAAGTGCAGAGACATTTGTTTTATGACTCTCTGTCTTGTGGCACATTTAGCACCTTTGGCTTGCAGGTATGATCTGCGCTGTGTCTTCTTTACCTTCACAACTTTGTAAGCATCCTTAACACACACTATAAGGAGATGGTTAACTAACACTTGTAGACCTTGCTTTCAATGGTGACAAACTAGCCTCTAACAAACTAATCCTCCCATTATAACAGCTAGAACTCTGGACAAAATATTAACAAAAAAATCAGAGCATTACCAAAGCAATGTGGATTTGAGAGAACAAGGATGTAGACAGGAAAGCCAGAGAAACATGTTTTCTTTTTTCCCACTTAGTAAATATTAATAATACAAAGTTGTAGAAAGAGGGGCGCCTGGGTGGTTCAGTCGTTGGGCGTCTGCCTTCGGCTTAGGTCATGATCCCAGAGTCCTGGGATCAAGTCCCGAGTCCAAGCAGGGAGCCTGCTTCTCCCTTTCCCATGCTCCCTGCCTCTGTTCCCTCTCTTTCTGTGTCTCTCTCTGTCAAATAAATAAATATGTGTCTCTCTGTGTCAAATAAGTAAATAAAATCTTTAAAAAAAAAACCCACAAAAAACAGGAACTGTAAAAGGAAGGAGCAAGTGGAGAAACAACAAAGAACAGGAGAGGAAAGATGATCCTAAGACCCCAACATTAAAACAAAAAACAAAATTGTAGAAAGAGTTCTAGTTTAGCATCCACAGACTGACTGAAAGATTGGAATGTCTGTGGCAACCCTGACTCTCACTTGGAGGTTTCGTTTTTGCTTAGAAAATTCCAATACTATAGTCATTTTCAACTGTGATGTCTTTTTTCTATTTTAGATTCTTTCTAGACACAGAGATTAGGCTTCTTCACAGTACATTTTAGTAAATGTTGTGACCAAATAATGTACAAAATATGAATAGTTACTATGCATAACATAGCTTTGCACGACTACTGAAAGCTAAGGATTGAGTCGGTAGACATGGGATGGAATCCTGGCTGGCCATCCACTTGCCGGCCATTTTGCTTATGATAAGTTAATTAGTTTTATATATTTGATAATGTGTAAATGATTTGATTTGTATAAAATCCCCAGACCAGTGACTGGTATAGGAATAGTAATGTTCAATTACTATTATCAATTATTATTTTAGAACAACATCAGCTCCATTCATAAATGATAGAAAGTTGAATGAAAAATAGCCTCAATGTACAACATTTCACTAGACAAATTAGTGAACACTGGTTTGTGAATGACAGTGCTGGCGAGAGTGTGATAAGACAGGTAGCCTTGTATATGAGACACCTGCTTCTTCTAAAAAGCAACATAACAAAGAAAAATACTCTGTTCCTTGGCCTAACAACTATATTTGCTGTAATAAATACTAAGATTAAAACCAAGGGCAGCCAAGAAGTTATAAAAAGGAACATTCACAGTACAATTTGTACTACAGAAAAACTGAAGACAGACTGAATGTCTAACAAGAATGCTAAATAAAATGTTGATATTACAGTAAAATGAGACAGCACACAGACATCATGATAACATTTGTGAAAATGCTTTTAATGTGGTAGTAAAAAGTTTATTAAAGTGTACTCTAGCCCATGAGGCCTGGGTGGTTCTGAGCCTGGGCCCCAAATTAAGTCTATCAGAGCAAAATGTTTCCTTATCTTGGCAGCAGCTTCGAGGATGTGCACCTGGCTGAAGCAGGTCCAATAAGAGTGCACTTTAGTGCTTCTGCCGGAAATGCTGGAACAAAACTTTCTTCATAGACTTAGGAGAAGAGCCTCTTTCTTTGGCTGCTAGCAAGAGGGTGTGATGCTGCTGGATTTGGTGCCACACCCGAGGGGAGTTAGCATGAGGATAAAGCCTACCGAAGGTAGTTAATCTGAGAGAAAGAGAGGCACATGGAACCAGAACCCTGATGAACCTCTGGTTTGTGCTCAAACCCACCTCATCCTCAGGACTTTTAAGCTCTATAGCCAATCATTTCCTGAATGTGTGTCAGCCAGTTTAAGTTGGGTTTACTGACCCTTGAAACATAATAAATTCTAAATCACACAGAGTGTGCTATAATATGAAGAGGGGAAAAAGCATGAATCAAAATTCTTCTTAATTATGGAAAATGCATATTCGCAGAAATCACTGGTAAATGTGTAAAATATATCTCTACTTGATGACCAACTATTTTTTAACCTTTTCATGCATTTTTCAAGATTTCATAATGCTCATGTATTCCTTTCATTATCTAAGATAAACTACTTATTAAATTTGGAGGTAATAGAGTACAGTGATAATATTTAAAATATTTTTCTTCTGGAGCATTATAAAGTACACATAGATAAGTAAATAATTCACCTCTGGTCACAAATACGATGTTTAAGATAAATATTTTGGGAGCTAACCTTCTCTTTCCTTAAAGCTTTCTGTTATATAGATGAAAGGGTCATTGGACAGAACATTTTATTTGATTAAAATCTGAATGGTATACATATTTAAGTGGTATTAGGGAGACAGAAATGCCCCTTTTAAGTTGTGCAGCCCACACATTCCAGCCAGCCCCAACAAGTTCTTACTAGGATCCCCATTTGTGGTCCTGAACCAAAAGTTAACATTTGGAGTAGCATTTTAATATGTGTTTTCAAAGACGGTTTTATGACTCATCGGCAATTAAACAAATTCTGGTATCCTTGAAGTTTATTTCACACAAGGAAACTAAATCCAAAATTCTAAAAGCAGAAACGAATCTCTTTTTATAGGGTTAGATTTTCAAACAATAGCATTGGTATTTTTTGTTCAATTCTTATTTGCCTGTGTATGACAGGAATTGTTTTCATGTCTACATATTTTCCCTTTGACCTTAACAGATTTCATTTAAAGAATCTTAAGTTGAAAAACAGCCTCAAAGAAAGATGTTTGGTTGGTTACAAAAGCATATTACCTAAGGGTAGTAAAAACAACTAAAAGCATCCCACATACGCAGTATTGCCCCTAAGTCTGCAATGAGTGTGTGAAGAGTGATTTAAGCCCCCTTTCTCAAAGTGAGATAACAAGATGGAAAATGTGAATGGACTGGCAATATACTGCTCAGACACACACTGAAGGGGGTCCTAGGCCTTCTCAAGTCTAGGTCAAGCTCCCAAACACGGAAACCACAGAGAGTTAATGATAATTGAGATCATATGTTTCTTATCAAAGCTTCCTCAAGAAAAGCAGCTTAAGGGAAAATTCATAAATATGTGTCTTGACCACAGTCTACCAATCCCCTTCCGCATTGGAGCCTTCGGCTAATTTGTTGACTTAATTACCCAAGGCACAGGAAGGTTAAACAGAGTGATAATCTGATTTTCTCTGATTGCTGATCACTGCAAAAAGTGGCCCATAGGATGCAAAAATAAACCTAGAACCTTAGGCTATGTCAAATGGAGAGGTGAGGCAATTATCTAGATAATGCAGGCTAAGTTGACTGTTTACAGTAATCAAGTTATCTGGATAAGTACTCAACCTACACTCTGTCTACCGGAAAGCACTTTTAATCACATCATGGGGTCTGATTAAATGGGTTGTTTGTTATATCTAAATTTAGTGTGAACTATTTATGTTTTAATAGTCAAGTTCATAAGGAAAAAACTATTATACTATCCTGTGACAATATCCCAAGTGATAGGGATAACAACATTTGTCCAATGAAGAGTGAGTGCTTGTCTTTATGTAAGTGGAAAACATGAGACCACAGAAAAGAAATAACATGTGGGGAAAAATAGATTTACTGTGTTTGAGTCTAATACGAAGGCCTGTATTAGAAGTGAGATAAGAGAAGTTAAAGCTGCTATGGGAAATGGGAACATATTCCACACCATATCCATTGGACATCTATATTCTGATAATCTCTGATTATCAAGAAGCATAAAAAAAATCTTTAAATAGAAAGAAAATCAGTTAACTCTTGTTCATTGTTGTTGCTCATGGAACACTTGCTCATCTTAGAAATTTTAGAGAATACAGAAAATCATAAAGAAAACCAAAATCACAATCCAGAGAACACCACTCTTAATGTTACTGTGTATGTTTTTCTGTACTCTGTAATAACATATGGTGCTATGTGAGTCTCTGGATCAAACCCGGCAGAATTTTTAATTACATGGGTCAATTAAAAAATTGGAATTATACTGTACATATTGCTTTGAAGCATGCTTTTTTTTTGCTAGATGATACTTTAGGTATCTTCCTATGTCCATAAATACAGCATCATTTTTAATTCTTCTACATGAGTGCAACATAAATCCAACCTCTATTTTTGGACACTTAGATTGTTTCCGATTGTCTTATAAACAACACAGTGTTTGAAAACCATGTACTGTCACATATTATTATTTGATTTTTTACCCCCCTGTAGATCAAATTCCTTGAAATGGAATTTCTAGGTAAAAGAAAATACACATTTTTATGGCATTTGATATATATTGGTCAACTGAGTATCATTCACTTTTATGACTTCTTAATGGCACAAACTGGGTACAACAGCTCCTGTTTTCCCATAGTTTGTCATCCCTAAATAAACATCTTTATTTAAAATTATTTTTGGTTTTGTAATTTGACACATAAAAATTCAAATTTTGCTTATCTTCTTTGATTTTTTAATGAATATTATTTCATAATTTATTTTCTATGTCTATTGCTTCCTTTATGAATGCCCTACTCATATCTTTCCATGTTTTTTTTTCCTTTTGGAGTATTTTTCATTTCTTTGATCATTGTTAGAATATCAAACTTCTATGACTATTTTACTAATTACTTTCCCAGTTTTTCATCTGCCTTATAATATTTTACTTAGGTTTTTCAGCATAGAAGCTTCCTAAATTTATGGAATCAAACTTGTGAAGTTTTTCTTGGTGGTATCTCCCTTTACTCTTTGCTTAGAAAGTCTTTCACTCCTAGATTCACACATATATATGTATACACACACACACACACACATATATATACCTCTATTTTATGCCAGCCCATTTTATTATTATTTTAAAATTTAAATGTTAACTCCATTTGAAAGAAAAAGTTCATCATCAAGAAAATGAAACTATAATTAGGGTAATTTTGATTATACTGGTTGTGATTTTCCTATTCCAGTTCTTCCAAAGTTGATTTGATACATAGAAGACAGGCACCCCAAGACACACAGGCCCTGCCTGCAGAAACACTGAAGCTGCCGTAGGGATCTCAGAGAACGCTTAGCTCAAAGACTGAAATTCAGAACACCTAGCATGAAAGAAAAATCACAAAAAAGTTCCAAGAGCAAATATCATGTTCTGTGCAAAGAACTGAAAATTAAACCAGCATGCTTCCATGAATATGGTATGTTAGAAGACAATGGAGCAAAGCATCCTAAATTCTGACATAAAATCATGTCCACCTAAATCCTTCACCCTTCACTCAGCCAGAGCTAGCATTCAAGTCTGAGCACAGAATAAAGACATTTTTTTATTTCATACAAGGAGGAACTCATTTATATTTCATGGATATTTTCTTGGAAAGTTATGTGAAATCTTTCAGCAAAATGAGAACAAAAAGTAGAATTAATTTGATCCAAGGGCAAAGGTTTCAACCCAAGAAAGCAGTGATGATAAGATCTAGTTAACAACCGAACAGCTGGGCAAGGACAGCCAGCTAACTAGAACATAGGGAGGAAGGGTTTTGCAGGGAGGGTCTGTAAGGAAAAGAGTGTATGTGAAAGGACCAATAGAGGGCACCTGGGTGGCTCAGTGGGTTAAAGCCACTGCCTTCGGCTCAGGTCATGATCCCAGGGTCCTGGGATCGAGGCCCACATCGGGCTCTCTGCTCAGCAGGGAGCCTGCTTCCTCCTCTCTCCTCTCTTTCTGCCTGCCTCTCTGCCTACTTGTAATCTCTCTCTGTGTCAAATGAATAAATAAAATCTTAAAAAAAAAAAGAAAGGACCAATAGAAAAAAATGACTGGATAGAGAATTGGAAGGAAAAAATAGTTCATGATAAAGGCAAATACTGAAATAGAGAACACTAGAAATTTCAAGAAGAAATTTTTGTTTCAACCAAGAATCAAACTCAAATGAAGCATGATTTTATGTAACTGATGAAGCACAAGAAAGAAAAGTTCATTTGGCACTAATGCTAATAACAGTCTCCTTTGATTTGCCCAGTAGTTGTGGCAACGGACCTATAAACATGAAAATGTAATTCTAGTGCATGACTTGACCCAACTTATCATACTATTTACATGGCCATAATAATGTAAATCCTACAAACACTCCCCAAATTTTAGATCCAACTTACAGGAAAGATGTATATCAAGACTTTATGTAGTTGTCAGGCAGAATGAAATTGCTCACGATTTTGATAATGTACAAGTAAAAGTGAAGTTGATAGAAAAATGGGAAATAAAGAGAGTAAAGGGGATTAAAACAATGGGAGTATTAGTATCTTCATTTTATAAAGTTGAAATAAATACTCTGAAAATTAATGGAGTAAGAATCAGAGCTCTAAGTATATTAAAGGCTATAAATGTAACCAATAAAAAATAACAAAGCAAATATTAAACACTGATATAAGTGAGTAGATAGGGGAGTGGGATACAAAAGGTGAGGAAAATATCATCCATGTCAGAGAATCAATAGATATTGTCTAAAGGAGATAAAACAGGAAACAGAAGTCCAAGCATGTATGGCTATGTGAGTTATAACCACAAGAATTAAAAACAGAAACAAATTACAGACTGTGGGCACAGGGAGTAGTCATGGTTTCTTATTACAAACTTTTCTATAGTCTTTGATTTATTATCAAATACCTATAGTTTTTCATAAAACTCACATCTAAAAATAAGGAAAGAAAATGTTTGGGAGGGTCTGCAAAAATCATTTGCATGCTCTGAGAAAGTGTCGTAATCATAAAATGTATGTCATTAAAAACATGCAAAAATCTTTCTGACTGCGAGATATACAATTGGTCATGCAGATGAACTAAAGGGTGGGACTCAATTGAGGAGTTTGACAGCAGAATGACAGAGCTATCTCACCGGCAGCAGATAATTCCTCCAAATTTTAGCTGAGAACATGGATGTCCATAATCAAGACTATTTCCCAGCCTCCCTTGCAGCTAGTCATGGTCTTGTAATTAAGTTCTAGTTAACTATATGTGAATGGAAATGATGTTGGCAATACTCAAGATTGAGTCTACATGGAAGTCATGGGCTTACCACTTCCCTTTTTCTCCCTTCCAGGTGCCAGGAACAAATTATGAAAAAGAAAGGCAAGCATGGAAAGATAAAGTGCCTTGTTCAAGATCATCAGCAGTCAATAGCAGAGCTTGACAAAAAACAGGTATTCAGACACAAATTCTCCTCTAGGCATATTAAGTCTGAATATTTTATGGCATTCTCTACTCCTACAGCAATTTAGCATTCTAAAATATTAATTTGTCAAGTGTTAATTGGCTTTTGGATGCATTAGCAAGTAATTTAAAAAAATCCTTTTTTCTGGAGAGTAGTTTAGACTGAGATATTCAGGTTATCTAATAATATATATTTTATGATTAAATCTTTTTGAAAAATACTTTTTAATAGCAAATTGTGTTTCCAGGTATTCTCAGGTCAAAAAAAATTCTACTGTGTTTTTGATTATAATAATAATTAAAACAAGCACACACACTTCAGACAATCTGGAAAGAAGAGCACATTTGGAAGATTTATACCTCTCAATTTCAAAACTTACTGCAAAGCTACAATAATCAAGACTGTATGGTACTGCTAAAGGGACAGAATTATAAATTAATGGAATAGGGTTGAAAGAAGCCACACACAGTCAATTAATTTTTGACAAGAGTGCCATGAGCATTCGGTAGGAAAGAGTAGTCTTTTCAACAAATGGTGCTAGGATAACTGGATATCCCCATGCAAAAGAATTAAGCTGGATTCTTACCTCACAGCATATTCAAAAATTAACTCAAAATGGAATAAAGACCTACATGTAAGGACTAAAGTTATAAAACTCTTAGAAAAAAACATAAGAGTAAATATTTCAAATCTAAGATTGGACAGTATTTTTTTTAGATGAGACACGAAAACATCAGCAACTAAAGAAAAAATAGATAAAATGGATAAACACTCTCATGAATGTGAAAAGACAACCTACAGAATGGGAGAAAATACTTGTAAATCACATACCTGAAGATGGTTAATTTCCAGAATATGTAAAAAAAAAAAACAAAAAACAAAACCAAAACTTTTTAAACTTAACAATAAAGGGCAAATAGCCCAATTAAAAATTAGCAAAGGACATGAATAGACATTTTTTCTTCAAAGAATTAGCCAACAAAAGATGTATAATGTCATTAATCATTAGGGGAAATGCATATTAAAACCATGAGATATCTACTTGGATGATTATAATCAAAATGATAGATGGGGGAAGAGGTAACGGGGTAATAGACATTATTAAGGAGGGCATGTGATGTAATGAGCACTGGGTATTATAGAAGACTGATGAATCACTGACCTCTACCTCTGAAACAAATAATACATTACATGTTAATCAATTGACTTTAAATTTAAAAAATGGGAAAAAAGATATGCAATTACAGTTGTTGGCGAGAATGTATAAAATGTATAAAAATTGGAATCCTTATAGATTACAGGTTGGAATGTAAATGTACAGCCACTTTGGAAAACAGTCTAGAAGTTTTTCAAAAATTAAAACAGAGCATCCATATGCCCCAACAATACTATTTCTAGGTTATACTACACTGAAGAGAATCAAAACCGTATGTTCACATAAAACTTTGTATATGAATGCTCATAGCAGCATTAGTCAAAAGAGAGTACAATCAACCCAAATATCCACCAGGTGATGAATGAATACACAAAATGCAAATTCTATCCAAATTCTGGAATACTATTCAATCATAAGAAAGACTGAAGTGCTGAGTCAGGCTACAATATGGATGAACTCTCCAGAACATGCTGAGTGAAAGAAACCAGTCACAAAAGGCCACATATTATACAATTCCATTTATATGAAATGTCCAGATTAGGCAACTCCATAAAGACAGAATGTAGAACACAAAGTCCCAGGGGATGGTGGGAAAGGTGTGGATCAGGGTGATTGCTAACGGGTATGGAGTTTCATGTTTGGGTGATGAAAATGTTGAGGAATTAGTGATTATGGCTATACAACTTTGTTTATGTACTAGAAACCACTCAATTGTACACTTCACAAAGGTAAATTTTATGGTGTGTGAATTATATCTTTAAAAAACACACACTAAATACATTCATATTAGGAAAGAATTGGGATTTATTACTTTGGTGGTCATTTTATTCTTCCAATCATCTTGAAGAAATAATTACAGGGGATTCAGGTAAACCAAAGATTTACACTAAATTTTATCCAATTCAAAGTAATTTTGTTTCTTTCAGTGATTTTTTTCCCTGTTTGCATACACTTTACCCTTTCCTTCAAAACTCTAGCATTTCTTCCTTTCTACACTCGAATGTAATTTGAGAATAAAAGGTTCACATTAGCTTTAACTGCCAGTGCTTTAGACCTGCTGGCACCATGAACAAAAGGGAAGGATTCTGACACTCAGGGAAGATGCTCTTATTTCCCTGCTCCACAAAAAGCCGAAATTAAGCCCCATTATGAGAGCTAGTGAGACCAGATTCATATGATTAATCACCCAAATAGAGGCAAAAATTCAGCCAGGAATGCACCTAGTGTGTGGGTCAGAGGGCCCTTCCAGAGCTTAAGGGCTTCAAGCTTATAATTTCCCCCTTCTACAATAAACTTCCTTCTAAATGTGGTAAAAATGTGAAGTTCAGGTGATGCTTCCTGTTGAATGTAAGGTGACTGTCAAAATATCAGGCCAGTGAAATGGCAAAAATACATGGCTTTATTCTTCAAGGACACACTGTTCTTCAAATTCCTCAAATGAGATAATGAAGGATAACCCTACATTTTATCCTTTTGATCTTTGCTCTGTTACAATTCTTCTGTCTTCCCATTTCTTTTTATACAGAGAGAGACACAGACACAAAGAGAGAGACAGAGAGAGGGAGCGAGCAAGAGGAAAGTAATGTGGTATTGCAAGGTCATGGTTTAAAAATATCTTGCCTTTTTCAAGGTCTAAAAATATCTGTGATCGACTAAGCAACCAATTACTGTACATCTCAAATGCATGTTTTCACAGCTATTTTTAGGTACAAGATTCAGTCACTACACATCCTGTCCACTCCAAACAACAGACAGACAGAGAGGGCAGCTAATGAGTAGGTAAGCAAATGACAATGTCTCCTTACTTTTGACTTTGCCTCCAAGACCCAAGTGGCTGCCTGGCCGTCTCCACTCTGGCGTCAAACGGTCCCCCTGCAGTATGCAGACAATTTAAATTATTACAAGGCAATGTTACAAGTATGAACCCTGGCACAAAATAAAGTAATTACATTCAATTAGCAGTCCCCAAAGTGATGGCCCAATTCTGAGGGCTTTAGATGTTGCCTTTTGTTGACATACAGAAGCCAGGTAATGAGCCAAACTTCAAAGTGTAAGGAGCTAAACTGCTGCTTAATTAGTGGAAACTAGTTCAGAAAACATGGGGAAAAAGAACAAAAATGCTCACCATTTTCTTTTATTGTAGAAATTCATATAATATGTCACATTTCCCAAATAACTGAACACCCAAATACAAAAATGATCTTCTGAGGAGAATCCCATTGGAATAAGGATGCTGTTATGTGTTTTTGGTGGGGGGGGGGCTGGGGAGCAGAGATTTATATAATTTGATGTCCTGTCTGTACCCCTAGTGATTTATCTTCTCCTTTTAATAAAAATATTTTCTTGTTTGAATTTTTAAAAATAAATTTAGATGGAATTACATTGGATTACTTAAATACTTTCTAAATTTCACTACCCTTCCCACAAATATCCTTTTGCAGGACACACACAGTTTGCTGCTCTGAAGAACAATCCTGGACTAAATCATAGCCAGAAAATTCTGAAAAACTAAGAAGTACAGGGGAAACTAGCCTGATTACTAACACATCATATTTAGGTTTTTTACATATATATTTTTTCAGTATATAATTTATTGTGTGAAATAAATTATGTGAAACAAAGTGGCACTGCCTCTCTGTGTCTTCAGATGGTTAATCAATGAATGGGTTGAGGGAAACAATTCAATCTGAATTTTACTCATACCAAAATAGATTTCAGGTGGATCAGACATTTAAACAAGAAATATAAAACTAGCAACTAGGAGAAATATAGGTTTAAAAAGAAAAACTGAAGTACTAACCATTATAGGAGTAGCATTAAATCCAGGCCATAGAAGAAAATAAATGAATTTTATTTACTGTAATATTAAAAATTATTGACCTTAATATTTAAAATTATCTTTAATAAGAATAATAAAAATTTAAAAAGCTAAATGACAGACTAAGAAAACCTATTTTCCATAAGTGCTACATATAAAGGGCTGGTTGCAGAAAGAGCAACAAAAAGTTTAAAAATGGCCAATGCCTCAACAGAAAAAAAAATGAACAAAGGATAAACAGTCTGCAGGAAAGAACAAAATTCTTAAATATAGAAGATGATTCTCAATCTCATTTAGACAAACAAAATGAAAATAAGGTACTACTTTTTAAAAATCAGATTTTCAAGCAAAAGATTTAAAATGTTTTGTGGCATGCAGACTACTCACACACAATTAGTGGAACTGCTTCCATCTCTATATAAAGCAATTTTGCAATATTGTCAAAATGTAAAATTCATATGCCTTTGACATCTAGGAATCTTCCTACATAAGCATAGGACATGTGCAAAGATACTTCTTGCAGTATTATTTATAACAATTGAAATAGAATATTGATGTATAACAACAGGAGAGTAAATAGAGTATATGTAGCTCATTTGAGAGAACTATGCTCAACTATTTCAAAAAACAGAAGTGGAAGGAAAACTTCCAAATTCTATGAGGCCACCATTACCCTGATGCCAAAACCAGATAAAGACACCATAAAAAAAAAAGGAGAACTATAGGCCAATATGTCTGATGAACATAGATGCAAAAATATCAACAAAACACTAGCAAACAGAATCCAACAATACATGAATTAAAAATCTAAAAGTAAAAAAAAAAATCATTCACTACAATCAAGTGGTGGCTTTATTCCTGGTTACACAAGAGTGGTTCAATATACACAAATCAACTAATGTGATACATCATATCAATAAAGAAAGGGTAAAAAACATATGATCGTTTCAACAGATAAAATATTTGAAGAAGTACAACATCCATTCATGATAAAAACTCTCAACAAAGTAGGTTTAGAGGGAATACACCTCAACATAATAAAGGCCATAGATAAAAAATCCACAGCTAACATCATACTCAATGGGGGAAAAACAGAACTTTTCCCATAAGATCAGGAATAAGACAGGGATGTCTACTCTCGCAACTTTTATTCAACATAGTAATGGAAGTCCTAGACACAGTGATTAGACAACAAAAAGAAACAAAAGGCATCCAAATTGGTAAGGAAAAAGTAGAACTTCCACTATTTGCAGATGACATGACACTCTATATAGAAAACTCTGACGATTCCACTAAAAAACTATTAGAACTTATAAATGAATCCAGTAAAACCATAGGATATAAAATCAATGTTCAGAAACCTGCTGCATTCCTATATATTAATAACGAAGTAGCAGAAAAAGAAACTAAAAATAAAACCAATTAATTTACAATTACACCAAAAATAATAAAATACTCAGGAATAAACCTAACCAAAGAAGTGAAAGAATCCTACTCTGAAAACTACAAGATACTGATGAAAGAAACTGAAGATGGATTGAAGGGACAAATACTGTTAAAATGTCTCTACTATCCAAAGCAAGCTACAGATTTAATGCAATACTTAATCAAAATGCCAACAGTATGTTTCACAGAACTAGAACAAACAATTCTAAAATTTGTATGGAACCACAAAAGACACTGAATAGTCAAAGCAATCTTGAAAAAGCAAAGAAAAGCTGGAGGTATCACAATTCCAGACTTTAAATTATATTACAAAGCTGTAGTGATCAAGACTGTGTGGTACTGGGACAAAAACAGATACATAATCCCATGGAACATAACTGAAAACCCAGAAATTAACTATGATTATACGATCAATTAATCTTTGACAAACCAGGAAGACTATCCAGTGTGAAAAAGACAACCTCTTCAATAAATGGTGCTGGAACAACTAGACAGCCATATGTAGAAGAATGAAACTGGACCACATTCTAACACCATATGTAAAAATAAATTCAAAATGGATTAAAGACCTAAATGTGAGATCTGAAACCATAAAAATCCTAGAAGAGAGTACAGGCAGTAATATCTCTAACATTGGCCATGGCAGCATTTTCCTATACATGTCTCCTGAGGCAAGGGAAACAAACGCAAAAATAGAACATTAGGACTTCATCAAAATAAAAAGCTTCTGGGGCGCCTGGGTGGCTCAGTGGGTTAAAGCCTCTGCCTTTGGCTCAGGTCATGATCTCAGGGTCCTGGGATCGAGGCCCGCATTGGGGTCTCTGCTCGGCAGGGAGCCTGCTTCCTCCTCTCTCTCTGCCTGCCTCTCTGCCTACTTGTAATCTCACTCTGTCAAATAAATAAATAAAATCTTTAAAAATATAAAAAATAAAAAATAAAAAGCTTCTGCACAGTGAAGGAAACAATTCAACAAAACTAAAAGGCAACCTACTGAATGGGAGAAGATATTTGCAAATGACTTATCTGATAAAACACAAAATATATAAAGAACTTATATAACACAACACCCCAAAAATGAGTGATTTAACTTAAAAATGGACAGAAGACATGAACAAACAATTACCCAAGAAGATATCCAGATGGGCAAATGGCACATGAAAAGATGCTCAACATCACTTAACATCAGGGAAATGCAAATCAAAACCACAATGAGATATCACCTCATACCGCTCAGAATGGCTAAAATAAAAAACACAAGAAATAACAAGTATTGGCAAGGATGTGGAGAAAAAGGAACCCTCTTGCTCTGTTGATGGGAATGCAAACTGGTGTAGTCACTGTGGAAAACAGTATAGAAGTTCTTAAAAATATTAAAGATAGAATTGCCTAATGATCCAGTAATTCCTCTACTGGCTATTTACCCAAAGAATACAAAAATACTTTTTCTAAAAGATATAGGCAGCCCTATGTTTATTGCAGCCAAAAATGGAAGCACCCCAAGTATGAAATAACAGATGAATGGATAAAGAGGTGGTGGTGGAATATTACTCACCCATAAAAAAGGATGAAATCTTGCCATTTGCAATGACATAGAAGGAGCTAGAGTATTATACTAAGCAAAATAACTCAGAGACAGACAAATACCATATGATTTCGCTCACAGGTGGAATTCAAGAAACAAAACAAATAAGCAAAGGAAAAGAAGCCAAGAAACAGATAGCTAACTATAGAGAACAAACTGATGGTTACCAGAGCGGGGGGGTTGAATGGTAGTGAAATAGGTGATGGGGATGAAGGAGTGCACTACACTATACTGTACACCTGAAACTAATATAACCCTGCATGCTAACTATGCTGGAATTAAAATTTTAAAAAGATAACTCAGATCAAAACCACAATGAGATATCACCTCACACCAACCAGAATGTCTAAAATTAACAAGTCAGAAAACATCAGGTGTTGGTGAGGATGCAGACAAAGAGGAACCCTCTTACACTGTTGGTGGGAATGCAACCTGGTGCAGCCACTCTGGAAAATAGTATGGAGGTTCCTCAAGAAGTTAAAATTAGAGCTACCCTATGACCCAGCAATTGCACTATTGGATATATACCCCAAAGACACAAATGTAGTGATCTGAAGGGATCCCAGCACCTCAATGTTTATAGCAGCAATGCCCATAATAGCCAAACTATGGAAAGAACCCAGACGTCCATTGGCAGAGGAATGGATAAAGAAGATGTAGTATGTATATACAATGGAATATTACTCAGTCATCAAAAAAGAAAGCTTATCACTTGCAACAATGTAGATGGAACTAGAAGGTATTATGCTAAGCAAAACAAGTCAATCAGAGAAAGACAAATACCATATGATTTTACTCATAGATGGAATTTAAGAAACAAAACAGAGGCTTATAGAGGAAGAGAGGAAAAAATAAAACAAGATGAAATCAGAGAGGGAGACAAAGCATAAGAGACTCTTAATCATAGGAAACAAATTGAGGGTTGCTGGAGGGGAGGTGGGTGGGGGGATGGAGTAACTGGGTGATGGGCATTAAGAACACATGATGTAATGAACACTGGGTGTTGATATACAACTGATGAATCACTGAACTCTACCTCTGAAACTAATAATATACTATATGTTAATTAATTGAATCGAAATAAAATTTAGAAAATAAAAGTAGTATATTAATTAAATTAAATTAATTAAGTATATCAATTAATTAAAAACTATGCTCTATATGTACATATGGAGTGGAACTGGACTGGAACTCTATGACACAAAGTTAAGTATGAAAAAAATGATGGTTCCAGTACTAGACTATAATCTGTGTAAAAAGCAACAACACACACATAAGTATTCTTGTCTACTACACTGTGTTATATGTGGAATCTAAAAAAAAATACAGATAGAGCAGATTGGTGTTTGCCAATGATAAGGGGATGGGCTAAATGGGTGAAGGGGTCTAAAGTTATAAAACAAATAAGTCCCAGAGATGAAATGTAAATATAGCATGGAGACTACAGTTAATAATAATATATGTTTAAAGGCTGCTAAGACAGTAGATCTTAAAAGCTCTCATCACCAGAAAAAAAAATGTAACTGTGTGGTGATAAATGTTAACCAGATTTATTGCAATGATCATTCTGAAATATATAAAAATGATAAATCATTTGTATATCTGAAATATAGTATGTCCATTATATCTCAACTTAAAAAGGCAACTTAAAAAATAATTTCTCTGTGTTTTTTTTCTCTGTGTTTTTATACCCCCTCAAAATCTATAGATTGGAAACTCTGAAGTGTTTGAACTCTGTAATGAATGAATTGGTGATCGTGTGTATCACTTATACCCTTTTAATTAGAAAATAATGAAAGAAACTGGCAAGTATTTATTTTAAGTATAACCTCTATTTCCAATTTCTTCTGTCTGATTTTCACAACCTTTACTTCATACTGCAGGGGTAACAAAGAGAGAAGTAAAGAGAGAGGTTCAAAACCATTTATTTTATAAAGTAGACATCACTATAAAATCCAGAACATAGGTATTCTTTTGCATGAGTAATAGAAAAACAATCTAATATTCAGTTTATTACTTCTTTTTGCTCATGTATACATGGTTATATGGGTTGACAACGTCAGAGCCTTAAAAGAAATTAGTTTTGTGCCTTGAATGAGGCACTATTAAACTTATGTCTTCTTTACCGTCTCATAATTAAGGAAAACAGCTTTCAGGAGTTTAATCTTCTACTTACTATCATGATTTCTAAAATCACTTTTCTAGATACTGACAAAAATGTCCATCATCATTTTAAATAAAATATGATACATATCTAATTGAGTAGTTTATATTTCATATAGACACTGATCAATTGTGTGATTTCCTTGACATGCCAAGGGAGAAAAATCATTCTTGAAATGAAAGGGCTATATCCCTCTTTATTTTCCATCCATTCTCTTTCCAAAATATTGGGGAAAATTGGGGATGGCAATTAAAGAGATCCCAAACCACCTATAATTCCCTAGCTTTACCTTCAGAGGAAGAAGTACACTGATTTTAGATCACTGTTCCTTCTATGTCCTGGGGTCTTTATTACATAGCTTCTCCATCTGAAAGCTTTCCATCACCTGTAAGAATAATAATCCTCATCTTCCCTTTGATCAAGAAGTCGAAGATACAGGAATCTTTTATCATAATAAAAGCAACAGTACAAAGGATATATGTATAAAATAATAATTTAAATATTATTAAAAGTGGCAGAACCTGGAAACAACCTATATGACCAAGAACAGCGGGAAAAAGGGTGGGTACATTTCTGTGATGAAATTCTATAAATTATGAAAAAGGTATCAGATATGTATTTACAGACCCAGAGGTTTTATACTTTCGTATTAAATTATTTTTAATATGCATATAGTAATTCCATTTTTACAAAATCAAACTTTAACCAAAAACCTATCATGTGAAATGTATAAGTACATGCTTATAGGATGTAAGGGGAAAGGTGGCAGAATCCACACCAAACCACAATCCCCTGTCATGTTAGGTGGTGGAAGCACATAGTAAGGTTGCCTTCAGCTGCAAGTCTTAGTGATCTCAATTCATATTGATTTTGAAATTGAGAAAAGATATTAGAAAGGAATGTGTTCTAGAAATCAAGCCCTGCGGTGATTTTCAGGCAGTGTCTCTCTGGCTGTGCTCTCTGATTTCTTTGGCTGCTCTCTGTGAAGGTTTTGAGCACTAATTCTGTCTTCTTTCTGCTTTCTTCATACTGGCAAAATAGCTGTTGTAATTCTTTATCTCCTATCCCCACACTTAGGTGTCTGTCTACTTCATCACTTAAATAGGGGAACTTTGGAGAGTGAAAGATTAATACTCACCTCAGGGCAACAGGCACAAACCAGAACACTCCCAAGCAGACTGGGCCACCCTTCACTGTCACATCACCAGAGAGAGAGAGAGAGACAACATTTTCTTCTACTTTTTAAAAGATTTTATTTGAGAGAGAGAGCGCACAAGCAGGCAGAGGGAGAGGGACAAGCAGACTCCTAGCTGCGCACAGAGCCAGATGCAGGACTCGATCCCAGGACCCTGAGATCATGACTTGAGCTGAAGTTAGACACTTAAGTGACCAAGCCACCCAGGCGCCCTGGGCGATGACATTTTCGGCCAGCTTTACCATGAGAGGGAAAACCAATTTCTCAGAAGACCTAAGTGAAATCCTTCTCAAGATTCACTGGCCTGAGTTAGGTAATGTTGCCATTTATGACCCAAATCCAGTGGGAATGCCAAATGCTGATTTTGTTTTTAAGCCCCTCAGTCATCAAATAGATAAATTACCTTAGACGAGCTATTTTCAAAACTGCAGTTAGGGACCTCTGGTGGTCCCTTGAGACCCATTTTTCATAAAAATAAATTATTTTTGTTAATGTATAATAGGTTTATTATTGCTATTTTAAAATGATAAATATTTTTTTAAATTTCTGCTTTAATTTTTAAAATGGTGTTTATCAACAGATGTGACCCAGGTGAACAAAAACTCTTTGGAAAGCTTATTAATTTGAGGAGTATAAAGAGGACCCTGAGACCAAAGATTTGGAAACCCTTCCTTATACCAATTATGCACAATCCAGGGGCTTGAGGAGGGGTTAGTTTTCTCTTGGGCAGGTGGACTACATAAAATCAGTGTTCCATCAGAGAGGTCTCAAAGGGAATGGCCGCTGGGTAGGCAGTCAGCACAGAGAATGGCCATGGAATAGAAATGGAGAGGTGAACTTGGGGCAGTTTAATAATATTTTCTTTCTTGTTAAATTGTCCCAAAGGAGCATGTGCTACTTCGGTAATTTGGGGAAATGGACTTAATTAAAATAATTAAAAATAATAATGCTGAGTGATTTTCAATCATCACAGCAAAATTAAGTTAAACTTAATCTTCAACCATGACTAAGACCTTTCCAGCAGCAAGGACGAAGCAAAAAAATAAAAAAAATATCAAAAAAATTTAATTTGATCATATTGCACCCAAACCCTTATCCTAGGCATTGCAATATAATTTGAGTAAAAAACTACCCTAATTCTTACATAGTAATGATAATATTTACTATAGATTTAACGTGAATTTTGCTTTCAGGCCAAAGTTGGAAAACCCAGAAAACTTTGTCCTGATTCTTTCATCAAGATGAAATAAACAGTACTGTTTATTTCTAGAATTGTGTAATAGAGCTGGTTGAATATTGCTTATTTACAGTTAACAAAAATATTATTTTACTTTTATTATGTTAAATCAATGTTTCCAAATGACACAGTCCCTATTTCTAGTCTGGTTTTTGGAATAAAATGTGGCATATGTGTCAGGAAATTTGAAAAAGGTAATTAGAAACTGTTGAATGTTTTTCCCCATCATTTAAGGATGGAAATCGAATTCTGTCAAACGTCCCCCTCATCATCAATTAAGAACATATTTTTTCTCCTATACAACTGAATTATTCTTGCTTTCCACATTTGAATCATGCTTCCCTATTCTGTAACATACCTTAAATACCTTTAAAAAAAAGCTTAAATACAGCTTATAAGTGGCAAAATTTATCTATTTGATGACTGAGGGGCTTAAAAAACAAAATCGGCATTTGGCATTCCCACTGGATTTGGGTCATAAATGGCAACATTACCTAACTCAGGCCAGTGAATCTTGAGAACATACCTTAAATAGAATGCTAAACTATTCATTAATATCTTATCTATGTTTTTTTTACATTTATTTTCGAAAATGTAATTATTCTACAATTTGATCTTCAGTATGTATCTTAATCAGGTTTAATTTCAATGGTACACTTTGTAAAAAAGAACTCAGGAAATTTTCTCTTTTTCTCTATGTTCTGAAGTATATATGTAAATGGAATAGGAGTGTTTATTTGTTAGCAAAACTATCCCATAGAACTTAACCACATGTCAGACACCATTCTAAGCATTATACAAAGTCTAGCCTGTTTAATACTTATAACAACACATTATAAAGTAGACTGCTACAATTATTCTTATTTTATAGATGAGAAATGAGGCACATGGAAGTTAAGTAATTTACCCAAGATAACACAGCTTATAAGTGACAGAATCAGGCAGGTTTTGACTCCAGACAGCCTGATCTCAGAGTCCATGCTTTGACATAATTTGAACCTTGGACTTCTTTTTGTGGCTAGATTTTAAATGTCTTCTATGATTGCCATGATGTCCTTCCATGAATGAAAATAATCCATTCATCTAGTGTATCTAATGTAATTGCTTTGAGTTTCATAAAGCAGTTGACTGAAGACTGTACTGAGCAAATGAACAGCATGATGGAGACTTAAACATCAGTTACTCCTTCTGTTAACAAATACCTACTGAGCATCTTCTAGGACTCAGACACTAATTTGGATGAGGAAGGTATGTAGTGAACAATTGCTGAAAAGAGAAGAGAGAAAGAGAAAAAGAATTACATCTCTATTCTCAACTGCATTCAACTAGGGACATAAATAGTATAATAGGTAAAATGGTGGTAAGTGCCAAGAAAAACATAAAATAGGACAAGGAGACACTGAGTGCTAGGGGAAGGAGGTGGGCTAGTTTAGATAGGACATCCAGGAAAATCAGAAGGAAGAAGTGGAACCAGTTCTGTGGCTGGATATCTGGGCAGAGCACTGCACCAGGGAAGGAAAGTACTTCAGCGGGAACATGCTTGGAGAAAAAGGGTAAAGAGGGGAAGGATGAGACTGGGAGGTTTCTGGTGCCATGGCACACAGACCATGGTAAGCCATAGTGGAAACTGCTTTATTCCACTAAGGTGGAAAGGCACAGGAAGAATCTGTGCAGAGTGGCACCAAGAGATCATTCTGACTGCCCTGCGAGCAAGCGTTTATGATGGGGCTGCTGGAGGCAGCGAGACTAGAATGGGTTCTGCAGTCTTTGAGGCAATAATGGTTATAAACAACTCAGTAGAGGCGGAAAAGGTGAAACATGTTTGAACTCTGGATATTTTTAGAAGGTCAATTGCACTGGAATTCCTGCGGATGGGATGTGAGAAGAAAGAAGGTGAGGATGGCTCCAAGATTCACAGCCTTGTGGCTGGAGGACAGCAGGTACATTTCCTAAGTGAGAAAGACCAGAGGAGCAGCAGGTGATAGAAAGATCAAAGATACGATTTTAGTTTTGTTAACTCTGAGATACTGCATTATTTTTTATTATTGCTGTCACTAGGTACCACAATCTTTATAGCTTAAAACAACATAAATTTATTATCTTACAGTTAAAAGGTGACATGGGTCTCACTGGGCTAAAATCAAGGTGTCAGCAGGACCATGTTCCTTCTGGAATCTCTAGGGGAATCTGTTTCCTTGACTGGTCCTACTTCTAGAGGCTGCCCACGTTCCTTGGCTTGGGGCCCCTTCTTCCCCCTTCGAAGCCGAGATGGGCTAAGTCCTCCTTGGACTGTACCTCCCTGACTTTTCTGTCTCTTCCAGTTAGAAGGATCCTGTGATTATACTGGACTTTTTCCTTCCAGAGGACCCAGAATAATCTCCCTGTTTTAAGGGCAGCTGATTAGCGACTTAATTTCCATCTACAGTCTGAATTCCCCTTTCCCATGGAAGTGGAACATGTGCATTGGTTCTGGAAACTAAGGGTTGGACGTTTGGTGGTGGGCATTACTCTTCCTACCATAGATGCTTATCTGACAACCAAATGAAACTACAATACAGTCATATATGCCTTTCTCCTTACATACCTTTATATTCTAAAAGAAATACATTAACCAGCAAGATGGGAGTTAAAAAGTGGTAAGTTTTGCTACTCCATAAAAATGCAGAATTACCAAATCAGCTCTCTCTCTATAAATTTCAATTCTAAAGCATTTAGAAGTAAAACAACTTTCTTATTATCATATTCTTACATATTTTTTAGTAATGGGTGTTCAAATGGATACAAACATGTTGGTCATCAATTTTGTCCTAATTTGTATTTACCCAATTAAGCCTTTTTAAAATGGTACTTTCAAAGCAAAAATTATTTTGTTTTTTGTTTGTATTAAAGATTTTGTTTATTTGTCAGATTGAGAGATAGCACAAGCAGGGAGAGTGGTAGGCAGAGGGAGAGGGAGAAGCAGGCTCCCCACTGAGCAGGGAGACCGATGTAAGGCTGGATCCCAAGACCCTGGAATCATGACTTGAGCCAAAGGCAGATGCCTAACTGACTGAGCCACTCAGGCACCCCAGGAAAAAATTATTCTGAAGTCCCTAAATAAAGACTTTAATTCTTTGGAGTCATAAAATTGAAAGCAGTGCTATGTCATTTTTTAAAGTGATATTTATCTCAAGTATCTATAAGTTAGTCATGAAAAGGACATCAGAAAATGGTTTTACTACCATTAAAAGAAATACCAACTGTTAATATCTTGATTATATACTTTGTCATGTGTGTGCATATATATTTGCATATAAATAAAGGGATATTTATAAACATTGATACATTCACATTTATGTGTGTTTACTGAATGTACACTTTCAACCCTGCTTGATTAATATATTAAGAACCATTTCCTGTCACTAGTATTCTTGATACTATTATATTTAGTGGTATTAGAGTGTTCCCTCATTACTTTAAGTCATAATATAACCACTTCTCATTAATTGGCTATTCTGATTCCCAATTTTACTCTAAATATCACTGACATAAACAAACTTATATTGAAATCATTGCATATATCCTGTGATTGATTCTTAGGATAAATCCCTGAAAGAAAAATTGTCAGGACAAAGGATATTCTTATTTTTTAAGGTTTCCAATATGAAATGAGAATCATTTTAGTCTTTGAAACAAGTGCTCTGTCAATTATTCGTCATCATCACCTTATACAGAAAGTTTGAATAAGGACATAGACTTTGAATCTCAAATTGTGAAAATTATTAGTATATCAGGACTACTAATTACTAGAATTTCAAGGGAAGGTTCAGGGATTCCTTTTTCCTGACTGTCAACAAATGTGAAGCGCTATTATGATTTACATTGAGAAGAAATATTGCCACTATTTTCCTCCACTTTCATTATAAATAACACAAAGAAAATATATAGGAGACAGTAATATTTACCGTAATTACTCTTAGTAGGCAGTGTGCTGAGTGACCATGTTTCCTGGTTTGTCTAATCCTCACAATAAAGCTACGAGTTACAGTATTAACTCTCATTTCACAAATATAAAAACAAAGGCATAGAAAGCTAGTACCTTAGGCCACCCAGTGAGGAAGTAGCAAAGTGAAGATTAAAATCAAGTCCATCCAACACCAGTGTCTGATCTCTTAAAGAAAATCCTATACTCCCTTGACCTGCCCCCCCCAGCTCATGGTAGAAGTAGCAGTGATAGTAGTATCATCATTCATTCATTCATTCATTCATTCATTCAAAAGATTACTTAGTGCCTATCATGTGCAGACTCTTCGCCAGCTACCTAAAGATTGTAGTGAACATAGCAAACACAGCCACATACCTTGCCAAGCTTACAGTCTTTTCAGGAGGGCAATGATTCAGCTGGTGGTTATGCTACCCTAGAGCGCACCCAGTGTTATACTGGGGGAATTACGGGGTGCCACATAACTGTTCTCTGCATCCCCAGTACTTTCTATTCACCGTTATTGATCTCATTACATTGAAAAATAAATATTTGTGTATGTGCTGGCTTTTCTCCTTAGACAACAGACTCCTTGAGAACTGGCATCTTGCTTACTTTTGCGACCCTAGAAACTAACATATTTCCAAGAACATCGTAGGTGCCTAATAAGTGTTTTTGGAATGATTTTTATAACTAGTCTCTAATTAGGATAGCAATTTCTGAGTTCCTTTTCTGTTACTCTCAATGATACATTACTTTTAAATGAAAATGTTAATTATGTTATTTATGCTAATCAACCTAATTTCTTGGAATTAACAATAATGCAGTTCATTCACTCTCTCAACCAACAAATACCTCATTCACTTACCACATACAAAAATATTACTTTATGTATTGCAGGAAGGACAGAAATAAATTAGGCACTGAGCTCACATTTGGAATTTTGAGTCTAGTAGAAAAGGTAAGACGTCATAAAAAATATTGAGATGACCATTCAGGGTGCGTGTGAGTGTGTGTGTGTGTTGCTACTGCTGCAAGAGGTTCTACATCCATCCTTGGAAAGAATGACTTGATTGGAAGGAATGGGGCAGTGAGTCATTCTCCCAGAAGGGAGGGAGGCTCCCTTTCAGTCCTTTCTAATGACCATCAGGCTTTGCAAATGAATCATCAGAGCATGGAAGGAACCCTTTGTGTTGGATGATCTCTCAGGAGATGGGAGACATAGTTTGCAGGTTCTGTGGGGGGTGAATATTTGGCCCTACTTGGATTCAGAGGCTCTGATGTGGAAAGGCCTCAGATAAGGATGGCTGTGTGGGCACCCAGATGGAGTGGCATTAGAGCTCTGGCCTCAGGAACCTGAGTAAAAGGGTGAGTCATAACCAAGCTGGTAATGAGGGAATGAAATCATGCTCAAAGACATCCTCCATCCAAAGACCAGGCTGCCCCAGGCAGGGACTCAGCATGAAACAATAGCAATTGGCAGGGGAAGGAAGATCCCAACAACTCAGCAGTGGCACTATACTAGCACATGATGTCAGGGGCAGACTGAGACGCCAGTGTTCTTCCTGGCAGGTCCTTCAGGGGTCCAGAGCCCTGAAAGTTTAAGAAACTCTCCCCTGCTTACCCTATATGTAAATCAAAGTCAACACTAAAGCATAAAATATAAAACTTGTATGTGTCCTAAAATTCAAATACCCTTTTTCCTATATTTTCAGATAAAAAATATGCAAAAATAAGAAAAAAAGTGAACTTTCCTCATCTTTTTAAAAATATTTTTATTTATTTATTGACAGAGAGAGAGACCACAAGTAGGGAGAGGCAGGCAGAGAGCGAGGAGGAAGCAGACTCCCTGCTGAGCAGGGAGCCCCATGTGGGGCTCGATCCCAGGACCCTGAGATCATGACCTGAGCTGAAGGTAGAGGCCTTAACCCACTGAGCCACCCAGGCGCCCCAGACTTTCCTCATCTTGCTGATGCCCTGTTTTTGCTGCTGATAAGCTTTTGCTGACTTAGTCTGTACAAAGGGTATAACCACTAACTTGTCCCCACTCAAGAGGGGAATACTGAGGACCTATTTTCTGGACTTTCCTCATCTTGCTGATGCCCTGTTTTTGCTGCTGATAAGCTTTTGCTGACTTAGTCTGTACAAAGGGTATAACCACTAACTTGTCCCCACTCAAGAGGGGAATACTGAGGACCTATTTTCTGGACTTATTTTGCTGGATGATATAGGTTGGCAAGTAGGTGGCATCAAGAATATGATTCTGGATTTCTTGCTAATCTAGACCCGTTCTGCATTTCCAGAACATGATTCTAATTTAATGTGAGAAGTAAACCATATGGTCTCATTCATATCCTGAGTGCTGTGAAACAACCCATATTTATTACACCTAAAATATAAGAGAGAAAGAGCCAAGAAGAATTTGAGAGGTTTAAATAAATTGTTAATGGAACTTGAGAGAACAGAGGTAATGACGTTAGGAGCCTGAAGGGATTTCTGGAGGAGGTTGTCTTTAGGCTTTCAAGATACAAGAAGTGCAGGGATACCAGAAAGAAGAGCTTCTAGCTCCAGAACCTTCCCTCACCTTCCCTGCCCAAGGCTGGGATCCAGACTTCTCTGAAGAGAGTGTGGCTGTGCCACTGCACGGTGGAGAGTGTTGAGGGCTGCAGGCAGAAGCTGTGAAGAAGGAAACCAAACCCTGGAGGTACCAGACAGGCTTGCTACAAAGCTGCCAGCTGGCGAAACTCCCTGGGAAGATGCCCATGGCCGGACTGGCGACACTGTTTGGAAGACGGTGCTATGGAACCTCATCATGCCAGTGGCAGGGGAGTTGCCCGCCCACCCACCTGCTGGCACGGAAGCCATCCTCTAGCAGCTGAACGGTTGGAGTAAGAGATACAGTACCAGAGTGGGAAAGAGACAGCTCTTCCTCCTGCAGTATGCCCCATGTCCAGAAGCTCCTGATAGGGCACTGTGCCAGCTGGCAAAGGATAGAGGGATTACAGGGCAAAGGGGGGTGGATTTGGAGCCAAGAGGCAACAAACTGATAACTGGCTCTGTATGCGATATATCTCAAAATGTTGGGAAAATTACCTATGCTCTAGTTCATGGTATAAGATCACAATACAAGTTATCTGAAGGAAGCTGAAAATCTGTTTTCCAAAAATCTCATTAAGGTATAGGCTATATCCACAGCTCCTTGTGTGGCACACTTCTAGAATTTCTCCATACGGCTTACATAGTTACATTTTATGTGACATATATTTTACTGGCTTGATGCAGTCCAGTAGGAACTGAACTTACTTCAGTTTTAATAGTTATACCCTGTTCCCTAGACTGCATTATCAATTACACCTACCAACCTGAATATGCTGTATCCTTACTCTGAATTCCTCACAGTATTTGGCTGATGGTCCTCATGACTTTTTTTTAAGTTGAATTGGGTCCAAATGAAGAGTAGGTGATGCAAACTGGTCTTTGGAGTCTAAATTCCAGAGCTTTCACTTAAGTTTCATGTAACCTTGAGTACATTATTTAATTTTTCTTAGGCACAGCTTTTGGATTCCTGAAGTGAGGATTAAAAAACTTATCTAAAACTCTCAGAAGTACAAGTGATGGGCAAAACAACAAAAACAACAACAAAACCTATCTAGTCTGGTCCCTGAGAGGATTACATGAGAGCGCCTAGTAAACATTTAGGCTGGTATCTAACAATTCCTCAACAAATGGGAGCTATTACTAAGTTTTCATTTGTTCTTAAAATGAATGGAAAGATGACAGACTTTGGTGCAGTCCTCAAGTCACGTTCCTAAAATACAATTTCAGAAAATGAAAGAGCAAAAACACAAGGACCTCACAACGAGGACTGAGTCTTGATGAGTGACTACTAAAAGTGGGAAATTCATTCCAGAAAGGTAATAAAAACAGGGGATCTAAAGAGGAATCATCTGATCCAGTTTGCATTTCATCAGACTGTGTTATAGGCCAAATCTGTTTTACTGTCTCATTTATGTGACAGATGGTGTGACAACTTATTGAGCTGATAAATAGTTTTCAGTTATTTAATCACAGGGCAATCATCTTACTGTATTTCTGCTTGCCTAATTTGAAACAGATTGAGCCCTTTGTCCAGATAGTTTCCTGTGTGTGCCATGCCAGTCAGCAGGCGGGGCTGTCGCCGTCAGACTGTGTGTCTATACTGGACTCCTGGAGACAACAGCATGCTTATGTCACAAGCCACATCTGTCATGGTAGGATTTGTGTTTCTCCTCAGGTTAATAATATGTGATGGAGGCACCAGGTCTCCCTTCCTTAAAAGCAAGAATACCAGTTTAGGAAGAGGTGCTTCAAAGATCAAAACCTGGTCTGTGACACTGACATGTGGATTTGTGAATTGGAAATGGCAGTGTCAAATCTCTCCTAAAGCAAGGAAATAGCCCTTGGCCAGCAGAAGGGGAGCATGGGGTATTGCTGGCTCCAATTAGGGAGACAAGTTTTGCAAAGTAGTCATGTTCATGGGCAGTTTTTCATGAAGTACTGTACAGGATGCTGGAAAAATAAGCAAGGAAAGAACAGACAAGATGTGGAATACAAGGTTTGCCAGGTCAGAGAGGAGAGCACAAAAGACTTGCCTCTTCTCGGCTCTCACTTTGAAGAGAGATTGTTTTGCTCTGGACAGGCTGGATAATTTTAATTTCTAATCAGGATAACAAGTAAGCAGTAGCTAAGTACTGAAATTGAAACTTGGTAAGATGATAATAATAATAATAACAACAGCTATGTTTATTTAGACTTTAATAATTATTCTTTATAGGCTTAATAATAATAAAAAATAATAATATATTACTTAACATTTATTAGTATTTATGTGCTAGATAATAATTGATATTAATCCATTTAATCTTCATTAAAAGCTATGCTAGAACTTTTCACTAATCAATTATCCATCGATATATTGAACATTCATTTAGCATGTACTCTCTCTCTGATATAAAAATTTCATTTATTCTCACAACACTAAGAGGTAGGTGTAATTATCACCTTACAGATCCTCAGGGTAAGTATCTTGCCAAGGCCTTGCTACTAGTGGGTGGCAATGGTTTCAAATCCTTATCTGGCTCATAACTGTTCCTTTATTCCAGGATACCTCTCATCCCACGGTCCCTAAACCACTGTTTCAATCATATATTAACTAGGGAGCCTTTGGGGAAGTCCCCAACCACTTAGTCACCTCATTTGTGTCATTATCCTATGTGTCGAGAAATTAAATATCATATGACACATAGATACATTTCGGTTGAATCATGCCCAAGTATGTTTCTTTTTATACTAGAAACCTGAATAATACTATAATTTAATTTTTCTTTTTCATCAGGATTCAAATAACACATAATCTACAACTACTTGTGTGATGAGCACAACCTATAGGTGAGTATAACCTACAGAGATGTTGAATCACTATGCTGTACATCTATAACTAATGTAACATTGCGTGCCTATACTTCAGTTACATGCACACATGTATGTGTGTGTGTGTGTGTGTGTGTGTGTGTGTGTAGCTAAATAAAAATTAGCACGAAGAATCATGGCTTGTGATCTGTTTGTTTTTCTCCTAAAGCACAAACATTCACTCCCTGCGGTATTAACAAACATTTTCCATTTTTCTATCTAAGAGGAATAGAAGGTACAGATAACCTAACAAGAACCACACACAGGGAGTCTGGAACAGTCCCTGCATTACAAACATTTCCTTTATCATTGGGGGAATTCAAAATAGAAAAGTTCATTGTAATTTTAGATATTCATCAAGGATGTGCTTATGGAAAAACCTATCTGGTATAGTAAAACTAGAGTGATATAATCTTCCTTATCATTTCATGCCTGTCACTGAAATATATTTTGCTGAAAGTCTGATGAAATCACCTACAACTTTTTTTAAGAAGCAATCATATCTACAGTTTAGACTATGTAAGTTTAGACATGTGAAAGAGTGAAAGGGAATTAAAAAATGATACTAGTAAGCTTTTTTGTTTTCTGCTGCAACTATGTCTACAAGCAAACTAAATTCAATGATATTTTTTACTCAACTCTGCCAAAACTTCGTTGGTTTTGTATTTACATCCATTCTTTTTTTCATCAAATAATGAATATATAATTACAACTTATGATTATACCCTATTTTGCTTTCAGAAGGAAAACGAGGCATGTATACATTCTAAAAAGAAAAATAAAATGATGAGGTGATACGTACAATGAAGAACAAAAATGTATAAAAAAATAAGGTAAACCCAAAATTAAGGTTAATACACTAATCCCATGCCATGAAGTGCAGTGTGATTGCTAAAGATGGGCCATAAATTTAGTTTTGAGCTTCCCAGTGACCAAAGAAAGATATATTATCATTTATTTATTAATTCAAGAAAAATTAATTAATCTGTTAGTATTTGCTAGGTGCCCTAGCACCTAGAGTATTATAATCATTTAAAGACAGGTACAGTATTAGATGTCCTTACATTAAAGTGCAACGGATTGTTCAGGAGAAGCATGTTTTTTCCTAATATCAAGAGCCAAGGGAAAGTCCTATTGTGAATCTTTATGAAACAAGTCTAGTTAATTTTTACTATTGTGCAATGGCAAACAATTGCAATGAATCAATGAAGGAGTTTTAATCATGTGTACAGAGTTCAGAGGGAAACTACGAGAAGGACTTTTGAGTCAGCCTGCAAAAATGGGAGAAGAATTCATGGCTAGTTAGCATTCAGGTCATTCTTGAAAACTGGTGAATTATCTAGCAGAACTTTCTGGCATTCCAAGCAACGAGAAAAAGTCCACACAAATGCGTACATGCCAAGATAGAAAGGAATGTTCACGGCCAGTTTCTTAGGAGTTCATGTTTTCATTTGTATAAATTTTGAGCAACAGATAAGAATGGGTAAGCAGGAAGCCAGATCATCAAGTGGCTTGAATGTCATCCAAAATGAATAAAACTTGATTTGCTGCAAATGAGAGCTATTGAAGAGTGACAATCAGATTTGTAAGTGAGAAAAGATAGAGGGAAAAAAAAGATGCTGCAAAGGTTGGGGAAAGACTGCAGCCTGGAAGGAAGAAAAAGGAAATAGTGTAATAGCCAGGGTCAGAGCTTGGCCTGTGGTAGTCATAATAGGACAAGAACGCTAAGAGTAGATCTGGAAAATATTTAGGAACTCAGATATTCATGCATTGATTTGAGAAGTTTCTGCTCATAGTGATGCT
This sequence comes from Ailurus styani, assembly GCA_002007465.1. Taxonomy (NCBI): domain Eukaryota; kingdom Metazoa; phylum Chordata; class Mammalia; order Carnivora; family Ailuridae; genus Ailurus; species Ailurus styani. The sequence goes on along the minus strand of LNAC01000392.1, from coordinate 209,521 downwards.
AAACATGGGACACTTTTATCTTTCCCAAACTGCTTCTAATTATAGACCTTCTTTTTCTTCTGAGAAGCAGACTCTTTTCATAACATAAATATAATTTCATAATATTTTGGTCACTAGTGTTCTTAAAAAAGCTTTTTCTACTACTCAAAATTCTCCTCCCTTGGCACAGATGAGAGTTGTGGGAAGGGGCTCTTGGTTGGTTCTTTTCGTTTCCCTTCCTCTACTTTTCCTCCTCTCATACCCCCCAAGCCTCCACCTACCAATGACAGAGTGTTGGGGAGGGATGGCACTGGCTTACCTGTACAACACAAGTTGCTACTGACAGGCACACTTTCCTCCTTGTCTTGGCCACTACTTTTCAGGGCAAAACTATCTGCAGACAGACTTCTAAACATCAGTCCTCTTTTGTGGGTACATTTGTTTTTATCTAAAGGATGTTACAAGGCTATCCTCTGGGGTCTTCTGATCTGGGAGATCTGGCTTGGCGATTAGGCAGTTCCTCCTTCCCTCCAAGATTCCCAGTAGATCTGATCATCCCATAGTTTTTCCAGCCGACAAGAATCCCTAAACTGTGGAATGTCCCTGGCCCTTTGTGGGGTGGTGGTGATGGAGCTGGAAGTATGACTTAAACAGGCGTCAATCTCCAGTCTAAACAAGGGAAATGTACACTGATACATCCTTGAATGGGAAATGCAGACTGCATCCCGGTGCTCCCTGTCTTGGCTGCCCTGTTCTCTCTTGACCCTTTCTTCACACCCAATACCATCGGGTGTTCCACCAGTTTGATGGCTCAACAACTTTCGAGCAAGCATGTTTACCAGTCCCCACTCAGTGTAACATGGAAAGGGAGGTTTTGACACCTGTAATCTCATAGGAGAGGGACAGAAGGGTTGAATAGTCCCCTTTATAGAGAGAAATGAGAATTGAATGGGAGGGTTACCATTATCCAAGCTCTGCCTGTCCCAGAGATGATAACCTTTTTCTTCTCCCAGGTGGTTCTTGTGCCTCTAGCTGATAAAGACCACCAAAGCAGCTTCTCGTGTACTTGGGAAAAACTGAGGGTCTTACCTAAAGAAAGTAGACGTGATCCTCACCATAATGCCTTGCTCTATTGATTACTTACAGACACAGGAAACGCTTTCAATTCCCTATCTCACACTATTTCATGGCTTAACTTTTGAAAAGACTGAATGTGGATGATAAAGAGCCACTTAAAATGTCTCCAACTGGGGCGCCTGGGTGGATTAGTGGGTTAAGCCTCTGCCTTTAGCTCAGGTCATGCTCTCAGGGTCCTGGGATCGAGTCCCAAGTCAGGCTCTCTGCTTAGCAGGTAGCCTGTTTCCCCATCTCTCTCTGCCTGCCTCTCTGCCTGCTTGTGATCTCTCTGTCAAATAAATAAATAAAATATTAAAAAATAAATAAAATAAAATAAAAAATCTCCAATTGTTTTTACCCTGGGAGACTGAAGGAGTGGTGGGATCACCTACCAGGATAAGTGACACAAAAAGATGAAGATAAGGATAGATAACAATGTACATTTTAGACATGTTTAGTTTGAGGTGCTTTTGGGAGAACCAGGTGGAGGTGTTCAGAGATGAGTTGGGTCTATGTATCTGTGCCTTCAAAGGGAGAAACTCAAACTTCAGGTACAGGTTCCAGACTTACTGGCTCAGAGTTGAATCAGATACTGATTTCAAAAACACAAGATTTTCCTAAGCTGAAATGAAAACTTCATTCTTCTCCCAAATTTGAAAAATCTTCATAGAACTGTAGAACTTTACAAGGGAGATACCTCAGATAACATCTATTGGACCTGGTGATTATTTTTAAGTACAGAGTACTTATCAGTACTACTATAGTTAAACATTAGTTTGGGCTTTTAATTATCTGAACAAACCCTAAACAATGTTTTGTTGTGTATTACGTAAACAAAACAAAAAAATAAAAAACAAAATGAAACAAACCCACCATTCCTCATAGAGATGCATTATGTGACAGTAAAGGTTCTATGATGATTATTCCATGTGATCAAAGCAGCGATTTTACCCTCTGATCCTAGTATCATTCTTTATGGTTTGGGAACTTAGCAATTAAGACCACAGATTATTTTCTTGGTATCCATCACCTTGATAAATCTTAGGTAGCTACATGAGTCCTTTAAAGGAAATAATAAATCTAACAAATAGAACTTAGTAACCATTTCAGACTATATTTATGCCCTGAAATCTAAAGCCTTCATTATGCTTTCTTAAAAGAGTGCTCTTAAGAGTTAGAACATAACTTCAAATGATATTTTCCAATTTTTATGAGATCCCTTACTGGGAAAGAGTCACAGACGTGTTCTTTTACTGAATGAGATTAAATTACACCAACTCTTAGAAAAAGAATGTCGAATTTCTATCAGACTTTTTCTCCCTTTGATATCTTTAAAACTCCCTGGGTAATTTGTCCAGATTGTTAGAAGCCTGCCCAAGTTAAATGGAATCAAAATTTTCCCAATTTTGTTATGATCTCAGTTCATAGAAAAATATTTGTCACCTACTTAAAGCAATTCCCTTACTAATAAAATTAATTTTTTCTTTTAATATGCATATTTTTTTAAGTAGACTCCACCCCAACCTGGGGGTTACACTCAAAACCCTGAAATCAAAAGTTGCATGCTTTAGCAAGTGGGCCAGCCAGGTACTCTTAAAATTTCCTATACCACTTTAAGACAAGAAGCTTTTGCCTCAAATTTATAATTTTTTTAAGATCTTACTTATTTATTTGAGAGACAGAGTGAGTGAGAGAGAGAGAGAGCATGTGTGCACGTACACAAATGAGCAGGGGCAGAAGGAGAAACAGACTCCCCACTGAGCAAGGCATCAGATGTGGGTGGGACTCAATCCCAGGAACCTGGGATCATGACCTGAGCTGAAGGTAGACACTTAACCAACTGAGCCACTCAGGTACCCTCAAATTTATAATTTTTAATACTTGATGCATTAGGTATAGGAACTTTATATAGTGCTGGATTAAAAAACTGTGAATGACTCTACAGGCAATTTTATATAATTATTCAGATTAGCTCTTTATAAATGACTGAACAACCTACAGGTTTTAGAAAGGACTAAACTGACCTGCTGGTTCCCAGTGTAACTGCTAGCTGCATACCATATAACTGCCAAGCCACCATTTTTGTTATAAAGTTATTGTGCTTGAGGAACTATTTAGACATTGGCTATATTTATAAGAATGGCCTGGTCATCAGGCACAGCAGTTTCTTCCTAGAAACATCACCAAAGGCAAGGGAAGCAAGGGCAAAAATGAACTATTGGGACTTCATCAAGATCAAAAGCTTTTGCACAGCAAAGGAAACAGTCAAAAAAGCAAAAGACAACTGACAGAATGGGAGAAGATATTCGCAAATGATATATCAGATAAAGGGCTAGAATCCAAAATCTATAAAGAACTTACCAACTTAACAGCCAAAGAACAAGTAACCCAATCAAGAAATGGGCAGAAAACATGAACAGACATTTCTTCAAAGAAGACATCCAAATGGCCAACAGGCACATGAGAAAGCGCTAAACATCACTTGACGTCAGGGAAATACAAATCAAAACCCAGTGTGATACCACCTCACACCAGTCAGAATGGCTAAAATTAACCAGTCAGGCAACAACAGGTGTTGGCGAGAAAGCAGAGAAAGGGGAACCCTCCTACACTGTTGGTGGGAATGCAAGCTGGCGCAGCCACTCTGGAAAACAGTACGGAGGTTCCTCAAAAAGTTGAAAATAGAGCTACCCTATGACCCAGCAATTGAACTACTGGGTATTTACCCTAAAGATACAAATGTAGTGATCTGAAGGTGCACATGCACCCAAATGTTTATAGCAGCAATGTCCACAATAGCCGAAGAATGGAAAGAGCCTAGATGTCCATCAACAGATGAATGGATAAAGAAGAAGTGGTATATATATACAATGGAATACTATGCAGCCATCGAAAGAAATGAAATCTTGCCGTTTGCAACAACGTGGATGGAACTAGAGGGTATTATGCTAAGCGAAATAAGTCAATCAGAGAAAGACAATTATCATATGATCTCTCTGATAAGAGGAATTTGAGAGGCAGGGTGGGGTGTCCTGTGGGGTAGGGAGGGAAAAGATGAAACAAGATGGGATCAGGAAGGAGACAAACCATAAGAGACTCTTAATCTAACGAAACAAACTGAGGGTTACCTGGGGGGTGGGGGAGGGTAGGGACAGGGTGGCTGGGTTATGGACATTGGGGAGGGGGTGTGCTATGGTGAGTGCTGTGAAATGTGTAAGCCTGATGATTCACAGACCTGTACCCCTGGGGCAAATAATACATTATATGTTAATTAGAAATATATATATGGAATTTGAAAAGGCAAAAAAAAATGGCCTGGTCATCAAATATCAGAGCCCATGGAAAAGATTACCATAACTATCCAGGAATTTAAAAATTGAAAGATGCAGAACACAGGATATTTGCAAAAAGCACAAATTCCAGAATTTTGTGGGGACCATTATAT
>LNAC01000392.1:173894-204887 GCA_002007465.1 Ailurus styani | reverse complement strand
AGCAGAGAGCCCGATGCGGGCCTCGATCCCAGGACGCTGAGATCATGACCTGAGCCGAAAGCAGAGGCTTTAACCCACTGAGCCACCCAGGCGCCCGGGGACCATTATATTGAGAATGACTGAAATGTAAATCAAATGTGGGAAAAAGTATCATGTTGAGGGGCACCTGGGTGGCTCAGTCATTAAGCGTCTGCCTTCGGCTCAGGTCATGATCCCAGGGTCCTGGGATAGAGTCCCGCACAGGGCTCCTTGCTCAGCAGGGAGTCTGCTTCTTCCTCTACCTCTGCTGCTCCCCCTGCTTGTGTTCCCTCTCTCGCTGTCTCTTTCTCTCTGTGTCAAATAAATAAATAAAATCTTTTTTTAAAAAAAGTATTATGTTGAGTGCCATACTTTTGGCTTTTGATCAATGCATATAAAGAACTCCACTCATACGACCTATGTTCTAGTTACTTAGTATCTCACTGTTGTGCCAGGTTTCAACAAGTTGCACTTCTGCTATGTACTTTGATATAAAAATGTTATGCTCCTAAGACATGTGGGACATACTATGGGAGCATTAGGGATGCATGTACCCAGAGAGCCTTTCACTTGTATCCCCACAGATGGCATCTCCACTACATTAAAAATGGCGATGCCATGTTTCTTTACATATTTCATTTCCTTTTTGAATGCTGAAACTTGCACTTGAACCTTCCTACTCGCTAGGCTTTCTTCCAGGTTTTGTAAATTATCACTGACCCCACCCTCCAGCTAAGTGTCATCAGGAAACACTAGTCAAAATTTTTAAAATCCAGTTTTTCAAAATATCTTTAGCTTCTCTTACTCTTGACATTTTCTGTCTCTTCCCCTACCTAGTGTTCTCTTCCAGGAAGTTCCATCATCTGATCAATAATGACCCTATGTATTTACAGACTCTAGTTACAATTATTATTTATCACTACTGACAAGCTATACATACTATGGATAAACACACAAAAAATAAGAAACAAACTGCATAAACCTAGAAGCATAATTTTCCAAGATAGCTTCTATGGTTTCTATGTGTAATATACAGATATTTTTATTATCTTTTGTTCGTCCCCATGAATCAAATGAAGAAAATATTATAAACATCAGGAAGACTTTAATCCACTTTAAAAAATAAATAATATTCACTTTTGAAGTTTCTGAAATTTTGCTGTATACTGAAAAACAATGCTAGAATCACACCGTCCAATACAGTAGCTACCATATTTAACACTTGGAATGTGGCTAAATGCAAGTCGATACACACTGTAAATGTAAAATATACACTGGGATTCAAAGATTTAGCATGAAAAAAGAGTAAATTATTAAATTTTTGCTGTTGATTACATGTTGAAATGATAATATTTTGGACATACTCGGTTAAACGAAACAATTATCAGATGAATTACACCTATTTCTTATTACTTTTTTGATGTAGCTACTAGAAAATTTAAAATTTCATATATACTTTGCATTATATTTGCATTGGATTGCCCTCTGTTAGAGAATTCATTTTGTTTCCACACAAAAACCTGATATCGAAAGTGATTAGAAAGAATTAGTATACTCTAAATTATAAATGTTTGTTGGAGGATGGTACACTGGCAGAATCATGGGTAAGTAAATTTTAGTGTTTTATAAATGTTTTATAAATGCTGGGGATATTGTGTTGATATTTAAAACCAAGGGCTTAGGGGCACCTGGGTGGCTCAGTCACTTAAGCATCGGCCTTCGGCTCAGGTTGTGATCTTGCAGCAAGATCAAGTCTGGCATTGGACTCCTTGCTCAGTGGGGAGCCTGCTTCTCTCTCCCTGCTTCTCTTTCTTTCATGAATAAATAGAATCTTTTATTTTTTTTTTTATTTTTTTTTTTTAAATTTTTTTTTTAAGATTTTATTTATTCATTTGACACAGAGAGAGATTACAAGTAGGCAGAGAGGCAGGCAGAGAGAGAGGAGAGAGGAGGAAGCAGGCTCCCTGCTGAGCAGAGAGCCCGACGTGGGCCTCGATCCCAGGACGCTGAGATCATGACCTGAGCCGAAAGCAGAGGCTTTAACCCACTGAGCCACCCAGGCGCCCTAAATAGAATCTTTTAAAAAAATAAAGCACCCATAAATCTATAGGAAAGAACAATTTAAAAAACCAGAAGAGTTTACATGAATTCAATGAAAACTGTATTTGTACTGCACAGATTACAATTAACATTCTGCTATATTTGTTTTATATTTTTCTCTATATGAATACGCATTTGTTTTCTGAAATGTTTGAAAATAAATTTCAGACAGCATTAATACTTTCACCCTTAAATTCTTCAACTGCCTGTTATGTAAGGATAATACCATTAGCATGCCTAAGAAAATTAACATCCTTGCTAGCCTCTAATATTCAGTCCATACTCAGATTTCCCCATGTATGCCAAGGATGTCTTTTTCAGCTCTTGTTTTTATGTGAAGAATTCAACCTAAGCTCATACATTGTATGTGCTGCCATCTTTTCAGTTTCTCTTAGCAAATAGTTCCCTCTACATACCCAATTTTTTACAAGATTCTTTAAAAAAGTCTGGGCCATTTTATCCATAAAATGTTCCATATTCACAATTTGTTTAATTGCTTCCTCATTGTGGAGTGTAAAATGTCCCCCTATCTCTTGTACTTTCTATAAACTGAAATTTAGGTCTACAGCTTGATTAGAGTCAGGGTAACATTTTGACAAGGATAGGTCATCAGTGACATTGTATATTTCATGTTGCATTACATCAGGATTGACCAAATGTCTGGTTGGCCACTGTTTGATCCCTTGTTTAAGGTGTTTACAACCAGTTCTCTCTACAATAAGTCATCTGGGAGGTCATTTTATGCTTTTCCTAACTCCATTTGTCCTTCCTTCTTTCACTGAGTTGGTTTTTAACCTATTGCTTACCTCGAGGAAGTTATTTTTTTCCCCTGAAACTTTTCCCCCCATCTCCTAACTAAAAACAAACACAGGTTATTGTAAGGACTCGGTGAAGTAAAGGATGTGAAACAGTTTTGTAAACTGCAAAGTGTTTTGCAATTGTAAGCTATCCTTGTAAAGAAATAGTTTCAGATGATGCTCTGAGCAGCCTACTCATTCAGGGGAAGCAATGGTGTTCTGGTATCTGCTCAACAAACAGCCCTCCAAATAGAAAAGCCCTGCTGTTTAAATTTTGCCAGTTTCTGTGGTGTTAATATTCCTACACTGGCCAATTTCAAGCTACCAACTTGATTTCAACCAGGCTGCAAAATTCCAGAAAACTGAACAATCATCTCTTTCGAAATTGAACAAACCAGTTCCACACACCACCAGGGGATGACTGCAGAGGTAGTGTTGCCAGACTCAGCAAATAAAAATACAGCCAATATTCGGGATAGATGTATACTAAACAATTTTTTGTTGTATACCTGAATTCAAATTTAATCAGGTGTCCTGTATTTTATTTGGCAACCCCATGTGGTGGGCATGTGTGCATGCTTGCTTGCATGTGTGTGTGTGTGTGTGTGTGTGTGTGTGTGTGTGTGTGTGTGTGTGTGTGTGTGTTGGGGTGTAAACAAGGCACCCAAAAAGACAGTTTTCCATATTCACCTTCCTCCCCCAATAACCTCAACCACAGATATTCTTCGTGCATTTGGTTTGTTTGCAACTTCTTCCCTTCTTTTTTTTTTTCATTTTCTTTGGTTTTGACAGAGAAATGCATGCCAGAATTTCCCCAATTTATATTCAGCCTTAATACTAAGTCTTCAGGACAAAAAGGAGATTTTGAGGACAATTAAGAAGTTTATCATACAAGTTTATAAGATGACAACCTTTAAAAATTCTAAATTACTTCAAGAGGATTTCTACTTTGGCCAAACTCAACTCCAGCACTTTTGAAAACATATGCAAGTAAACAAGTCAATTATTATGAAAAAGTCTAGAAATTAGAATTTTCCTTAGAGAATATGTAAGAAAACTGTTAATAAAAACTCTGGTAGTTTACAATAGCCCCCTTACAGATAGGCTTTATTGGCAATATTAAGGTGAAGCGGTTCATTTTAAGATTATCCACGTCCAAAATAAGCTGAAGACCTGAGTGTGTCTCTGACTGTCACACTGAGTGAGGTACAATATACTATGCCCAGATATTTATATTAAAGAATATATATGAAATATATTTATTTTTATCTTTATGGGGGGAAGAATAGGAAGAAAAAGTACTTTTGCTATTGTTTTTGTGGTCTGAGTGGGCTCATTTCCCCCAAGAAAACATGTATTTGGTCATGGGATTTACTGAGGCATTTGTATTAGTTTATTAGTTCTCTGTTAAAAGACACCACAGACCAGGGATTTTCTCACAGTTCTGGGGTCTAGAGAGCCAAGACAAAGGTGTCAGCAGGTATGCTTTCTTCTGAGCCCTTCTCCTGGGCTTGCAAAGGGCCACCTTCTCCCTGTGGCCTCTGTGGGCTCCCATCTGGTGTCTCTCTGTGTGCCCTAATCTCTTCTAAGGACACCAGTTATAGTGGATTAGGGTCCACTCTAGTGGCTCCATGTTAACTTATTCACCTGTTTATCTCTCAGAGATAGTCCCCTATATTGACCTTCCTTGCTTTATTTTTTTATCAATATACTTAATATTTTATTTGCTGATTCTATTATCTCCCCACAAGCACATATACTAGATCTCTTATTAACCACTGCAGCCCCTCCATTAGAACACTGCCTAGCAAGGGGCAAGGACTTTGTATGAAGTGAATGAAAGAAATGTTGAGTTTCGTTTTGGATTTATGTTCTTCCAAGTTCTCTTGTTCTTATTGTGGGGAGAATATAAGCAGTGATCAGGAGCACAGGCCTTGGAGGCAGAGAGAATTAGTCAGGGATGCTCTACGCCACCTGCCAAGGGTTGGTCTTGGGCAAGAGTCATCTGTATGAGCCTCAGGTAACTCAGAGAAAGTGAAATTAATTACCTTCTGAAAGGGGTGGTGAGGTGAAGTAGGTAAAATGGTTAGCAGGGTGATTAACATTTTGCAGTTCCAAATTCAAGTCTGGGCTCAGAGAGAGTGTTGAAACAAATCAATGGGGACTGCTTTGGAAAAAAGGGGGTGGCGTTCTTATAAATGGTAGGGCTCTTATAAATTGATGCCTACATTCAAATAGTCCCTCTGTTTGTGGCGGGGGGGGTATGTCATGGGTTCCCCCCCCCTTTTCCCTTCATTGCATTGAGATCATCTCTGAAACCAGTTACCACAGAAAGTTACGACAGACAACCTAGGTAGCTGCTTTTTCAGAGTTTTAAAGCTGAGAAGCAAGAAAAAAAAATCAAGAATGATTCGTTGCTAGATTTAATATCTTTTTTGTCACATATATTTTGTTTTATAACTTTATTGTCCATTTTGCCCTTCACTTTCAAAAGTTTCTTAGAGAACTGTATGAGTTGTAAGGGATCTTTAAATAATTCGGCCCAAGTAGTCCCTCCTTATCCATGGGGGTAAGATCCAAGTCCCCCCACCGATGCCGGAAACCACAGATAATAGGGAGCCCTGTAGATGGTGTTTGCTCCCACACAGCCACCCGGAGAAGTGTGATTTATCAATCAGGCACAGTAAGAGATACACGACAATAACTAATAACACGACAACGTATGGAATAGAAGTGCTAGCATGTGGTCTCTTCCTCTCTCTCTCAAAGTGTCTAACTGCACTGCGCTCATGCTTCCTGAGATGATAAACGCCCCTGTGAGAAGGTGAGGCGAGGTGCGCAGGCATTCGAGGTAGGGACAGGCTACTACTGACCTCTGCCATGTCGTGAAAGCAGCAGGCGATGCGAAGCAGCCATGGAAGGCTGCTGACTTCTGTCTGGAGCTGAAAGAGGCAGGCATGGCGACACAGGATAGGTTACTACCGACCACTGAGTGAGGGGAGTGACAGCCTACTGCAGACGTGAGGTGAGTGACGCAGGCATGGTGACGTAGGCGTGGTGACGCAGGATGCACTACCGCTGACCTCTGACGTGACCTCTGACGTGAGGTCGGAAGGAGGTAGGTGGGCTTCCACACCCGGGACGAGGACCTGGGAGAGCTGAAGGCACTGCTGACTGAAAGTACAGACAGTGAAACCATGGAGGGGCCGGGACTGCCCGCTGTCCTCCTTTCTAGGGGTGCCTCAGCCCCCCAAGGCTGTGGGAGAGCGAGAGGAGGCAGAGCTGAGAGGCGGGGACGGGGCACTGCCTGCCGCGCGCTCTGGGGCAGGTAGGTGTTCTTCGCTGAGGAAACCGAGGCTGGGCCGTGGCGGGGGGGAAATGCAAGATGGCAGAGCCTCCTGCCTTGCGGTGGATGTCTTTCCGTGACGCTGTTAGGAGGCGTCTCTGGGGAGCACTGCGGGCGGCTGAGGGCTCCCCCTGAGCGTGTGGCAGGTAGGGGCTGAACGGGGCTTCCAGAAGATTCTTCCGGATGTGAACCGACTCGCCTTTGCGAGACCACATTCGAATTTAAAACCTAACAATCTGCCACTATTTTGAGAGAACACAACTCATAGGGGGACTTGCCCGCTCCACTCACAATGCCAACGGAAGAACCATTCTCCGAGGCTTTTATACTTCCTCTCGCTTTTTCCTGAAGGAGGAAGTGCTTATAATCTCACCTCTTAAATGACATTTTAGGACCTCACAAACCACGGCAAAGGAAGGGACAGAGTCAGCACTAATTTCATAAACTATCTGTAAGGGCATTAATTGCTACCTGCCCGATTTTTCTTTCAGAAAGAAGTTGTAAAGGAATCCCATAAATTTTGAAGGAGGAATAAATTCTTTCTCAAAAGGGGTGAGAACTGTAGTAAAATGTTAAAATAGCACAAATTAAAGTCGACTGGAATCTCCTGTAAAATCGAACCAAGCCAAAGGGTAGTAAATATCACCCTGAAGAAAAAAAAATCTCTGCCTTTCCAGCAATAAAACGGATTAAAATATTACATTTAAATGTACACTGGGAAAAGCATTCTGAGTAAAGAGACACAAAAGTTATATATATCAAGTGACAGTATTTTGGGTTGAATTTAGTATGTTTTCTCAAAGTTGACTGTCAAAAGGGAAACGATATTTTTTTTCCTAAAAAAGGTGATGCATCCTGAAAGATATAGTTGCATCAAGATTTTACCTCATGAGTAGGGTCACCTTAACTTGAGACCATATAAATAGAAAATATAATTAGTTCTTAATATTTTGGGTGTCAGTATATAAATAGTGCCATGTGAATATATAACTACTGTCATTTCTCAACTTTGCGTATGCAGCTTCCCTGTATCATATTTTTCTCTCAAAAGTTATGTCTTTTTTACACAATCATTGAGTCATTAGGAAAACAAAGTAACTTTGTATCCAAGGACAATTATCATCTTCATATCTCCTATTACCAAGAGTTGCATCATGCTTCTAGCAGTTTCACTCAGACGTACTTGTCAATTGGAAATCTTTACAAAATCGGATCTGTAGAAGTGATATTTATAATGCATTATTAAATCAGATTGCCTTGAGATCAGTTGTTTTGTCGGTATTTAGGCCAGTCTTTGCTCTGCATTTTGTGAGCAATTAAGTTTCAATTAAATCTTCATGAAACTTTAATAATCTAATCCTCACTGTAATATAGCTATCAGGATCATTCTGTGGGATCATAAACCTGAATGTGAGCCTTACGTCTGCCACTAATTAGCACATTACTCGATATCTCAGTGTCCCCATATGTAGAATGGGGACAAGACATGTGCTCATAAAGATGTTGAAAAAAAAATAGTTAATGCATATGAAGCATTTTCAGCAATAGTGAAAAACGGAAAAATGCTAATCAACAATTACTTTGACAGTGGTTATGAATATTATTTTTTATATACCAATTAACTGATTTGGATAAGTCACTAATATCTTTAGACCTCAAGAATCTCATTTTAAGGGCGCCTGGGTGGCTCAGCGGTTTAAAGCCTCTGCCTTCGGCTCAGGTCATGATCTCAGGGTCCTGGGATCGAGGCCCGCATCGGGCTCTCTGCTTGGCAGGGAGCCTGCTTCCTCCTCTCTCTCTGCCTGCCTCTCTGCCTACTTGTGATCTCTCTCTCTCTGTCAAATAAATAAATAAAATCTTTAAAAAAAAAAAAAAAAGAATCTCATTTTAACAAGGTACGGTGGTTGGGCTAAGTTGTCAGTAATGCCCTTCCTAGCCCTATAAGCTAATAATAATTCTAGGACTGTAATGCAAGGTATATATGGCCTGAAAGATCTGTTAGATAATTTCTCTTCAGTTATTTGCACAGGGTTCCCTCCCCACTATTAAAAATAATGCATGATAGAAGTGATCTAAAATAGTGGAAAGTGCATGCAGAGAATTTAGGGGAAGATGTGCATGGCTTAGACTTAAGCTGGGTAGTAGCTAGCTTTGTCATTTTGTCAAATTATATGGACGTGGCATATGATTCTCTATTACAGGTACACTGAAAGAAGTGCCAGCTTCTTATTAAACAAAAAGTGAACAACGTAATGATTTTAACAGCTTTCATAGACTTTTCATGGGGGTTCCAGGAATCCTTATATGCAACAAATCTGTATATTCCCTAGCACGTTGGGGCCTAAGGTCAGCACATACAGTGTTACTGATCAGGTTTAAAGCACAAGAGCTAATGCAAATGATCAACTTTACCACAATTCACCCAGAAAACTTCTCATTCCCTTTAAACTTAATAAGGGAAGAGAAAAAGAGATGTCCCGGAGAGCCTTTCAGCACTTGGTGGAGAAAAATACAAGGCACAAGTTATGTAACCTTCAGCAAACTCTTTGACTAAGTTTACAACATTTGGTAAAACCTCTAATTTGCGTGTGCTTTCTGTGGATTTTTAAGACTGTCCAGTTTTGTCTGGTTTTGGAGCATCATCTTTGGAGGGACGTCAGACAGTTCTTTTGAAATTCTGACTAGCTCCACTGACCAACTCTGATGGGTAGGACCTGTACTTTCATACCTACCTTCATTTTTTCAAATAAAATGCCCGAGTGAAAGCTGTAGGGATTTATGATGAGCAAACTAAAGATTTTCTTTCTCGGTTTCCTTTGACCCAATGTTTGAGAGCACTAAGTGATGTGGTTAGCTGTGAGTGTGGGTTGGCATCCATAAAAATATTTTATACCCTAAAGTAGGCAAAGTCTCTGACTGTGGTGTGATAGAACCCTCAGTGAAATGTATTTTGGCAACATTGTTATTTTTGTAGTGTTTAGTATTATTTATTGTAGCCTTGTCTTTGGTCAATTTTTTATATTTATGTCTTTGTGTCCTGTGATGACTTAAATGTGTGTGTATGTATGTGTGTGTGTGTGTGTATATATATAAAAATTCCTTTAAGATTGCCAAGAGTTGTGCACTGAATAGGTATTTATTGATAATTCATTCATTAATAAAATACAAAGTCCTTTCATAAACTCTCCTGGACAAGTGGATGAAAGCAAAAAAATCTTTTCCTCTGAATATAAAATAGAATGGCATTCATTTGTGTTTAGAATGACCAAAAAACCCCTGGATATTTCATTCTATCTTAAACCTGTTTTCTTGTACTACTAGTTTATTTAAAACAATTGAGTATTTAGGGAAGTGAAGTAACCTATACTCTTTATAGGTCAGTTAGTCCGTTACAACTTTTTGTAAAATCTTATAATTACTTCAATCATATTAATTTTTTTCAATCATGTTAATTTATCTGGATAAACATACATCTTTAATAGCTAAAAGTATTCTTAAAGGTACGTAAGATTGAGTTTTTCAAATTTGTGCATTGTTTCATAGAAATCTAAAAGTACATTGGATATATTGTCAACAGTATTCACTGTGTCATATTCAAGTATGTTCTTGAATAAGATCTTATAGTATTTGGTGTCCATATGACAGTGGATCAGTAAAAAGTAAGAGTGATTTATCCAAAGGTACTACTAGCTTGGAAGTGACAAAATGATATTTTATAAATATATTCCACATACAATTTTTAAAATAAATACTGATCATTTCAATAGCCCGATATCTTTTTATTGATCCTTTTCTCATCCAGATGTTTTTGAGGAGCTTCCTGTTTGTGGGACTGCAGTGTATGGCAAGTCTACCCTGAAGTGTCTGGAAAGTTCATCATGCTCTAGATCCCCATGTTTCCATCTGTCTGAACAAAAGTAACCTGTCCTCTGTCCCATTCCCTTAGTCATCGTTCTGCTAAAGTCGTTATGGGTGACACGTTATACTCATAAATAACACATTTTTACATATTTTTGAAGTTAATGCTTTCATGTAAGAAGTGGGCAGAAATTTTAGACTTTTTCAGGTCAGTTGAAAAGAGAGCTTTGAGCAGGTAAGCTGGTTTATTATTTTTTGAGTCATATTCTATTATGCTGCTACTTGCCATTTATTACGCATTGATCTCCTCTGGAGAGAACTAACCTAAGTATGTGTAGAGGGTAGGATAATTTTCCGGGACTTCTTGGCCACTCTGTCCAACTAATGGATGTTTAAATAACAGAAGACACATCACATGGAGTTTGGACTTGGCCCATGTTTGTACAACGGTTTCTGTGTTTCAGGGAGGAAAAGAATGATGTATACATGGCTGGCACTTTAAAGAAACACCAGCCTGTCTAGCCAGTCATTAGCGAGGTATGCCGTTGAATTAGTGGAAGACTTCCAGGTATGCACTGGTCTGTCCTTGGGTAAGCAGTGAATCAATCCCTAACCCTAGGCCAGACAGTGTCCAAACAACAAGAAGGTACTGGATGTTATCTTCACCATAAGATCTAATTTGTATACAAATTTTAAAAGATGTGTGCAGAGGTAACTAATTTCAATCTTTCTTTTTCTTTTTTTTAATGTTTCTAAATTTAAAAAATATGTATTTTTTAATTTAAATCTTTCTGAGATTTTGAGAGGATAAGGGTATATTAAAAAAAAAAGAACTTGAAAGCAAGTAGGACATTAGGAACAAAGAAAGCCCTGGAAAGTAGCACAGAGACTTAATTATTATAGATTTCACATTCTGTTTAGGCTCCACCACTGTGATGATGCAAATGTATCTGTGAATATTCAGCACCTCACTTTCTCTGTAATTCTCCTCCTCCTACCTCAGAGCAGCTTTTCCTTTTTCCTGTGTTTTTAAGGTCATTGGTCTCAAATAGCTAAGTGTTCTTTTAAAATAGTTCTCATCTTAGCAGACTGGCTGTTGAAATAATTTAGCTGTTGTCCAGACAAAGACAATCAAAATGTGTTGGAGTCATCTCTGATCCTGGGAATGAGTCTCTGGTTTAAATACATCAGGCTCTCCTTAGAAAGGAAAAGGCTTTCTGAAGAGTTTCTAAGTTTATATTAAAGATTTAAAAACCACATTGGCAAGTACACAAAATTCAACACATTCTAGTTTTCGTCTTTACCTTGTACAATCCCACATGGCATTGCTCATCACATCACTCTTTCATCCCTGTCAAGTGGGTCTTCATGGTTTCTTCTGATAAACCACCTTCTACTTTGGTTTTCATTCTTCTCTGTCCTAGGCCCTTAACTGAAGGTTAAAGCCCAGCCCAAAGGCCATAAAAGCTTTCTGGATAGTCACTGCACTCAAAATTTCTGCGCTCACATGGTCTAGACCATGAGGTTCAGTACTTGTCAGTGGAATGCTCTGTAATGATCTAACAGTGCCTAATGGTGTAATATTTATATTGAAGGCACTGTTTAGGTGCTAAACAAATGTTACTCAATCCCCTCAGGAATCATACAATGCAGACTTTTTTTTTAGAAAAGGAGGGGCAGAGACTGGGACCCTGCCCAGCAATCAAAGACGTGCTTGTGGTCTTGTCACCATGTTCCTCTGTGAAGACTCTCATCTTTTGTAAGTATTATATCTTCTTTAGTACCCAGCAGAAAGCTGTGTGTGTGTGTGTGTGTGTGTAATCACTAAATAGTGATCAATTTAATGTCAAAGACCAATTATACTTGGGTGTACATAGTCTTATATTATTTTACAATTATGTTGAAATCTGGAAGGAAATAGGAAAGAGTAGGCATGGGAGTATACCTAAGTCCTTTATACCATTGCATTTATGTGATGTCTGAGAGTTCCAGAAGAGCCAACTGGTGAACATTTGGATTTCAGGCATTGCTACTTCAGCTTACATTGTTGATACAACTTTTACATTAATTTTAAACTTCTCCTTTCACCTTGCAAGAACCCAGAATGGTGTAGAATGGGGGACAAAAACAGAAATGATGAGAAAATCATTACATGCCCATCCACACCAGAACAATTGCTTTAGGACCTGATATAGTGAGAAGGATGCCATGAATCATGAATCATGAGGTAAAAGCCAGCTTCCAAGTTCAGCGGCTAACCACAGAAAACTGCATGTAAACCAGTTAGCCCTTGAGAGAGACACAAACTCCACAAATACACAGTGTGCATTTTTTAACCACTTACCTGGGAACAAGAGATAGTAATTTCAAAAATGAGATCATGAAAGTACTTACCCTGAGACCACATCAGGAGATGCTGGCAAAGTGCTAACTGTGCCAAGAATAAAAAATACAAATTAAAAAAAAATGGGTGATTTCATATCCAGAAGAATATCCAGTTACTGACTAGCTTAAAAATAATTTTCTTGCCCACTGTAAGTCCAGTGGTATTTTCAGTGCTACAACAGTATAAAAACACAGTAACAGAAAACCATATTTCTTGTTTTCTTTCATTCCTTTTTCTCTTCCACCCTATGTGTGCTCACTGCTCCGAGGCCAAAGACATGTCTGTAGCAAAGATATGGGCTGTGTATGTAAGATTTTTGGCAAGTCTGTTCTTTTTTTTTTAAATTAACATATAATGTATTATTTGCTTCAGGGGTACAGGTCTGTGATTCATCACTCTTACATAATTCACAGCACTCACCATAGCACATACCCTCCCCAATGTCCATAATCCAGCCACCCTATCCTTCCCCCACCACCTATCCTTCCCCCCCTAGCAACCCTCAGTTTTTTTCCTGAAATTAAGAGTCTCTTACGGTTTGTCTCCCTCCCCAGTCCCATCTTGTTTCATTTTTTCCCTCCCGTTCCTCCTACAGCCCCCCACCCTGCCTTTCAAATTCCTCATATCAGAGAGATCATATGATAATTGTCTTTCTCTGATTGACTAATTTCGCTTAGCATAATATCTTCTAGTTCCATCCACGTTGTTGCAAATGGCAAGATTTGGGGGTTTTTGATGGCTGCATAGTATTCCAGTGTGTGTGTGTGTGTGTGTGTGTGTGTGTGTGTGTGTGTGTGTGTGTATACATGTATATATACACGCACCACATCTTCTTTATCCATTCATCTGTTGATGGACATCTAGGTTCTTTCCATAGTTTGGCTATTGTGGACATTGCTGCTACAAACATTCAGGTGCATACGCCCCTTTGGATCACTTCATTTGTATCTTTAGGGTAAATACCCAGTAGTGCGATTGCTGGGTCATAGGGTAGCTCTATTTTCAACTTTTTGAAGAACCTCCATACTGTTTTCCAGAGTGGCTGCACCAGCTTGCATTCCCACCAACAATGTAGGAGGGTTGGCGAGTCTGTTCTGTACAAATACTTTACAGGTTGATAATCAGAGACTTTTGTGAATTGCAAGGGATCCAAACTTTTGACTGTACTTTGTATTTTGAATGCAGTATTGAGTTTACTAGAAAACTAATGAATAGTGAAGTACTGATGAGTTAACAAAAAAAAATAACACAACTTACTATTGTTATCAACATAGCAATTGCTACTCTGAAATCTCCATCCCTGACTCCATCTGTACAAACCCAGTACGACTTAAAGGATGACTTGATTCATACTTCTCTTTTCTTTAAAAAATATTTAAATATTTTAAAATACAGTTGAATTAAATTTTCTAAAGCTTTTTACTTTTCGGTTTGATAAAAGTTCACACTTGGAATAGGCAGTTGTATGTCATTTACAAATACTGTTCCAAAAGGACATGTCCAGGAATTGTAGAGCTGTCGACACTAGTTACCTAGGTATACATTGCAAATAAAAAAGTGGGAATTATTTTAGGCAAAAGAAAAATGGGTCTGTGAATTAGCCAAAAGACACACAGTATTATAGTGAGCTTTTTATGTTTAAAACTTAACAAAGTTTTCCTCTTAGTATTTGTCTGTGATAATGAGTTTTCTTCAGCCACTTGCTCTGTACATAGCACTGAGCACAGGAAGTAAGAAATGTATATCCTAATTGGTTCATAAACTATAATATAATTTCACTTTTAATTCCACTTTCATTTAGACAAAGTAGTCCTTTGGTTTGTGGATGATTCTGCATGGGAAAACTCTTTACGTAGAGTTTACTACAAAAGAAAATGGCAAAACGGTTTTAAAATTTTTAATATAAATTTTTGCTTAGAAAGATCAAATTATATTTTAAGGCACTTATGAAAGATTTAAAATATGATTGTGTATTCTAAGGTCTTTGTTGTTGTTGTTCTAGAACCATACCACAAGGGAAGTGTTAGAAGCAATTAATTTCTGGAGGGAATAAGTAAATAAAGTAAGGTTTAAGAAAAATTCTAATATAAATATAGGCCAACTCTTTAGAAGTAAATTATTTTGATAAAGTTCATTTGCAAGTTAATAGTTTGAAAGTGCACATGCTTAGAGATAGCAAAGTTGAAAAAATTTGCTGAGTTTGGCACCTTAGAACTATAAAAGAGTGAAAAAGACATTCTTAAAGTACCATTAGAGTACTTATTTCCTAAGTCATGAACTCATTAGTTATTGATGTGGTAGTGATCCATAAATATTTTTAAATTTATGTCAAGAGGATTGTTAAATTAAAAAAAAAATAGTCTAGGGGGCGCCTGGGTGGCTCAGTCAGTTAAGCTGCTGGGATCAAGTCCGGCATATGGCTTCCTGCTCGGCGGGGAGCCTGCTTCTCCCTCTCCCTCTGCCTGCTGCTCTGCCTACTTGTGCTCTCTATCCCTCTGTCAAATAAATAAATAAATCTTTTTTAAAAATTGTCTAAAAAACAATACACAGTAGATATTTGTCATATCTACTATTTGTGGGAAAATATTTTTGGGAAAATTGGTAAGATAAAAGTGTATATGTATTTATATGCATAAACAATTGTGTGGCAGATTAACATGTCAACATATTAATTTTTTGGTTTCTCTATATTTCTCTTTTCTCTTAGTTTGAACCCTAAGGACATTCTTAGTCCATGGTGAAGTAGAAGCAGAAATTTAAAGAAAGTGGTGACCTAAGTCTAAGATGGAAAGATTTTTCTTCAGTCTCCAAAACATCAGGAGACAATTTTTCTGCTCGTAAGACTAGTGAAAACACATCCAGTGAGAAAGGAGCAGGTAGACCAGGGTCCTTACTTGAGAAGAGGAAGCTTCTTGATAGGACCAAGGAGTAAGGTAGAGGGGCCTTGGGCTGCTCTTTTGTTAGTGTAGACAACAGATCCCTGCCATCCACCCCCTGGGGACATTTGTAAGCCCCACAGCACAGTGTTGTAGAATTGGATACCATGACCAGAACACAAGTGTGCAGAGTCAGTTAGGAGTTTTCTGAATATTATGAGGCAGTGAAAAAATGCTTGGGAAAGACCTACAGGAAGTACATGAAAGGTGTGATCTTTATGTCTGGGGCCATTTGTGGAATTGGAAGAGGTGGGAGCCAAGGAGAAGTTTTGCATACTCCCTGGTTTAAAGGTTTTATGACAAGAAAGTATTCATTTAATGTTTTGTGTAATTCAGATAATTTTAAATCATTGATTTGATTTTAAAAAAGAAAAATTGTAATAAAATACTTCAAAATTTTTTCTTGACAGCTGATGATTTTTAAAAAGAGGAAGTTTAAAAAGTGTTACTGGCTGAATGTCTGTATCTTCCCCCAAATTCATATGTTGCAATCCTAACCCCCATTGTGATGGCATAAGGAGGTGGAGCCTCGAGGGGTNAAAAAAAAAAAAAAAAAAAAAAAAAAAAAAAAAAAAAAGTGTTACTGGCTGAATGTCTGTATCTTCCCCCAAATTCATATGTTGCAATCCTAACCCCCATTGTGATGGCATAAGGAGGTGGAGCCTCGAGGGGTATTGAGGTCATGAGAGTGGGGCCTTCAATGAGTAGTATTGGTGCCCCTATAAAAAGGAGAACCCAAAGAGCTCTCTCATCCCTGTCACCACTGAGGGCATAGCTGGAGGACAGCCGTGTATGAACCAGGGTGCAGGCTCTCCGCAATACTGAATCTCCCAACTCCTTGATCTTGGACTGAGAAATAAATTTCTGTTGCTTATACACCACCAGTCTGGTACTTTGTTATAGCAGCTTGAACAGAATAAAATAGGAAGCAAATGAAAATTTCAACTGACACTAAACTGATCTGAGTATTGCCAAGAGATTTACAAGTTGTGTTAGTCACGTCTAATTCCATGTCAAAATACATTATTTTGCTTTTACATGGTAATATCTTTAATCATTTATTATAACAATATAGTGATTTAGTGATTTAGGTTGATTTGAGAGGGATGGAAAAAGAACCAAAACAGGAAGAGACAGGAGAAATGTGAAGGGACTAAAAAGGATATGTGTAGGGAGCAGCTGCCATTTATTGGCATTTAGTGATCACTTTCTGTATGCCAGCTCTTAATGTTAGCACTTTACATAAATTATGTATAATTAAATGTTCAAAACAGCATTAAGAGATAGGTGTTGTTATTACTCCATTTTACAAATGAGGCAATTGAGGGACAAAAACACTAATAAGCAACTTGTCCAAGGCCTCAGAGCTGGAGGGGGTAAAGCAGAGAGGTGAACCTTGAAAGTCTAACTCTAGATATGAACTGCCAGTCACCATATCAGATTTCCTCTTTCAGTGTATGTAATAAAAATTAGCATAGAGGACATTAACTAAGGCGGGGGATGGAAAGACTGCAGAGTGGAATGTGTACAAGAAATGGTATGATAGGGAATCGATTCTGGATCAGCCTGTTTCCTTAATTACCACTAGGTGGCAGTGGTGGCCCAGGACGCCTTAATTATTTTTGGGAGCAAGAGGGTTAAACCATAGGCCTTAGAGTGATGTGGAATGAGAAACTGTACAATCTCATTCAATGGTATGAGATGTTCATAGATCAAATATGACCCTTAAAGGGACCTTTTTGATTCTGGCTTAAGCGTGGAATATTATCTATTAATACTCTCATTAATTCCTTCTAACAATCTTAAATTCGTCACTACAATTAATATCATTTTCTTTTTTATTTTAATCAGTGTCTATTTTAATGTTTTCCACAATAGAATAAATACTTCTCTTGATGACTGCATATATGTAAGGCTGTTTGGTAGTATTCAGAACCACCACAGTAATGGTCTTCCTGATTGGTGTGTAGTCTTCAGTAATTATAAGGAATTACTTTTCTGAAACTGCTGTCAAACCAGCAGGACTGCATTTATGCATCCATCATTTTCAGGCTTCTTGGTAACCTGGGCATATTTTCGCCAAGTAACTTTGCCTCCTTGTGTCACCAGGGGCACATTCACCTCAATGACAGTACTTTTGGTAATAATACCCAAAGTTGTATATAGTGGAGATGAAGGATTCTTTTTTTACACCAAGTATTGGCAGGCAAAAGGTGGCTTTCAATTCAGGATGTGTTACATGGGCCTTTTTGAAATGTAAGCCCATTTACCTAATGGATCTTTCATATTTAGGGGGTTTTTCAAGTAAAGCCGTCTCCAACAAAGCAGACTACAGTTACCATCCTCTTCCATGACTCCTTCTTTCTCCTTCCTATTCGAATAACTTTTAATGCTTCTGTTTCTCCCTGGGCACAAACTCTGGGTAAAGGAGCTTCCCATTTTCCCTCTTTCTCTTTTCATTTTTGTTTAATCATATTGAAAAGTACTTTAGCTTGGGACTGTTGCTCCTTGTCCAGTAGATAGGCAAATACTGCTTCTTGTGGAGTCTTTTCATCATTCTTTGGTTTGGTGTTTCTCTTTTCATGCATCTTGATAGTTTTTTTCATTTATATTTTCTCAGCATGGCACTGTTTATGGTAGAGCTTAGGTTTTAGACCAGTCATCTTTTTTGCCTTCTTTGAATGCTCATGGGCCTCTTGACCTTCTTTCTTTCTCTTTTTCTCATGGTAATCCAAACGATAGCCATAGCGCTTCCAGTGTAACTCAATATATTCATTTTGTGGCATGGTGATGGCCGCAGAGCTGTTGGGTACAGCTGCCGGGGTACTAAGAAGCTCTCAATTTTTGGGTCTCCCAGACCTGCAAGCTGACTCCACGCAAGCCACAATGGGAAAGAGACCAGTGTCATTGTCTTGATAAAGATATAATCCTGTGCCAAGTATCCTGTATTTATCAGTTGTTAAAAAGAAGTTCTTTTTCTCCTCATTATCACAAAGATGACAGTGTAACTAAAGATTAAAGTAAAATGGTAATCACTAGAAATACATGTAGCATTGGGCTATAATCAATACAATCAAGTGATACTTAGCAAGGAAATCTAGGATTGCTGAGCCTAACCACTCCAACCTGATAAAGTTCCTGAGAAGGAAAGAGTCACAAGAGGCAAACAGATGATAAACTAGTTCCCCCCCTTTGATGGGGTTGACTACCTAACTGCCCCATTTGGAACTTGCTGGACCTACTAACTGCCCTATTTGGTACTAACTGCCCTATTTGGAACATCTTTCACAGATGATCTGAGCTCAAGCACCAAGTGGAGCTTCTGCTTTCTTTTAGGGCCCTCTTACTGCTAGCTTGTTTGCGTGATGAAAGAAATGAGTTTATTTATAAGTCTGAATTCTCCCCAGCCTATCTGAGCAGCTTAGAGCTCAGGATGGCTGGTCTGCATTAAGGGTCTGGGTCCTGGGTCACTTTATTCTGGAAGCAAAAGAAGAGCAGAAAACATAGGGGCAAAGTCCAAGAGAGAAAGCCATACCAACATGGGAACTCTTGGTATCCAGCCATCAAAAATTAGAAGACATGGCCTAACCACTATTCTGGAAGCCAGTCCTATCAAGATAACTGCTCCACACTGTGGGAGGCAGTCAGTGGCACGTGGGGAGAGAATTGAGAATCGTCTCCTCCATACAAAGATGACAGTGTGTGTGTCTTTTACCTTTTCTAGGGCTGTGCTATTCAGTTGGAGCCATCAGCCCTCAGCAGCTTGTGAGCTCTTGGAAGTATTACTGAGAAACAGGTGAGACTCAGAAACTGAATGTTTGATTTGATTTTAATTAATTTCAGATTAAAAACAGTATAAAATATTTTTCTGTTAAACACAGCTTTATTGTTTTCGTAGGGCTCATTTCTCTTTAATCGTGGTATTGCATTGGATAGGTACTGTTGCATTGTAATGGGTATGTTGAATAGCACATCCTTCTTGATCTTATATATATACCACCAGTCAAATCAGAGTCAAGGGATAGATTCAGTTGGGGTGATTTTTCTAATGTGTTTATGTAAATTTTTTATTTAGGTAGCATGAGTTACAGTAATATCTATGTAAATTGTAATTGGTAATTAAATTGAAATATTTTAATAATAATATACTTATTTTTAGCATTAATGTAAGTGTGGGCAGGGCGCCTGGGTGGCCCAGTTGGTTAAGCAACTGTCTTGGGCTCAGGTCATGATCCCAGAGTCCTGGGATTGAGTCCCACATCAGGCTTCCCCTGCTTTGTGGGGAGTCTGCTTCTCCCTCTCCCTCTGCCTGCCAGTCCCCCTGCTGTGCACTCTCTCTCTCTCTCTTACTGTCAAATAAAGTCTTAAAAATATATATATATCTAAGTGTGGACAAATTTTCAAATTTAAAATGAAGGCATTACGTCTGATGCAGTCAATTGAAAAGGAAGAAGCTGGTATTTTGATGGAACGGTAAAGAAAAAAAAGAAACTGGAAGAATATATGTGAAAATGTAATGATAAGAGGCAATTACACTTTGTTGGGGAAATCAAAATGGCTGCTTGCTTGCTGTGTAAAAACTTTTATTTATTTATTTTTTTTTAGATTTTATTTATTTGCTACAAAGAGAGTGTGCATATGAGAGTGAGCAAGAGCACAAGCAGGGGGAGAAGCAGACAAAGGGAGAAGCAGGCCCCCCACTGAGTAAGGAGCTGGTTAGAGACTCTACCTGGGGACCCTGGCTGGGATCATGGCCTGAGCCAAAGGGAGAATGGAGCCGTTTAACTGACTGAACCACCCAGGCATCTCTAAAAACTTTAATTAAAGATATTAAAGTGGACAGTGTTAAGAGAGATTTTTAGCAAATGCAGAGTAAAATAGGTAATTAAATATCTAACACATTTAAAATTTGTTTAATAGGATCTAAGCCTATAACCTTGACAAGCTATAAAATGGCTTGGATACTTGAACAAAGAAGAAAATCATTTTTAAATAGATGATAAAAGAAGTCATTATTTCAATTATGGCAATTTTGTTAGATAATTACACAAAAAAGTTTAAAAAATGGATTTTACAAAAAGTTAAAGATCTTCAATGAAACCGTCAGTTACCAGTAAAACAAAGAGCCTTTCTAAAAATATTAGAGATCAGTTGATTGAAAGTTTGAGAAATTGAAATATTTTCTTTAGGATTTAAGATGAATCATGCTTAATTAATACCTTAGTTAAATTTTGTCTCAAAAGGCCTTTAAGTTCACAAAAAAACTGTTAGCAACTCATGACCTAGAAAATTAAGTTGTGTTGTAGATATTTTGGATTCTTATTTTGGTTAAGAAGAATTTCAAGTATGTCTCAAAAAATCACTTTCTGTTTCAGTAGAGTCTAGTTACATTAGGTCAAAAATTCAAATACCCCCTAGAATTTTAAAAACAAGAGACTCATGTTTTCCTTATTGCTTCACTGGATGAACCTTAAAAGTGTCATGAATACAATCGTTAAAATTATTTGACTTTAGGAAGCCTGGGTGGCTCAGTCGGTTAAGGTTAAGTGGCTGCTTTCAGCTCAGGTCATGATCCCAGGGTCCTGGGATTGAGTCCCACATCAGGCTCCCTGCTCGGCAGAGAGCCTGCTTCTCCCTCTAACTGCCTGCTGCTCTGCCTACTTGTACTCCCTATCTCTGTCAAATAAATAAATAAAATCTTTAAAAAAAATTATTCGTATTTAAATGTAAAGGCCATGGATATACATATATTCACAAATCATGAACTATTGCTAGTTTAAGGAACTGTTGAAAGAAAAAACAACAGATTCATTAAATCTTGTGTTCTTTGCTAGTGCTCATTAGGTGAGTCATGGGAGAATTTTATGAAGATGTATTGTTACCTCCATTTCAACATATTATGAAACAAAAGCAATAATGATGAAAAATGGCAGTGGGATTTATGTTTTCATGCTTATCTCATACTGTATTTAAAAGAAAAATTGAAGCTCCAAGAAAAGGAAGTATTTGCAACCTAGCTGGACAGGTATAAGAATTTATGTCAAAATTGAAACTGTTCATATTTCAAACCAGTAATAATTATGTTATACCTTTTTAATGTAAATCAGTATACAAGAGAGTTTTAATTGTAATTGCCAGTATTATGTAAATTGGTGCAAAAAGTAGGAGAAAAATTTGAGGAATGCTATTGATATTGATAAGCTTTTAGAATTGCTTTTCAATTTATGAATTTCTTTGAATTTGATGTTAATAATATTGAGCTGAGACAAGAGTTAACAAATTTACTTAATTTGAGTAGACATAGTTAGAAACTGATACAGTTTTGTTTCAAAGACAAAGCAGTTATTCTAAAGAATGATGAATCAGTTTTGTCAGTGTGGATGTGAATATTAAGAGAATGATTTTTTTGTTACTTGCCTTGGTTACTGAAAAGGACTTAAAGATGTTTGGAAAATCGGTAGGTGAATCTACTTTTTCAACTGTAAATTTTCTGAAATCTAAGTACAGATTGTACATTCCTAGTAAAATTTAGCTTCCACACAATATGTGCTATAGTCTGTAAGTATAATATGCACACCAGATTTCAAAAACTTAGTACAAGAAAAATAATGTAAAATAACGCATTCATAGTTTAAAATATTGATTGTTGAAATGATAATATATATTAGGCATTGGGCTAAAGTATAATACTAAAATTAATCTCTTTTTTATGTTTCTCTGTTAGTTACTATAAAACTTTGCCTCTCTGGCTCTCATTATCCTTGTGTTGAGCAGCACTGTTCTGGGCTGTGCTCAGGATTACTTGGGGGAGCTGTGCTTAGTCCTGAGGAATATTGGAGCCTTATTTTGACCTAACATCCTTACAATATTTGACAGCAAAGTACAATCTCAGAATAAAAGACCATGTATAGCTAAGGGCTTTCTCATACCTCTTGAGCATAAATTCCCTGGCAAACACCTGGACATACGGTATCTGCATTAAACCTATACTCAGCAGCTGAGTATGGATCTGGGACCATCCTTCCCCTTTCCTCCCCTCCACCTCCCCCTCCACCCCGACTGTGTCCTTTGACTTTGTAACTAAAGCCTTAGCCCTGCCCTACTCGCAGTCCTGTCTTTTTTCCATCCAAGTCCCCCAAAAAGCTACCACTACCCTCTTTTCCTTCCTCTTCTCTACTGCACACACATCTGCTGATGCTAATTGGCTTCCTTTAGGGTCTCTTAGAGGGAATCAGACATTCTAATCAACAGAGAGGTTATCATTTTGTCCATCTGGTTCCAAAAACTTTAAGGAGTTACTGTCTACTTAATGAAAGACATGTCTCCTCACCTTCATATAAACTTACAAAGAAGAAAGAAAACCCACTGGGTTCATTCTTCCCTTGCCTCCAAT
Source organism: Ailurus styani (assembly GCA_002007465.1). Taxonomy (NCBI): domain Eukaryota; kingdom Metazoa; phylum Chordata; class Mammalia; order Carnivora; family Ailuridae; genus Ailurus; species Ailurus styani. The sequence goes on along the minus strand of LNAC01000392.1, from coordinate 182,053 downwards.
TTATGGCCCAGAAAAAAAATCAGAATTATTATGGAACATGAGTCCAAAAGCTAAAGCAAATGGACATATTTATCAGGCAAGGGCTGATTTAGAAAGTGTTTTTGAAGATTAACATGCATAGAGGGACAAAGTCTAATGTTAAAAACGTGCTCTGCAAAACTGAAAATAATGTTATGTTATAACAAATTAAGTTTGAAATTGTTTTAATTGGTATGTACATGTGGAAACAATAGAAATCCATCAAGTAGAAAGTATACCTATTCAATTCTGAATGCACCGAGGAATTTTATGAATTATTTTATATTAGAATTCCAAGCAAAGGAATAATGCAGGTTTCTAGTAACAGCAACTGTTTCCTAGAATTAGTTTCTCTCTTTTTCTTTCCTAGCAGAAATAAGCATTTTTGCAATAGTTTTCATGTAACTATTCATGTTTATGTTATGCTATTTAGGGTAATTACTGGTACTTTAAAAACATATTTTGCCTCTCCTTTAGGCTGATCTCTTAAGGCTGTAAGATACCAGTCTCTCTGAATATTAACTCTCAGTTTTCTTTTTTTCAAATAGGGATGATAATAGTATCTACCTCCTAGGGGTGTTGCAAGGATTAAATGAGATGACCTGCCTAGCACAGAGATACACAAATAGTGTTATTGTCATTCATTCTTATTATCATTACCTGATCACTGTCAGCACACTCATCCAGATCATTACCAAATCTCAGTATTTATCAGGACATGTCCCTTCATGTCATCACCTTACACCATAATCAGATTTAACATAGGCAGCTTGAACTCTGCATCCTTTGGAGAAAGGAGAAGGAATAGTTTTATTGATCTCTTGGTCCCATGTTTATAACATGAGTATGACCAAGAGTTTGAAGAGAGATCTTTTTCATACAGCCTGGTTATATTTCAGGAGTAAAACCTGGTTTTTGGGCAGTAAAACCTGGTTATTGAGCTAACCAAAAGTTAATATTTTTTTACTTTTTCAGAGACTGACATGTACTTCTAGGTAGCTTAAGGAATTTTCACAGATGATATTTATAAATGTGGTATTTACCTTAAGTGTTAATTTCAGAACCTTAAGTCTACTAGAATTGGGCAAAATCTACTTTTTGGCAGTTTCTCTTCATTGGCTGTGTCTTAGCTTAGAATCATTAAGTCTCTTCTTCTCCCACACAGAAATGAGAGGGAAGCCTAAAAGGGTCCTATAAATGCCTTTAGTGCCCTGGAGCTTTGTACATCAAAAAGCATTGGCAGATACTGAGATTTTTTAACTAAGAAATGTAACTGAAATGACACTAAACTGATTTTTTTTCAAAGTTAAGCTTGAGATTTATTCTATGAGGTGTAGACACTACAGTAAATGTAAAGACCTTACATTTTTCAAGAAACATAGAGCTTGAACTTCAGAAAGTCAATGCACTGCAAAATGGACTGCATAAAAAATAGTGACTGAAAAGTAGCTATTAAACTGAGTTTTAAAAGATTTTTAACCCTGGGGTGCCTGGGGGGCTCAGTTGGTTAAGTATTTGCCTTCCACTTGGGTCATGATGTCAGGGTCCTGGGATAGAGCCTCTCATCAGTCTCCCTGTTCAGCGGGGAGTCTGCTTGAGGATTCTCTCTCTCTCTCTCTCCCCATCTTCTCACCCCAAGAGTTCCTGCTCTCTCTCTCTCTCTCAAGTAAATAAAATCTTTAAAAATAAGTAAATAAATGTAAAAAGATTTGCCCCAGATTTTGTTGCCTCATAACTGTCAAAGCAAGAATCAAGTGCTTGTGTTGCTTCAGTAGGTGTAATAAAGAATAAAGTCATACTCACTTTGGAGTTACAAATTCAAGGTTTTTTTGGTTTTCTTCTGGTTTTGGTTTTGGTTCTGGTTGTGGCTCAGAGAATGATAAAATCTACCAAGTAAGGATTTTGTGAGGAAACAACAAAAGGATTTCTACATCCTAAAGCTTCCTTTTGATATCAAGAATGGAACTTGGAATCAAGGCAGAGAACCTTGCTCTCCAATTCTATGAAAATGTATGTATATATATATATATATATATATATATATATATATATATATATATTATAGTCTTTTTTTTTCGGGTAGAAATGGAATTAGAAAGCTCTTCCATCTCTGATACTAGGAAATGGGGGGCTATAAAAATCAGGTGATATAGGTGAGGATGAGCATGCTGCCCAGGGACACTTGGGTGAGTGTTGGGGAGAAGGAATGGCAATCTGATAAACTCTGATTGGGATTCTTGATCAAATCTTAAAAAAAAAAATTAAGCATAACTAAATAAAATTAGGCTTAACTGCCAAAGAGTTACCATGGTTCAGGGTGAGGAAACCAGTGCAAAGTCAAAGAGCCCTAAGTAAAGGCCATGAAGTCTCAGAGAATCTATGCTGCCAGCAAAAATCAAAATATGGAGCCTAACTAACTAGCACAAGAAGTTTATTGAGTTTCATGGGAGCAGTCACTCTTGCCTACCTTGAGAACATAGAACTTAGCGCCATAATCCACAGACAGATCAACAAATCTATGCTGGAAGGACAGAGACCAATGCTAAGACTTTCTGGTTATTCCTTGGTCAGAGTCAGCAGGGCTAGCAGAGCTAGTGAGTTCTCTTTTCCTTGTGCTCATGAGATTGCATGTCCTTAGGCATGTTCCTAACAGTACAAAAAGTTAAGAACTCCAAAATGATTATTTATCCTTAAGATTGAATTAACCTGAGAGCCTTTATAACACAAGAGAAAAGTTACTGTTCATCATCAGATTTAAGGGTTTTTTGTGTGCCTGGAATATACATGTATATAAAATTTATTTTTAATTACAGAAATAGAGGATCAAGGGCAAATTGAGGTCCATCATAGATCATAATAAATGACTATTTTTGTACATCTAAATTATGTGTAAATTTTAACCTTGCTGTAGGAGTATCAGAGTACTGTTTAATCCTCCTCTTTCCTACCTTATGCAAACCCAACAAGCTGTATGTTTATAGAATGTGTGATCTTTCTCCATCTCTGCCAGTAGTAAAGATCAGAATGTTAGAAATTCAACTGATGCGTTAAATGTAATCAAACTGTTACTTGAAATATAGATTGAGACACAGGACATCTTTACATGTGGACCAGATAAGAGTGGAAAAGAAAAGCTGTTCATACAGAAAAACTGGCATTATTGGATGCAAGTTTACTGACATGGCTATTTTAACTCCCATCCTACAGGTGGTATGAATGAAGCAAACCCCGTGGCTTATTACAATAGCAATTTGGCAGTTAGACATCCCCCCAAACGATGATGCCCCTGCTTGGGAAGATAATTGACAGCGCCACACACTATGATCATTTATAACCCGGGGGTGTTCTCTTGAAAGTTATTTTTAGTTATTTGATGACACATTTCTCCTAATCCACAATACTGTGCTTTTTTCCTCCTACATTACATCAGACCAGACCACAAAATCAGTGTTCAATAAACCATTTCATATTCTTGCCACTTAAAATCTTGTCTACTTTTTAAAAAAATCCCCACTCGTTTGCTGTTGAGTTGTACTTTTTAAGAAGCAGAAGAGGCAAATAGTTTTTAATTGCCCTGCAAATATTTACATCCTATACATCCTGTGATTCAGCAATTACACTTATCAGTTTTCCACCCCCTGCTAAAGTAACCACAACATTGTCATGAGGGAAATGATGGAAAAAAATAAATGCTGTTCCACGCTCATTCAACTTTGCATGTAGTGGACGAAGAAATGCCATCCCTTACTAACTTGAACTACAAAATTATTTTCTACCCTCAGGAGCAGTTGGTCTTTTCCCACCACTGGTGGGCCACCACTGTGGCAGGATCTAACTGTTACCTCAAATACCAGAAAGATTGTTCTCTTACAGTGCTGTGTCCTGTAAATACTTGAGTTATGCCTGTAATTGCCCTAAAATGCATTGCCTGCTGTGCTTGCTTATGTCCAAGAGCAGTTTAGAAGGTCAGCCTGAGCGCTTTGATAGTCTTGATTACTGGCTGTTACTTGGTAATGAAGTAACTGGGGTAAGAAGCAATAGTTAATATTTGTGTCTCATTTATTGAAGAAATGCTTCTGGAATTCTTCCATAGGATGATGACGTCATTCGTTCTGATTCAGATATGTATTTAGGGTATTAAGTGGTTGCTGTTTTCAGGAAATGTATAGCAAGCACGAATTTCTTGATGACAAATAGACTTTTCCAGTAATCTGAGTGGAGGCTAAATCTATATAAATTCTGTGCCTCAGAGGTTTTTTGGCCTTTGTCCCTGGACTCTTGCTCTTGTGATAGACTAGATTTAGAATCTAAAAATAGCAATGTCAGTGCGAGGCTGCTGAAGAGTATTGTGTGGTTTTTTCGGAGGATGTGAAGAACTCTTCCCTGAGGCTCTGGGCCATTCTGAAAGGAAGAGGCACATTTGTGCTCCGTTTGCATGGAACAACAGTGACATCCAGTGCTAATGCACTTCACGTGAAGAGCCTGAAAGTGCAGCATCACATCATTTCATGGTAAATGAACAAATATGATGGCAAGGGAGATGTGGTTAAGATGAGTGTCTTCACTAGTAGCTGCTAACAACAGGGGCAAGTGGTGTTCCAGGTCAGAGAGAATATTCCATGTAGTACAGCCCTGGAGGAAGAAGTGTAGAGGCCTATGCATCATTCCCAGCCTCTCCTGAGGAACACTGGCAGGGTGCTAGGCCATCAGTACCCTCTCATGTTATCTCTCAGGACTCATGAAGTGGAGGTGGTTGTGCCATCCTACCAGTTGACCATCAGTGCCTCAGGCTCAGTGTTGACGGATCTGGAGTTATCGTTTCTCCAGGTTTGAGATACATAGAGACACCATGGAAGACACACAAAAGCCCAGCCAGTTTGTAATTTAGTAGGATTATGTAAGATTGTATTGCCTGTCATTTTCTCTCAAGAGAAAGATTCACTGCTTGGTGCTTTTTTGGTCATTAGCCAGCGAGCACTGAGAAAGCCATATGCAGTATACCTCTTTCTTCACACCATGTGAGAGCTTTCTAATTGTCCTGTGTTGGAGAAGAGCTACCTTCTGATGCTACGATAGAAAGTTTTGTCTATGTATTTTACATTAGCAATAAATAATTCCTCAAAAACTATTCCCAGATCAATTTAGAATGTGTTAAATGCCCTTTAACAAGTAGGCACAGGGCTAGGCCCTCTTCATACTTTATCTTCAATGTTTGCAGTATCCACACAAAGCAGGTTTTGTCTCCATTTTACAGATGAGGAAAATAAAGCTTAGGAGGAGCTCAGTAATTTGACCATAGTGGGAATCTCAGGGTTTGAACCCAGACTCTTCAGCACTGACATTCCAGAGTGGAATTCAGAAAAGGAAACATCAGCCAACCATTCCTAACCACTTCTGCTACACTGTCTACTACAGCAGCCTCCAGCCACACATGACTATTCACATTTAATTAATAAAATCCCAATGAAATTAGAAATTCAGTTTCTCAGTCTCACTAGCCATATTTCAAACATGCAATGGCCACATGTATCTAGTGGCTACCATAAGGTATAGCATAAATACAGAACATTGCCATTAATATTGACAGTTGTATTGGGCAGTGCTTCTTTAGGCTAGAACACTTAAGGAATAAAAAGCAAAGGATGTTTTTAAGGTTTTTTCATTACAGAATCCATCCCAGATCACAAGAATGTGAGCAGGGCCCCAGGGCTTTAAAGAGAGTTCTTGAATATAATATGCAGTTGGTTGGGGAATGTCACGTGTTACATAACAGCAAAAACCAAATCTAATTGTTTTAAGGGAAAGCTATAGGGTAGGAGAGGGTCTTTCCCTGTTCAGCCCAATCTTTGCTTACCAGTATTAAGTTCTGGTGATTCTGAGCTCATCCTTTTGGAACTCTCAGGACTGGTAACAAATTTTTTTTTATTTTTATTTTTATTCTTTGCCCAAGGGGTACAGGTCTGTGAATCATCAGGCTTACATCTTTCACAGCATTCACCAAAGCACAAACCCTCCCCAATGTCCATAACCCATCCACCCTATCCCTACCCTCCCACCCCCCAGTAACCCTCAGTTTGTTTTGTGAGATTAGGAGTCTCTTATGGTTTGGTAACAAATTTTTATATTAAAAAAAAAGTATGAAATTTTTTCTTGTAAAAGTTCCCTGAAACAAATTTAGAAAATGAAAATAAAGTGTAAAAATGAAGATCAGTTATTGCTTGTGTTTTAGACTATATTCTTTTTCTTTTTTCTGTGCACTTTTACTTGATAAATGCAATGCACTAAGAACCATTCTGCACATCATTGTTAAACATTCCTCTGTAATTACTTATTAATGAGAGCGTTTTATTACATTTGGTGACTACATTATAAATACTGTCTCTTGTCATTGGATATTCATTTTTGATGCCATGAATTTTCACGAACATTCATACATTAAGCATCCTGACACGAAAAGTTTGTATACATCCTTAAAATTATTCTGAGGCTGAGAATTCTGGATCAAATTATAAGCAAAATTTTAAGTCTTTTTTGATGCACATTGCCAAATCTACCATCTATGTTAATATTTATCCTGGTGTCTGTCCACTGACTTTTTACGAGAAGAATGATCTTCTCACAAAACCACAGTACAACAGGAGTTGTATTAAACTGTTACTTTTGGAGCTCAACTCATGGAAGGTGGTAAAGGTACATTTTATAAGAAAACCAACATGAATTTGCTCCTTGGTGAGACACAGGTACACCAAGTGGGGTTGTCACACAAAATAAAATGTATTTGCAGCAAGTAAGGAGATCACGGGGACAACTTCCAAAGCCCTGATGCTTTGAGCAAGGGTGGTTGGGTTCCTTTGTTTAGAGTTAGGGAAGCCTTGTCACTACGTAGAGGCAGGCATAAGGTCATGCATGTCTTAAGGAAACATGCCTATACATGCATTGTATGTGTGCTCTTCCTTGGGCAGAGATTTTAGTATTATAATGAGGTAAATGTGGTCATCAGTCATTCTAGAGGTCATGCTGTAGTCCATCTGCACGGATATGAGTCAGGGATTAAGCTCAAACTGGTCAGGGTGGTCTGGGCTAGCTGGAGGTCTTGTTAGGGCAGTTGCTGACGTGAGGTGAGGTTTTGCTTTCCATTTGTCTGAGTTAAGAGACAAGCTGGAGTGAAGAGCTCAAGGAAGAATATGGGGAAAAGGTTGGTGAGTATAAGCAGGTGGGCAATCAAGGTGAGGTCCTGGAGTCTAGCTGGTGACAATTTCAGTGGTTCTGATCTTAACCTGATAACTAGTGAATAAGTCATTCTATCTTGGGTCTGTCTTGGTTAAGACTCACATAATTCTGCTTTAATCAACAGCTGCATGAAGCTTTAAAATGTTTACAGGAACATTTAGAGGCAAAATGGTTACATTCTGCATTATTGTCTTATTTGTTTCTTTCAGTAAATAGTCAAGGTCAAATTGTGGCAGTAGCCGGGATGGAGAGCTCAAAATGAAACATATGTATAATTTAATGTTGGTGTGTTGGGCAGGTAGGGCTAGCGTGTTTTGCAAACACAGGCTTCTTGCTATCAACAGCTGGTAAAATCTACTCCATCATCACCCCAGAATGGAGGGAGAGTGTTCTTTCTCTCCAAAATGACATGTTTTATCATCATCTTTGAGTGTGTGCCAACTCTAGTACTCTTAGATTCCTAGGGCCAAAATGGCATATGGGGAGAAAATAGAATCTTACTCCCTCTTATTTTTAAGGCCTTTATCACGTGACTTACATCTCCAATTAACTTCCTACATTTACTTCATGTTTTACTAGTAGGATGATACACTTTTGTCATCCTCACACTGGAATTATTCAAGCCTTGTTTATTGGGTTCTTGGTCTACCATTAACTTTAGTGTCTGTACCGTCCCCAAGTCAGTGACTGATATAAGACTTCAGTGTTGTCTTTTTCCTAAGTCCCCCTTGAAGTGCTTTTGTGCTGATTTTTTTCTTTCTTTTTTTTTAAATATTTTACCTATTTTTTAAAAAGTAGGCTCCATATCCAACGTGAGGCTCAAACTCAAGACCCCAAGATCAAGAGCCACATGCTCTACTAACTGAACCAGCCAGGCGCCCCTGCACTGGTCTTTTTTTTTTTTTTTTTTT
>LNAC01000392.1:93420-170914 GCA_002007465.1 Ailurus styani | reverse complement strand
TTAAAAAAAAAAAAAAAAAAAAAAAAAAACACAGAAATTGCAATTCTGTAATGGAGGAACTCACTGAGCCTCAACTTGGGGACTTGGAAAAATAATTAAGACGAGAAATTGTACAGTTTTGACCATCAAATCGAAATCTCAGTCTAAATTACACTGCACAAATCTAAATCTCAATCTAAATTATACTATTAAAAGCCATCAGAAATCTTCTCATGAAGGAATCATAGACTCTGTTACTAATGGGAATCTCAGAAGCCAAATAGCTTTACTGAAAGAGGCATTGCAAAAGCTTAATGAAAAATTAAAGAAACAAGAGGTACCTCTTGGACTGATGTGGCTCCTACTATTCCCCTTTACCCTCCTTTACCAGAGAACTCAGTCCACTCTAAAAAGACTATAAACTAAACAGAAGTCTGTCAGTTTAGTGTCCTTACAACTGCAACAGCTCCAGAGTCAGGAACCTACGACGCCTGGGTCTCCTACACTGTACCCTCCTGGGGGTCCATCGTTAACATGCTAGACCAGAAACTGGTGTCTCATTTGCAGTCAGATTATTCTCAAAGGTTTTGTCAAACCCTTCCACACCAACTCAGATGATCCCAAATGTACCCTGGAAAGTGGGCCCTACCTACATAGGTGCTTCCCGGCATTGGCAAGACTCTGAGGGATTCTCTGGTAAATTGCTACCAGTTATTCTCTTTAACAACCCAGCAGAAACTGAAATTAACATTAATGGAAGAAGACCTTGCCAAATTCTGGTAGATAATACCAGAAACCCCACTTGTTTGGGAGCCTGCAGGTTGGACCCTGGGAAAACTGGTAGAAGCCAGCAAAGGTTGAGGATTCTTACCAGAGTCAGCTGTCTCCCATCTCTGCTGTCAAGAGAGGAGGATGTTATTTCTCGTTGTTGATTCCTTTTCAAATCCAGACTTATGTTAAGTTGGTTTTGGGATACCCATTGGTTGTTGATCTTTTTCTCCAAGTACTGGGATTTCCTTCTTTCTTTTTTTTTTTAAGTTTAAATTCAGTTAACTAACATGTAGGACGTCATAGTTTTTGATATAGTGTTCAGTGATTCATTCATTGCATATATCACCCAGTGCTCATCATGTTCTTTGTTGTCTCGTTTTGTGCTCTGAGAGCTTGGCCTGCCTGGGGCACCAGGGTTATCTGTTCTTACATATGTAGGCAGTTCAGCTGTGAGGTTGGGGACAGATATGACCAGACAGAAATGTACACTGTACTCCGTTTATGGCTAGGTATGGCTGCACAGAAATGTGGGTTGCACCCTCATTTGTAGCTAAGATTCTGCTGAGTGTTGCCACCTCTCAGGAGGTTGTCTAGGTCTGTCTTTCTTCCTTTGGCTGTCTTTGGGGGTGGCTCTGGATATGGGGTGGATAGTATCTTTTGAATCCTCTTTGGAGATGCCTCTTTTGTCAGTGGGGTTATTTAGTACTTCTGGGAATGTCTAGTGTTTGTTATGACTAAAACCTGACAAGATAGTTGAAAAGATTTTTTGGTAGCTCTAGAGCCAGAATTTGGACAAATTTGAAGCTGATATTCAGAGCCCGATGGGAATTTTTTCAGGGCCTTCTCCCCTAAGCTAAAATGAAACATATATTCAGAGGGAAAGAGAAACATTCCAAGGAAAAATAGCTTTACATCTGGAACACAGTGATCTTTTGGTTTCCATCTAGTCAAGGATCTCCCTGATATGAAAAAGCAAATTGAAGATAATGTGGTGGGATGGGGGGTCAGCTCCTGATATCACTCATGTTGCAACCAAATTCTTTGAGGAATTAAAAAACAACTGAATAGGGTAAAGAAGGGGTGTGTGTGTATGTGTGTGTGTGTGCAACAGAGTATTACTCTGTCATAACAAAGAATGAAATCTTGCCATGTACAACAACATGGATGGACCTGTAAGTCACACAGAGAAAGACAAATACAGTGTGATTTCACTCATATGTGGAATTTAAGAAACAAAACAAAAGAATAAACAAGACAAAAAATCTGACTCTTAAATACAGAGAACAAACTGGTGGGTGGGACATAGGTGAAATAGATAAAAGGGATTAAGACTATACTTATCCTGATGAGCAGTGAGGAACCTCCAGAATTGTTGAATCAGTATATTGTACACCTGAATGTAACATAGCACTGTATGTTAATTAGACTTCAATAAAACAAACAAACAACTGTCCTACAAAGTAGGCCAGAATTTCTTACATAGATCTGTCTTCAAGCCATGCAATGTTACCTCACCAGGAATTCCTCATTTCCATAACTTTTGGGAAAAACAAAGGTTTTCTATTGAACGTACATTATGTATATATGTTTAATGTGCCTGGATTTGGAGGAATCCAGAGGATAATGTTCTTGAATGAAGCAGTATATCGAGAATGATAAGTCTTGCTAACAAGGTTTATCTTATTGTGCCTTTTCCACTTATAAGTGTAAAAATCAAAAAGACAAAACATCCAACTGCAGGAGGCCTATCTTTGTTCTTACAGTTGGGGGTGGGGAGGCAAAAGACTGTAGATCCAGATCTAGTTTATTGTTTTCTTCAAGCATTAATATTCATCCTTTACTGCCAGGAATGCTTGTGAAGCTCTGTCACTCTTAATTTAAAAATGCTTTTGAGGAGGGCTCCACACTGTCTGCTCTGAAATGGGACCTTGCTATTCTTATTTGTAAACTGTCAGCATGAGGCAGGAACTAGCCATCAGAAAGATTTGCTTTCACAAAAATATAAAGTGATTGGAAAACCCCAAACATCTATAAGCCTAACTTCTTTCATGCCTTATAGTTTTCTTTTTCTTGTGCCTTATGAAAAGAGCAGAGATCCACTAGGGGTTTTCATTCATTATTTTGTTGTCTTTTAATTCACAGATGATTTATGCCATGGCTGCATTTGCAGAACCAGTTCATGAGTATAAGTTGTAAGAGGATCAAATAGCATTACAAAAAGTTTTTCTTTCTTCACTCTTAAAACTTTCCATGATATTCAAAGTGAGTGTCTTCTGGATTTTTTTCCCCATTTCAATACACTAGAGAGTCAGAAGATGGAATCAATGTTATATTAAACAAGGACTGAATAAAGGATCTGTCTTACTAATTATTTGGTGTCTCCATTTCATGTGTGGTCTTCTCAGTATTTACAAATGGAAGATAACTTTCTCAGTCATTTATGCTGCTCTCCCAAAAGCCCTCATTTAGAGACACTGTCCCCTCAGAGTGGGGAGAAAACACTAAGCAATGAGTTTTAGAAATGAAAACTAGGCAGCTCAATCTTGGTAATTATAGGGCACCACTGAAACTCCGATCCACCAAGGCTTATGTACTTTTTTTAAGGCTTATCTTGACTCATGTCAAATTTCTATTAGGCCAAATGTGTCTGGTTTGTGGGAAACTCCACGTTTCAGGGAATGCAGGCTTTGAATGGCTCTGTGCCACCTGCTCACACCTTTCTCTGTCAGTCTTCCACAAAGACAAGGAAAAACTGGGGAGTGCAGGAAGATGGGTATTTACCGTTCTTGTACATCAATAGCCCCGTGGCAAATAATCAACCTTTAATGTAATTTCAGTCAGCCATGAGAATTACTGTTTCCCAGAATAAAAGATGCATAATTACCTGTTGTCCATGAAACTTTATAGGTTTCCCATCATCTTCCATGTCCTTTTCTGCCATAATATGGTATATATTCTTCTTGTAGATCAACTGTCCGTTGGTCTCTCAGTGTGAATTCTTAGAGACCAGGAATTCTGTCTCTTACCTAATGTAATAGCTTGCAAATGTAGGTATTCAAGAAGTATTTTTTTTAATAAATGAATGACTAACCAAATGAATAGAAACAGTGCTTCATTTACTCTTTCAATATACCACTTACTTAGAGAGGTAGGCACTAAAAGTCATTAAAAAATAGAGCATCATTCTCTAAGAAGTTAACTCAAGTTGAGGAAAAAAAAATAGTTCCTTGACAAATTTTTAAAAAGGAGAGGTGCCTGGGTGGCTCAGTGGGTTAAGCCTCTGCCTTCGGCTCAGGTCATGATCCCAGAGTCCTGGGATCAAGCCCACATCGGGCTCTCTGTTTAGTGGAGAGCCTGCTTCCCCCTCTCTGTCTACTTGGGATCACTCTCTGTCAAATAAATAAATAAAATCTTTGTAAAAAAAAAAAAAGGAAACAGAAGTGTCTTAGTCAAGAAAAAAGGTGATTGATAAATTCTGAGTTTTGCAGAATTATTTTCACTTAACTCACTTTGTATATATTTTCTAATTGATTTTTGTAAATTATTTATAGTAGAATTGAGTGCAGAAAGAAATATAAAACAAAATGCTCCTTTTTTCAAGAAGTTTTAAGATTTAGTGTATGTAGGGCTATATAAATGTAACCTCTAGAAATACTTTGGTGAGCGTCATAAGACTGATAAGTTCTGAGGGAATCTTGAGGTCTCTCTCTGCCAAGGGCTCTAGAGCACAGTGTAATGCCTAGGGGGCTTGGACCCTGTTCCTACTAGCTTGTGCTCTTACCAGCCTAGTGTCCTTGGGTATGTGAAGAATCTCTCTGTTCCTAGATTTCCTCATCTGTAATATGGAGGCTCAGTGATTAGGCAGCCTGCATCAGAGGCTGGAGTGCTAATCCAGGGAATTGATGTATGTGGTGTGCTTAAAATGATGTCTGGAGGAATAGTGAGCAAAGTAGGTGACTCTGAGCAGCATAAATAGATGTTTGCCTGCTGCAAAAGAAGAGAAAGAGCTGACCAAGAGGCACAGCATTTGCCAAGCTCAGACATTGAAATCACGGAGTGTTTGAGGAATTGAAGAATTCACAGGGACTGGAGCATGCTGTCCATGTCTCCAGCATGAGGCTGTGGCCCCAGTAGGAAGGTAGACAGCTCGTGATGAGTCCTAGCCTGTGAGCCCACTGCTATGAAGTTTTTCCCATGAATTAACTGCACAGAGAGCATTTACTAACTTTTACTGTAATAAATACTCTTACTTGCGTAGTAATATTTTATTTTTCAAAAAGATTTTATTTATTTATTTGACAGAAGGTGAGAACATAAGCAGGGGGAGAAACAGGCAGAGGGAGAGGGAGAAGTAGGCTCCCCTCTGAGCAGGGAGCCCATCCTGGAGCTTGATCCCAGGACCCTGGGATCATGACCTGAGCCGAAGGCAGATGCTTAACCGACTATGCCACCCAGGCACCCCTAGTAATCTTTTTATTTTAAACTATAGCAGATTTTAAAACTAATCTACTCTAGCTCTAAGTGTACTTATCCAGTTGTATTCCTTTTCATTAATTGTTTTTACTTCCTTTAATACCATATGTGTGATCTTTTAAATAAGTGTACAAAGGGTCAAGGAGAGGAGTTAGGGGATGTTTGACCTCAGGGAGGCTCTGTATATCCTTTTCTCCTGGTTAGCTCAGAAGGACAGACAGACACCTTTAACCCTGCAGACCTGTGTGGTTCCTTTGGCAAACAAATCATGTCTCTGGGAAAGACCAACAGACCCTGTGTAGAAATAGGTGAACCAACATTTCTTCTAAAAAAGAATAATCCATTTCTTGGCGGAGCCTCAGGAACCTCTTTGGGACTATTGTAATTTTCTTTTGTTTCTCAGGCCCCTCTACAAGGAAACCTTTTGAATAAAATCCATCATTGCCAGCACCTTTACCTCCCCTTTTAGTGAATGTCTGATGGAAAACCCTGGGTGTGTTTAATTTTAAAGCAGTGATTCCTCACCCCAAGATAGCATGTTGTTTTTTCTGGTTTGGGAAAATGAGAATGACAAGGTGGAAAATTTTTCAAAAATCTGCCTTTTTTCTCATTTTAAAGGATAGTTTACTCTGAAAAGATGTTGTATCATTTTTTTTTGATATTAAAATAGTCCTTTAGGGGTACCTGGGCAGCTCAGTGGTTTAAGCATCTGCCTTCAGCCAAGGTCATTATTCCAGAGTCCTGGGAGCCCCACATGTGGCTCCCTGCTCAGCAGGGAGTCTGCTTTTCCCTCCCTCTCTGCCCATCCCTCCGCTGGTGTTCTCTCTCTCTCTCTTTCAAATAAATAAAATTTAAAAATCATTAAAATATTCTTTACTTAATAAACTTATGGTAATAAAAGATGAGAATAATGTCAAGTGCTTTTATTTCCCAACATAAGATATGGATATCCTTATGCTGTCTGTCCTTTAAATTTTTTACTACTTGATAAATTCTACAAGTCTGGGGACTTCTGTCTAGAGAATCACCTAAACTAATTAAGAGATTTTTTTTGAAGGAAAGACAAAGGATACCAAAGGAACTATTAGATTTATTTTTCTGTGTGCTTGCTTCTAGAAGTTTAATTTAAACTTGCGATTGACAGTAATATTTCTTGAATCTACTGTCACATCTGATACATAAAGGAAAGACACAGCCTCTTTTTTCTTTTAAAGATGATGTCTGCATCCCTGTTTTCACACCTTTCCTTCAAGTATTCACTGAGTTAGAAGTGCCATCCCGTTTGTGCCTGCTGAAACCCACATGAATACCTTCTTTCTCATGAAAAGGTCCCTGGTTGTTTTTATCTCTTTCTTCCAAAATCTTGGGATGTTTGACATAAACCTTCCTTATATTTACTCATTTCTTTTGAGGACAAGTATGACACACGTGGGAAGCAGTAGGCAGTTGTGTTGGTTTCCTAGGGTGGCCATAGCAAAAGTACCAAAAGCTGGGTGTATTAAAATAACAGAGTATATTGTCTCCCTGTCTTGAGGCAGGAAGTCTGAGGTTATGGTGTCAGTGGAGCACACTTTCTCTGAAGGTAGTAGGGAGGGAACTGCTCGACACTACCCTCCTAGCTTCTGGTAGCTGCAGGCATAGCTTGACAGGTGGGGGGCATCTCTAAAATACTCTCTCTTCACTTGGCATTCTCTCTGAGTGTCGTCACAGTCTTCCCTCCACATGTCTCCCCTGTCCGCGTTTCCCCATCTTACTATTATTTTTTAAAGATATTTATTTATTGAGACAGAGCGAGGGAGCGTGCGTGTGTGCACAGGTAAACAGAGTGGCAGGCAGAGGGAGAGGGAGAAGCAGGCTCCCCGCTGAGCAAGACCCTGCCTCAGGGCTTGATCCCAGGATCCTGGGATCATGACCCGAGCCAAAGGCAATGCTTAACCGACTGAGCCACCCAAGTGCCCCCCGAATTTCCCTATTTTATAATGAGGCCAGTCATGGGGGATGAGGGCCTGCCCTAATGACCTCATTTCAGTTTGATTAATCTTTGTATGGCCAGTTTCTAAATAAGGTTAGATTCTGATATGCTAAGCTTTAGGACTTCAACATAGCTTTTTAGGCAGACATAGTTCAACCCGTAAGTAATTCAGAATGGTTAGTGCATGAGGATTCTGGGAGCCACTGGAGTTGAGGTGGGAGAGTGAA
This sequence comes from Ailurus styani, assembly GCA_002007465.1. NCBI lineage: Eukaryota > Metazoa > Chordata > Mammalia > Carnivora > Ailuridae > Ailurus > Ailurus styani. The sequence goes on along the minus strand of LNAC01000392.1, from coordinate 163,492 downwards.
ACTACGAATAGTCCATAAAGGTACTTTCTACCCAATTAGGAATTTAGACTTGATCTGATTTGAAAGGACTGGAAGGTTTAAGTGCTTTCTTCTGGCTACTTAGGGTAGGTAGAAGGACCTAACCCTTTGGCTGCTAGAGGCAATTGCCTTTACCCAAGATTGTTCTTAATTATGGATTTCCCAAAAGAAAGTGTGGGCTGCATTTAGAAAGAGAGGCTGGATGCGAAACAAAAGCAAAAGTAATGAAATTTCTTAACACAAAAAGGATTAAAATAGAGTTTCATACAATTCCAATAAAATTCAGTCAAGTTTACAAGACTATAAGTGACAGTACAACAATATATGGGTTATAGTTACTTCTGCTAATAGGTGCTAATACCCTAGTAGCTATGACATAGTAAATATGTATTGTTCTCTATCCTTGATTCCTGACACAGACCTCCTAAAACCCTTGTAATTTCCTGAGTAATGGGAGTAATAGAAGTGTCTTTCTTATACAGAGCTCCTAACTCCCTTGAAATTTCCTGGTGATAGGAGCATCTTTTGTTCTAATGGGACAACTCATGGTAGGCTCCTGGATGGGAACTGGTCACTAGAAGGACCAACCCATAATTATAAGCTTGGCAATTCAGCCCCACTCCCCATCCACCAGGGAGGGGAGAAGGGCTAGAGATCGAATTAGTAATGGATCATGACTACGTAATGAACCTTCATAAACTGGTGAATATAAGTATTTCCCTGAGTTCTGTGAATGTTTACAGCAAATTATTGAGTCTGAGGATGAAGTTGTGGGAAGCCCCAATTGAAAGCCATTGAGTTAAAAGTACAAGAGCCCCAGGACTTGTGATTGGCACCTAAAGTGAGGGGCAGTCTTGTGCCACTAACCTGCAGGGTCTGTATTAAATCTGGATAGTTGGTCTCAGAATTCAGTTGAATTATAGGACACCCAGTTGGTATCTGGAGAGTTGGAGAATTGGTTGGTATGGTAAAAATATAAATAAAACACATATTTGATATCAGAAGTGTTGAGTAAAGAAACAGTTTTCCTCTAGAAGCTTAAAACAACCACTATTTTATTCTGTCTCACAATCGTGGGTCAGGAATTTGGACAGGGCTCAGTTGGGTGATTTTTCTTTTCTGTATGTTATCAACTAAGATTCCTGGGGGTATCCAGCTGGTACTTAGACTGGTCTGGCCTCTCCAGACCCTGGCCACTTGAGGAGAATGGATGAATGGTTAGAACCAGCTGGATTGTCAGCTGTGACATGTACAGTGGTCTCACGAGCGCATGGTCTCAGTGTAGCTAGATTTCTTACACAGTAGCTCAGGAACCCAGAATGAGTTTCAAGAAGCCTGAGAATGTTGCAGGCTTTCTTGCTATCAGCCTCAGAGGCTCTGGAGGTAACATTGTCAAGCAAGTTACTAAGGTCAAACTTCATTCAACGGGAAGAGAATCAGACTCCCCTTCTCAGTGGGAGGAGCAGCAAAGATTGTAAATAGCTTCTTTAATCTACCATGGCAAAAATTAGTATTAGAATGATAAAAAGTCCTTGAGATATTTTGGGAGATGAGGATTAAATTTCTAACTTTATTTACCATTTGCTCAAGCAAGTAAACATTTAAAAGTTAATCAAGTACTCAGCTGTATCATTATAGCATTGTACACCGATAATGGGTATAAATAAAGCTAAGCCTATGTACTGGAAGACATTAGAGCTAAAAATTTTACTAATTCAGAATTGAGAATGCTTACTTAGTTAAGCCATCTGCTGAATTTCTAAAACATCTCCTATTACTATTTCCCACAGTATCATATAGATTATTATAATAGTATAACATGGGAATCATCAAAAGAATGCCATCCATTTAGACAAGTGGTCATGGTTTTGAATGTGCATAGATAGATTTCAATCAGTATTTCATTGTATTCTTTGGAAATATAGCTGGTGTAAGAAAGAAAACAACTTTGGAGGTGTTGCCATATGAGTTGGGACAAAGATTAGGACCACAGGGATTATTTAAAAACCCAACCCTTGGATACTCTGCTATTTTCTTGGTTTTATGCAGTTCCATAAAACACAAATAGCAGCTTTATTGTTGCTCTTCTGTTGTTTTACAAGCTTAATGTTGGCAGCCAGGGTTATGGTACAGTCAGCACTTTCAGACTGGGATGCACAAAAACATTAGATCCGAGAAGAGAGCCTCAGCCTCACTGATATCCTGTAGTGTTGTTCCGGGAAATGCCATGCTGGTGATTATAAAGGATGAAGTCATATATTTCTACCACCACATCCTATCATTATGGTAATTCTAATTGTAGTGAGCTGTGGAATCAATGGATGAGAAAAAAAATAACTTTTCTCCAAAAAAACAAAAAACAAAAAACAAAAACCAACAACAACAAAAAATAAAACTTTAAATGTTTGGCAATCTTTTGTTTAATAACGTAACTTTATAAAATAGGGTACATTATGATTTTGGAAGAACATAGGAATGATAGAAGTGTATTAGTTTTTAATTGAGGATCTCTGAGTATATAGAAAGGTATTATTAGTATTGTTACCATCATCATTTTGTATGAAGTTATGGTCTCGAGGACTTGCTGGTTGAGGTTAAAAGCAGCCTCAGCAGTTAGTTAAGATAACAATTAGTCTATGGCCTATCATGCTCTTTTTCACTAATTGCAGTGCCATTAACTACTTCTCTACCAACATGTACTCTTCTGCTATGGACAGACTATTATTTTCTGGGTTTTTTTCTTACCACTAAAACCACAAAATTAGAATTGAAAGGTAAAGTCGTGACCTGTCTGACATACATTCCCACTAGTGTCAATATTTGCCCAGTGCTAAGTTCAACAAGAGGATGTGTTTGCCTTACCATAGTATGATTTTTAATTTTGGTCCATTTCACAACAGCATGTCCATGAACAAATAGAAGGGGTCTTTCACTTTTTTCCCCAGGTTCATGATAAAAATAATGTGCACATTCATTCATTCATTCAGTACCACGTTTCCGGTCATTTGGGGTCTGTAAGGCATTATGCTCATGCAGCGGTTCAAAAGGGAAAAATGTCTGTGACACAGGGTTCTACCATAAAATCAAAGAGGAATATACATGTGTGCAAATACTGTGTCAGTTCTTTGAATTTTCTGAAGTGAGACTTTATAAGGTTTTTCATCTTAAGTTATAAGATTGATCATTTCACCTAGTCTTTTACTGTGTTGTTATAGAATAAATTTAAACTTTGGCTCATCATGTTGGGATTACCATATATCCTCAATTTTGGGTCTCTGAATTTAATCATAGACTCCGTAGAGTAACATTCCTTTTCACTTTGAAACTGCATTGTAGGGACACCTGGGTGGCTCAGTCGCTGAGCGTCTGCCTTCAGCTCAGGTCATGATCCCAGGGTCCTGGGATTGAGCCCGGCATCGGGCTCCCTGCTCTGCAGAAGCCTGATTCTCCCTCTCCCACTCCCCTTGCTTGTGTTCCCTCTCTCACTGTCTCTCTCTCTCTGTCAAATAAATAAAAATTTTTGAAAAAATAATAAAACTGCATTGTATTTCTATCAAGGATAAAAATATTTGCAATGCAAGTTGCAGGATACCTATAATAAGAACGTGTGTTTTATCTGTACTGAATTTCAGACCTTATATTGAACTGGGATTCAACACATAAACTATCATGAATTAGAGGGATCTATGTAACTAAGAAATTTAAGTGGTTAGATAGTAATATATCTGAAAACTTGCTGTGCAGAGATACTTAGTGGTGGCGTGAAGAAAGTTACTAGCTGGGAGGAATCTATTTTTGATTCTCTAAGCCAAAAAAGAGAACAAATGTAATGCTCCCCTTTGCTTCAGCATAGAGGGACCCCACATCAGGATACAGACTGCAGTCAAATAAGAGAGCAGCGGTGTAGACAGAGAGCCATAGGGCAGAGCAAGCAGACAGAAATGTCTCCTTTGGTGTCAAGAACAACAGCTGCCAGCATTTTGTTCAACATCCTAGAGAAAAGCAAAGCCTTACAGAATCATTTACTAATATGGAATAGAAAGTGAATTTTGAGAAATTTTATTCACAGAGACAGATAATCTTCACATGGTCAAGAGGCCCTGCTACAAGGCTGATGCAGATTAAGCATGGATTCCCCTGAAAAGAACAGTATGGGTCTTAGAAGATTGGAAGCTGGATGAGGAGAAATGAAGATCTTACTACAGTTACATTTTCTTAGTCATAATTTTCATGATTTCTTTAGTGTGGAGAAAAAGAAAATTGTCTTCAGACCCTAGGGTAAACAACACACACTCACACTGACTGCACTGTATTCAATAGAATTCAGGGGATAAAGGCAACATTTCCCAGGTGACTTTCCTTTGGTCTCAGGGTCGTTTGTTGGGACGGTTTGGGGAGGCACTGGAGCATGACAGTGGAGTCACAAAAATGGTGGAGATACTTTGATATATGTGATGTGACTCCTTCCAAGACAACCAAGCAAATCTTCAGTAGAGTGAATTAACAAGATCCTTCTCTCCAACAGATGTGTTTTATGGAAATCAGAACAGTGGAAATGAGGCAGCAGATGCAGAAGTGGAAAACTGTAATTTTTAAAGAGACTAACATAAGAATTTAGAGAAAGTATGGGGAAGGCTTTGAATTTAAGAGTAGAAGATGCAGCCGAACATCCATGGGTGTCTCATTCTTGAGTTCTGGTTCCACCCTTCTCAACAACTTCCAAACTGTCTGCGTAATATCTGAATTAAAGAACCTACCAGATTAGGTGGGTTCAACCAATTAGACTTTGAAGATTCTAGTGCTCAGTGGAAGTCAGACCAGCTAAAAAACCTTTCCAGTTTTCTCTTTTAAAAATATCTGATTCTGCTATATTTTACACCATCACTTGAAATTGCAGGACACCTACATGTGTGCCTAGACTTGCAAAAAATATAATTATGTAGAGAGACTTAGCATTTATTCCAAACCTGGAGGTGTTTCATCTTGCACTGTTTTGGTTGTATTGCCTTGCAGAGTTGAACTCTGTTTTTGCAGTTCTTTCTCCTCATTTCTGCACCTTCATCTATCTTACAGGATATTTCTACCCAGCCTTCTTTTATTTTCTTATGCAGAGTAACACAGCAAAAATAGCAAAACAGTATATGGGTAAATTAAAGAGGTTTTTCAGTAAACATGTGTTCATAGCCTACTAGTGGCAGACACTGAGTGTGTCCAAACATGGATAGTCTTCAGGGATATTAAACAATGCCCATCTTCAAGTGCTTTGAGTCTTTAGGACCTAGTGTTACCTGTCATATGAAGGAGGTACTCAGTACATGAGCAGACACTGATTTGTGTTGGATTATATGGGACGCTCCCTAATTATTTTCCATAAAGATGACTCAGTATGAGTTTGAATAAGTGTGATTTAACATAAAGATGTAAGACTTTCATATGAATTATTGTGAACACAAAGTACAAGTTCCTTTCCATGTTTCATAAAGCCTGTGTTCCTCCCCTCAGGACACACAGAGGTAGGCTGGGGACTTGGCATTGTAAGGGCCTGCTTCTCTGCACATGAGAATCATTCTTCAAAATGGGAACCATGAGAGTTTGTTTCCCATTTGCTGAAATTAATATGGTTTGTAGAAACTGTTATGTATTAGTATTTTTAGTTTTTTGTTTGTTTTCTTAATAGGAAGTTTGGTTCAGGGAGTATATTATATGTTAAAACTATCAAACCTGTTAGTATCAGGTACTTACCTCAAAGAAGCAAAGTCTGGTATTTTTTTGAAAAAGACAATAATTTAGGGACACCTGGGTGGCTCAGTTGTTAAGCGTCTGCCTTCGGCTCAGGTCATGGTCCCAGGGTCCTGGGATCGAGCCCCGCATCGGGCTCCCTGCTTGGCAGGAAGTCTGCTTCTTCTCCCACTCCCCCGCCTGTGTTCCCTCTCTCACTGTGTCTCTGTCGAATAAATAAATGAAATCTTAAAAAAAAAAAGACAATAATTTGTGCAAATTCACCTAACCTAGCTTGTTAAAAGAATCTTCATGACTGACAAATGGATGGATCAGGTGACAAGCACATTGGTACCACACAGCTGAGCCTCTGACACACGGGCTCCCAAAGAACACAGTAACCAAGTGAGGCAATAGTTCCTTTGCTGTATTATAAACAACAAAGTGTGAATCATCTATGGTTAGGAACTAATAATAAAATAATTGGGTCTTATCCATTACAGAGATGCTTTTGAGTCAAAGACAACCTGCTAATGACTGAAAATTTGGACTAGGCTGTGTTAAAGACAAAAGTGAGAAATTTTGGAGGGATTTATATGCCTTATGAGTTTTATTACCTCCAGAGATACTTCTGGATACTCTGAATTTTGGCTCATAAAAATTGGTTAGATGTTGGGTCTCTGCCTAGGGTCATATCTGGAATTGTGCTGCAGTTCATTATCACCCACACAGAATACAGTGTATTTTAGAATTCATAGAATACCATTCGGTGCTTCATAGTTTGGCAGCACAGGGACTCTGTGTGGATGGTTCATGCCAGAGGCCTTGCCACTACAATACAGCAGTGTCAGGTGCTAGAAGGCCATTGTTTTTTGTGCTTGCTTTCTGTGAGAGTTGAAAGTATGATAGACCTGTGCTGTCCACTACAGTAGCCACTGGTCACATGTGGCTGTCAAGCACTTGAAAATGTGTCTAGGCCTATCAAGATGTATCGTAAGTGTGAAATACATACCAGATTTTAAAGATTTGGTATGAAACAGAGAATGTAAAATATCTCATTAATAATTTTATTGTATGTTGAAATGATAAATTATACTGAGTTAAATAAAGTATTATGGTTAACTTCATCCTTTTTTCTTTTTAGTCTTAGAAAATCTAAAATTGCATATGTGGTTCACATTTGTGGCTCATATATTTCTATCAGACAAAGATTCTATAGACAGATGGTTGTGGTAGAATAATGAGAAGAAAAAAGTTAGATGAGAGAATACCACTAATTTGGTTGTCAGATTTTATATTTTTAAGTGTTAAGGATTTTGAAGATATTAACTAAGTACAAATAATGAAAAAAGTAAGCTATAATTGAAAGAATGCCAGTAGAAACTAAATTCTGTAATACTGATTTATTATATATGGCTAACAAAGTGTTGAGCTATTATAAAGGCATTTTTTGTTGTTAAATCAGGAGAAAATATAAGCTTTTAGTAAGGATAAATATGAACTAAATCAAGGAAAGTAAAGTATATAATTTAGGTATACAGTTGGTCGATGTGATAGGGGAAGTTAAGGTTTTGTCCCACTTTTAAGACATTTCAGCCTTTTAAAAATACACAATCATGAAATAAATAATAAAGTAACGATCATTGATTCATATAAAATTATGTCATTACTACATTTAAGGCATCTTCTCTCTGTCAAAAACCAAATTCTGTCCACCAAGAAAAAAAGGAGAAAGATGAGTTTATTGCAAAGATTTTGATCTGTAAGATGGGGAACTCAGGTCTGTGGGAGCAGTGAGTTCTGAGTAGCTCATAGACTAAAGAGTTTCTATGGGGTAAATATAGAAGTTATTTGGCTTTTTCAGCAGATTGGTTGCCTACTGGTCTCCTTTCTTATTTGGATCAGAGTGACTGCATGAGGGGCACAAGGAAGCCCAGAGATGGCAGGAACAGACTTGGCATTTGGGGATTGGCTGGCATTCCCTGCTGATTTATGAGAAGAGCTGTAAATTCCTACAGCTAACGTTAGATGAGGTCAAGTTTCATTTTCTTTCTTGAACCTGCACTGGCCAGCTCCACTGTATCTTCAACATGCATGCCTCCATTTTGTTTGGTTCTTTGTCTCTGAAATGATTCCTTTATTTATTTTTTACTTTTTAAAAGATTTTGTGTATTTATTTGACAGGGAGAGCACAAGCAGGGGGAAAAGCAGGCAGGGGGAGAGGGAGAAGCATACTCCCTGCCGAGCAAGGAGCCTGACATGGGGCTTGATCCCAGAACCCTGAAATCGTAACCTGAGCCAAAGGCAGATGCTTCACTGGCTGAGCCACCCAGGCATCCCTGAAATGACTCCTTTAAAGAGAGCTCTTTCTCTTCTTACAAGCCACTAATACCATCATGGGGACTCTACATTTATTACCTCATCTAACTCTGATTACCTCCTAAAGGCCCATCCTCAAATATCATCATATTGTGGGTCAGGGCTTCATTCAGATTTGGAGGGCATACAAACATTCAGTCTATAACACCTGAATTACTTCTTTTAATCCCCACACCAACCTATGAGGTAGATATTATTTTTTTGAGGTAAATATTACTTTGATCTATTTCACAGATGGGGAAACTAAAGTACAGGGAGGTTATGTATTATATATAAGTCCATATGACTAGTAAGTGGCAGGACCTGAATTCAAATCCAGACAGTTTGGACCTGCAAACTTAACTGGGCTCTTAACCACTATCCTATGTCACCTCACTGTGTTGAAAAGGACTCATAAGAAGACAGCATAACATGTTCAACAATTCATCAAGAATTCATCAATTCTTGATGTGTGTCTATCAGAGAGCTCCCCTGTAGACTTAAAATTTGCTGTATTTCCTCCATTCAACCCAAGACATGGAGGAGATGCTTAGAAGAAAAGTTTTTAACTTTGTATTCCTCAGTTACCCAAATGTTACAGTATCAGTTGGGAATCATATAGATTAGATGAGAATGCAGAGATTCCTCCCATAATAAAATCGTAAAAAATCCGTTAATTGATTTTTCCATGTGTCTGACGTGTATTTGTCTTTCATTTGGAGACATCATTATTACTCTTGGTCTAGCTCTGAGTTCTCTTCTCATTATTCTGGCATCAACTTTATTGGAGGGAAGATAATTGAAGAGATGAAAATATGGAATAGTAGTTTATATGATGAAATATACTGAATTTTAATATAAATTATATAAACTGCATGAGATAAATGTAGAGATTTCAGATTACAATGTTTTATATTTCTTAGGAGGAGATTTGTTATTCATTCATCTGATAAAAACCTGTTCGGCGTGACTATGTTCCAGACATTATTTAGGTACCAGAGGTGTTTAGTAGAAATAAAAGTTCACATTTTGGTGGAAGTAGGGTCAGTGATACAACACACAAGGCAGTGGAAAAATAAACACAGAAAAATAGGATCGTCGTAAGTCCTGCACAAAGAATTAAGCTAGGCTGTGAGAGTGAATTTCTGGCAGCTGCTTTACAGTAGGTGATTAGAGGAGCTCTCTGAAGTAGTGACAAGAAGCTAAGATTTGCCTGACAAGAAGGGTCAGTCAGCAGAGAAGCAGAAAACCTAAGTGTCCTGAGCAGCAGGCGGTGTGAAGGCTCTAGTTAGCCTAACTGGTATGTTCTAGAGCAGAAAGAAGGCTCTCCTTGTCTTGGTTATTGGAGGCAGAGAAGAAGCAGGTTGAGATGTGTACAGAGAGGCAGGCAGGAGACAGGAGACCATTCACATTGGGCTTCGTAAGCTAGAAGATTTGGATTTCTCTTCCAGCGTGATGTGGAGCCACACTGCAGGAGGGGGTGATGTGACCTGGTGTGCACTTGAGAAGAGGGAGGCAGTCTGATATTGTCACCCTCTTACCATTTCTTTAGTCGTTTTCCATGGTCACTGTGAGCCCCAAATGTCAGGCTTTTGTCCAGTCTCAGCAGAAGGAACACAGAAGCCCAAGAAGATGGGAGGGCATTTGCCAGCTAAAGCATGCACTGTTTAACCAGCTTTTTCCAGAAACATCACCTAAACACTTCTTCCAGTTCATTGGCCAGCGCTGTGTATGTGGCCAGCACTGCTTACAAGGAAGACTATTGGTTGAGTTTTGAGCTATACACACCACTGCCTCCCTCAAGACACTGGTCAGTTGTTCATCCCTCGAAGTTTTTTTCTTCTTGCCTGTATAATAATAATAACAATGATAAAGGTAGTAATGATAGTCGCTTCCGTATGGTGAGCTTGAAGGTTTAAAGGAGGTGATGCAAGGAGAACATTTAACACAAGGAATGGTTGGAACATAGTTCAGTAAATGCTGTGCATTAGACTGTAAGCTCCATGAGGGTAGGAATCAGGTCTGTCATGCAGGTGTTCAGTGAACACTTGTTTAATGCTGAATAAATAAGTGCAGGAGGTGAACTCTCATGGCCTGTAGAGGGTATGACTGGTTGCACTGCAGTCAGCAGAGTGTATATGTTTGTGTTAAAAATAAATATGTGAGGGAAAAAACAACCAGCAGAGTGTTTTACAAACATATAATTAACTGAGCCCAGATTAGGCTTTCATTGCATTCTCTGGATTTTTGGAAGAAATTTCATTGCTGGTAATGTTGTCCATGGAGTATTGCCAAGATTCAAAAATATCAATTTGTTTCAAATGATTTTCAGTGAAGACAGGATAATGCAAAAGAGGAAAGAATTTAACTGTTAAAATTCAAGGATTCTTAGCACACAAGAACAACAACAACAACAACAAAAACAAAACAAAACAAAACAAGCCTGACAATAGCAACAACAAAAAAACCCACCAAAACCCAAAAAAACCCTATGTACAATTTTAGATTTTTCACTCTAGGGGAATAATTTACAATTAACTGAGGAAAAAAACAAAAAACAAGAAAACTTGACCATTGTCTTTTTTGACCTGAAGCAGAGGAGTAAAGGTGTAAGCATTCCCACCTTTGTGGTAGAAGTCCTAAAGTCAGTCAGGAACTCATAAAGAGGCTTGTGAAGGTCATGCAAATGAATTTAGATACTATTTGTGTTGACCATGGGGAGCTGTTGAAGGGTTTTGAACAGAAGAATAATGTGTTCAGGTTTTGAGATTAGAAATACAATTCCGTCTGCCGGAGAAGGGGTAGTGGATTGAGGGTCACATGGTATAATGCAGGCAGAGGCAACAAAGTAGAATATGGAACTGGTTGAGAACGGTGCTGTTCTGACTTAGGGCACCAACAGTGTCGATAATTGGGAGTGAATCAGTTTCAATTATATTTGATAGTAGAATCAACTGTACTGAACAGGAAATGGATGTGCAGAAAATAAGAAAGAGGACACAGCGGGGGAGGGCTCCAGTTTCTGCAGAGGACAATCAGATGGTGCCATTCACCTAAATGAAGAAGACCGAAGTAAGTCTGGGGAGAAGGACAAGTAAGTTTTACACACACAGGGTACCCACTGATGTCCAAAAAGAAGTCAAAAACAGTGTTTTAACATTCAGAAGAGAGGTTTGAGCTGGAGATCGAAAAGTTATGGGAGCAGAAGATTATTCAGAGTAAGTTGGGAAGAGTCCAGAAGAACCAGCTTTGTGGAACAGTGGCACATGAACGAGACTTGCCAGTTCACAGGGGAAAGGGAAGGATTTTACAAAGGGAAATCTTGTCTGTCAGCTATCCCAAAGAGCTTGGGCTTTATCTTGCAATTAATGGGAAACCACAGAAGGTTGTCAGTGGGGAGTGATAGGGTACCATTGTGCTGGTGGCAGTTATGAAGGATGGAATGTGGGGGGTCTGGCTGGAAAGCAGGAGACTAATTAGGAAACTCTTACAATCACTTGCTGAGAGATAATGAGAGTGTTTACTAAGATAGCAGCAGTGGGAAAGGATGTGAGGACAGAGTGGAGATATATTTGGAATTAGTCGAATATGAGGGCAGAAGGGAAGTCAGCAGACTCGGGTGATGCCCAGTGTTCTTACTCGGGCAACTGGATGAAAACTTGTAATATTAATGACCTGGAAATATAATGGAGGAAGGAAGAGAAAAAGAGATAGGGACAATAGGGCCAAATAATTAGGAAGAAATTTGGAAAGTGTGGGGAGTACCAAGACTGTAGAGTTTCAAGAAGTGGTCAGTGGTGCTAAATGCTCTTAGTGGCCAAGTAAATTAAGAACTAAGAATTTTCCCTCTGTTTTAATGACCAGAACAATTTCTGGGTGAATGTGGTTTCAGTAGGGTGGTACAGACAGAAACCAGACTGCTGTGGGAGGAGGGCAAAGGGAGGAAGTGGTAATAGTCTAGACGCCTTCTTCAAGAAGCTCAGAAAATAATAAAAACGAGCAAAAGACAGAAAATGAGGCTATAGAATAAATTCATTTTTTTTATTTTCTTGACTGGGTGATAGGTTATATATTTGTGAATCTCTCTCCTTCTGTTGATTAAATTAAATAATTTTATATAACTGAATGATTTTACATAATAAAAGTGGGACATAAAATATCATTAAATATCATTTATTATACAGGGAATACTTTTCAATAATAAAAGGTGGATTATGAAAACAATAATCTTAATACCAAACAATAATTATAATATTGTTTTACTTTTTAGGCACTGTCAGTCAAATATTATTGTGTCAAAAAAATTTTTTTAAGAATAAAATCCTGCTTAAGAAGAGGAAGTCCTCCCCCACTGCTTATATTTTCCATATGTTATTTATTTTTTAGCAATAGGATAATTATTTCCAGATTCCTATTTAACCTCTGAAGGCCTCTGGAATGTTTACTTTACTTGGGCTTTTGTCTTATTGTTGTGGTGCTAAGTATTTCTTTAGAGTGGCATTTTGGATACCTAGGATTAACATTCATGAAACAGGAGAGCTCTCTCATCAAGAAAACCAAATCCCTAACAACTTCATGGCTTAATAAAACAAAAAATGTGTTCCCCCTTGTTTAAAAACAGGGAATATCAGCTATGGTAGAATTAATAATATTCTTCATATTTATATTCTTGTCCTTTAGATGCTTTGCTTATTCATTAATTCATTACACGAATTCTCATTTTGTATCTATACATACTATGTGTTCGATACTGAAGGATGCATCAAACAACATACATAAAAATCTCTTCCCCTTTGCAGGTTCCAGAATTTCTTGATCACAAAGTAGATCCCTAACTCTGGGTCCTGTTTGGATGCCTCGTACGTACCATGCTTCCCCCTCCTGTGGGAGTCCTCAATCCCCTCATCTCCATCCTCCCACACTGGATCGTGGCTCCCTTTCCACGTGGATACTGTCATTTGTGTGACTCACATGGAGGTGAAAGGCTTTATTAAGCTGGTCACGTTAGGAGCACCCGCGGAACATCAAGGCTATGCCCACCTGCAACAGGGTTGCAGTAATTCTTGGGGTGAGGCAAGGAGGGGTGTCTGTGTGTTTGTGGTCTGGCCCAACTTGAAGTTTTCTCTGTGTTCTCTTCAACTGCTCTAAAAACTTCAGGGGAAAAGACTGGAGATTGTTCTGACTTTCATGCCTCTCACTGGGGATCATTGGATCCATTCCCTCCTGGAAACTGGCAAAACCGTACTTTCAGAACTTTTTTTTTTTTTTTCCATTTCTGCAGTTTTTCAAGGTTTAGAAGGGGGAGGAAGAGCAAAAAATAAATTAAAAATGGGTAAGGGCTAAGAGAAAGAGAAGAAAACACCAAGTAAGGCAACGGTTGAAATAAGAGAAACTGGCCTGTCTCACTCCTCTGACTGCACTGAGAAGGTCCCCTTGGTCCCCTCCTACTGCTCCTGTGGGGCTGCATCCGCCTCCATGTCCCCTCCCCCTGACTAAGTTGCAGTACTTCTGCCCCACGTCACTTCCTTCATGGCACCCAGATGCCTATCTTGCCCTGCCCAAGATGGACACAGATGTTAGGGCAGAATTGCTCTGAAGGGCAAGAAAAAGGAAGAAAGAGAAAGGGGGAATAAGGAGGAAAAGAGGAAACTCAGGTATTTTTTTTTTTTAAACTCCCACATAAAACTTGAATGGTGCCTTTGAAATTTCACAATGTAGTTATTTGTTAAGATCGAAGACTGCAGTCAGAAAGATCCAGAATCGAGTTTACTCTTTGCCACTTACCACATTTCTGCCCTTGAGGAAAACACCTTATCTTTCCAACCTTATCATCAGTTAAATATATACGTAATTGTAATAGTTCAAATTTTTTGGATGAAATTGACAGGAAGACAGACCTAACTGAAGGCACATTTCTTAGCTCCTAGAACTGAACACAGGAAAGAAAAGTTAGCATCAGGAAGGACAGACAGGATGCAAGGACTGGATCCTCCTCAGAGTTGTCTGTTCATTTTCTGTGTTTTGTGTGTTGGCTTCATTCTCTCTGACTGCAGCTGGACTTTCCCTGTGAGAAAGGGAACAGTGTGCTGACATCCTTAAGATTTGCAACCATCAGCTCCAACATCAAAAGAGGTTCTTCTGCGTGTTAGGTGCAGCCAGGAAAAAAGCCTGGAGACAAGGGCAGATTTTGGCTACTTTGGGCCCCTTATTCATTCCTATATTAATTCCTGTGGCCAAGAGTATGAATGTCGTGTTCAGGTTGTACATTGTTGTAGCCAGTGTGAGAGTGTCAGCTGTGGAGGCTTGTCAGGTGAACTGAGACAATGCTAGCTACCTACTTCAGTTAGTTTCTAAAAGGATTAAGGGTGATTATAAAAATGCAGCCTGTATATTTTTTAAAAATGGGACTCAAAGAGAGCAGTCATAGAGCAACTATGTTCCTTTTCCCAGTGCCCTTAATCTTTCTCTTGGTCCAGTTTTTCTGTTTTCTCTATTCTTGGATTAAATTTAGGTTGGACACTTTCTCTGGTTCATTTCAATCATAAGAAAAATACCATTTTAGTAATTAAAATGCGCATTCTAGCATAAGGTCCCATATAAGTCCAAACTTGGGGCAAACCTAAAGATTCTATTCACCAATCTCCAAAGATGTACGGGTGGTTTGTTTTTTCTTCCTCAGATTTCTTCTTCTTACTTACTAGCTGTTTGTCTTAGTCCAGTCAAGGCTGTTATAACAAAAATATCATAGTCTGCGTGGCTTAAACCACAAATGTTTGTTTCTCACAGTTCTGAGGACAGTAAGTTTTAGATCAAGGTACTGGTGGATTCAGTGTCTGATGAGAGCCGGCTTCTGGGTTTATAGACATTGCCTTCTTACTGTGTCCTCACATGTCAGAAGGGACGAGAGAGCTTCCTGGGGTATTTTTTATGAGAGTACTCCTCCCAGTCTTGCAGGTGGGTGGTGGTTGAGTCAAATGACCTAATCATTTCCAAGAGCCCCGTGTCCTAAGAGCATCACAGGAGCTTCACACTGGGGTTGGGATTTCCTTGTGAATTTTGGAGGCACACACACATTCTGGTTCCATGGTTTCTACTCTCTGGATTGTACCCCAGGGGGAAGGGGACCGAGGCAAAGGGGCCATGTGGCTGGCGCTGTTATGGCATGGCCAGTCACGTGAGGGAGCGCCGTGCAGTGCCATGTCGTGGGCTTGCAAAGGGTCAAAACCCAGCTTCTCATAAGACGTTTTGCACAGTCCTTAGACTTCTTCTGCAGGAAGCTTCCAGCTGCGGGATTGTCCGTTCAGGGAGTGCCTTCTCTGGCTGCTTAGTCATCTTCACATTTCATCCCAGCCATTGCCCTCCTAATGAAACACTGGACTCTTCCCAGCGGCCTTCTGCAGTGAGCTCCCTTTCCTGATGTTCATCTGTGGAAGGGCACTTTCCTTCACTGCAGCCCTGTATTTCTCTTTGTTCAGCATCCTTGGGCCATCTCCCAGGCTGCCTACCCTTGCCTCTAGGGGCACACATGCTAAGTGACATGGTAGGCCCTTCTCCAATGGCTGAAGGAAGGGAGGAGTCCCCTGTGTCTCCTGGGGGAAAGGGGGGCAGGCAGTGAGGCCTGAGAAGACAGACGTAGCACAGAGCTCCCCTGGGTTGGCTGCTGTGAAACAGGGTGGTGGGTGATCCCGCCAGGACAGAGCAGCTCGCAGCCCTTCTGACTCTGCACTGAGAGGATCTTGCTCTCGGGTGTGGGAGCACTTGCTGTCTGTTGTATTGTTCCCACCCTTGAGGGCTTCTGACTAAACATCCTTTTGTATGTGCGGTGCTTAGGACAGGACCAGGTGGCCCCGCAGGAGAGTGCCTCCTTATATCCTGTGTCCTGACAGCCTCTGCAGCCTCATCCCTGGCCTGCCCTTGTCAGTAAGGTACCTGGTGTTTCCTGAATGAATGCTACATGCATCATCATCATCTGCACTTTATCACTGTTACTCTTGACTGCCCAGAGGAAAAAAGGTGGCATTGTCTAACGTGGCACACACGACCACTGCGGGCTCTTGCAGGTTTCCTTTCGGGACTCAGTGGTTTGTTTTCTCCCAGTCCTGTGGTCAGGTGCGCCAGGCTGAACCAGGGCGACAGACAGAACTGAATCTGAGCCCAGTGACACAGACTGTCACTTGGGACCTTATTCAATTACTCCACCCCTAGGAGTTCTCAGTTTCCTTGATTCTAAAGTGAGGGTACTAGAATACCTTCTTATTGGCTGTTAGACAATTAAAGGAGATAGAGTACACGCAATGCTTGGTATATGGTTCGTGTTCCTTAAAGGATGGCCTTGGTTTCTGTAACCGAATGCTTGGGTTCTTTTGTGCCTTCCTGCCATGTGGACGCTGCTCACCTTCCCCACTCGGGAGCACTTGAGCCGTCTTACGGATACACCTCTAGCATAGTCTCCTTTGTCTCTCCCATGCTTCCGCAGAGATTTCACATACCTCTGTTGCAGCTTTTGTTTCACATACTGTAAGTTGTTCTTAAATTTAGAAGCTTTCTTAGCAGAGGAACTGATTTATTTTTTGCAATGTCAGATGACAACACACAGGCATTTAATAAGGTTTGTGGAAGAAAGAAAAGCAGACTTTATAAAATATAAATATATGTAAAGTACTTTTGAATTTCTAAATCTTGAGTTATATCATACATATAACAACAAAATGTGCCTTCTTTCCACCCCTGCTCACTGTTAACTCTTACAGCACTGCTTTTATGTATCTTCTGGAATTTTACAGTCTAAGTTATTTAAGTCTATCTAAGTCTATTTAAGTTATTATACTGTATTTTGAGGACAGCTTCTCTATTTTATTCCTATTTATTTGTTTTTTAATAGACTATAGTATGTACTTCATAAATATTTTTTTAAAGATTTTATTTATTTATTTGAGAGAAAGCGAACATGAGTGGGGGAGGAACAGAGGGACAAGCAGACTCCCTGCTGAGTGTGAAGCCCAGTGCTGGGCTCCATCCCAGGACCCTGAGATCGTGACCTGATGCTAAGCTGACTGAGCTACCGAGGTGCCCCATAAATATCTTTCTAGTAAAGGTGTGTATAAAACATAGGTTTGAACACCATTTATTGCCAAGTCCTTTGCAAATTAGTAATGATTCATAATAGATATCCTGCAGGTAATTGTTCCTTTAACATACATGGAATGGACATCCGCTTATACTTTTTTTTTTTTGCAAGAACAAATACATTGCATATGGAAAAGTACTCACATAATGTTCTCATTTCAGAAACGTGTACAACAGGGAATGGAGAGTTTAGCTGAGTTGCTCAAAATAAATTAGCTGGGTCGTCAGTTCATAACAAGGAGCCCAACTGACTATTTTTTCTCTTAATTGATGAACTTAATTATAAGGATGAGATTTAAGGCCTCTCTGAACAGGCTACTTATATTTTTTTTTGCTTTGCACAATTTACATCTTTCATCATTTTTAGGTCACTCATTTTCATTGAACATTTGTAGCTTATTTTTTGACACCGTTATGTATGAATCAAAATTCAGTTTTGAATCCATGTTCTGGTTTTATGTTTTGGGGCAAGTTACTCTCTGTCTCAGCTTCTCATCTATACAAATAAGAGGACGTTTATTGAGTTAGCCCAGTTCTACCCAGACTTATGTGACTGTCCTACCTCCTGTCTTCATATCACATATCAACTCTCCATGAAGCTAGCTTCTGGAGAATATGCCACTGGAGGATTTGAGAACATCAGACCAGTAGATTAAGTCAATGAAGCAAGAGTAAGAAGTAAAACTATGAAAATGACACATAAAGTGGCCATTGTTTGCAGACAATCTGTACCTCTAAATTATTGAAAGAGAATGAATTAAAAGAACTAAATGACGTTGCCACCTGAAAGGTGCCCCCCTTTTTTTAAGTATTTAGAAAGTAGGATAGAAATACACTCTTTGTAATAGTAACATAGCTATAAATATTTGGAAATAGCATAGGAAAAAATGCATGTGGTGTCAATGTGAGAAGTTTGTGCTGAGAGGCATCACAAAGGAAATGAATAAATAGAAAATGTGATCCTGGTAGAAGAATGATATTATAAATAATATCAAGTCCTTGCAAATTTATGAATTTAATGTCAAGATTTCAAATGCTTTTCTTATAGGAAACTTTGATGAAAAAAAGTCATTATTACTATTTACCAAATCCTTTTTATGTGCCAGTCACATACATTTAAGCATTTTACATATGCCAACCCTCATAGTAGCCACTTGAGGAAGTACTATTATTATGTCCTCTTTAAAGATAAAGAAACTGAGACAAAGCAATTATGCAACATGTTCCACATGATATAATTAATAAGTGGGGCTGCCAAGATTCAAGACTGAGCAGGCTGGCTTTCCATAGACTGATCTTCACTTTACCCACGGTGGCACACAGGAAAACATTTCTGCAATATTGTCAAAGGAGCAAGAAGGAGACTCTTGCTTTATCAATCAGATACATAAACATACTGGAAAGCATTGGTAAATAGACTTATGTCAAATGCCAACATATAAGACCCAGAGGCAATGAGAATTAAATGGGAAAAACGTAACAATCAAACAGACAAAAATAAAAGTAACGCCACCCCCTGTTTAGGTAAGTGTCCATAATTTTAAATGCCATTAATTAATACAGTAAATATCAACAGAGCGTCTGGTTACCAGGCCTCCTGCTAAGGCATTATGGGTTTAAGGATGACCAATAGAGAAAGTCAGGGACATTAACCCAAAGAGATACTAATTCAGTATTGACTTTAAGACTAAATAATTACTACTCAGTCACTCTGGAGAGTGTTGGGCAGGATACCTGACCTTGACCATGACCCTGAGGAAGGCATACTGGAGCTGAGGTAGAAAGGTATGAAGGGAGTTCAGGAAGTAATCAATGTGTAGGAAGGACAAGAAGATGTGAAGGGAGAAATTTCAGGAAAGGAGGCACAGGAAGGGACTGCACCCAGAGCTGTGGAAAGCAGTGAGAAAAGGCTCATAGCCCATAGTGCATCATGAGGAGAGTGAGGTGAGATGTGTCTGGAGTGAATTTTCTGAGTATATAAAAATAGAAGATTTTGAGTATATTTAAATATAAAATTTCTGCATGTTAAAATCGCTTATACCAAAGTACAAATAACAAACTGAAGAAAATCTTCACCACAGTGGTGAATACATAAAATACATACAATAGTATGTATGAATTATCTAAGATATGTACCCAACTCTGCATATTAATGGACCAAGGAAATGAACAGACAACTGGCCAGAGGGAAAAAAACACAAATATAATGAACATGGAAGATATTTAATCTCCCTTTTATTCAGCAGAAGGCTATCTCAAATTCACAAAAAATGAGTACTGTAAGTATAAATCAGTACAGGTAACAGTGAGCTGAATGTTTACTAGGAGATGCAGTTTTTTCAGAAAGCATTTTGACAGCGTGTATCATAATCCTTAAATAATGTAAACATTATTTGACACTGTGATTCTAACTCATGCATCAGTCAATCCATCTGTCACCCGTTCATCAAACTCCAAGTAGCTATTCTTGAGTCCAGACACTAAGGACAAAATTTCCCTTACAGAAAGGAAGGGAATGAAAGGTAGGATTAGAGGGGCCTTTTGACAAATGTATTACTTTTCACAAGTTGACACCCAGGTGATCATATGCAGTTTACCCAAAGCTGTTATAAATAAAATGGACACGCATGCACACGTGTGCAAGGGGGAAATTGCCAAGTTTTTCTAGCAACTTTATCATCCTACTGACTCAAGTAAACCTATCTGCTGGTAAAATACACTAGGAAAACAACATTCAATTTCATCTAATTATGGGCTCTTTTGAAAACAGAATGATGAAATGTCTTTTTCTTTTCTCTGAGAAATATTTTATATGTGAAGGCAGAGTCTAACCCAGTTCCTGATAAAAAAAAAAAAAAGTCTCCCATTGTCTGGAGTCAGTTACACATTTAAGTAGATAGAATGACACTCCTGACAGGCGATTGGCTTCACTTCCCTTTCAGTAGAGAATCATACATTTTAGTCATCTGGGTTTACGGGGTGAAATGAGAGAGAACGCATCAATCTCTTTCAAAAAGACTTCAGTGTAGAATGGTACAGATTTTAAAAGGATGTATGTTCTCTTTGGAGAGCTCTAACTGAGGGACGGTTTGATTTCTCATAACTTACCTAGATCATCCACACTCCTCTTAACAATCTGGAATTAAGGGAAGTCTGTAGAATGATCTCTATTCAGGAAAAAATAGGAACCTGGATTTTCCTTTGTAATGTTCCTCATGCCTGAGCATTCATTTCTCTTTAAGCTGCTGCCATGTCAAGACACTTAACAGCTTCACACTGGGATTATCATAAAACCTTAACTGCTCTTTCTCCATTAACTCTCCCTTTCATGATGCAGCCAGATTAATTTTGCTGAAACATATCACTTTTATTTATGTTGCCTTCCTGCTCAAATGTCCTCTGTCATCTGCAGGATAAAGTTCGTATTATTTTGAAAGACATTCCTAATTTCCTCCCTTACCACCTGAATCTAACTCCCTTCACTTGTCTCCTACTGTTCACCAGCACAAATCTTGAAAAATCCTTATGCTTATCTCCGGTTCCACATGAAGTCTGATTTGTATCTTTGGTACAGTTCTATTTTTTATAGTGTATTTCCTATTGCTGTTGTAACAAATCTCCACAAAATTAGTGGCTTAACACAATGTAAGTTTATTATCTTACAGTTGTGGAGTGTCACTGGTCTGAATTCAAGGTGTCAATGAGACTGCACATTCCTGGATGCTCTAGAGGAAAGTCTGTTTCTTGACTTTTCCAGTTTCAAGAGACTGCCTGCATCCCATGACTCCTGGCTCCTTCCATCTTCAAAGCGAGCAATGGCAGATGGAGTCTTTCTTCCACCGCATTGTTCTGACTGTGACTCTTCTGTCTCCCTCTCCTCATTTAAGGTTACATCCCCTCATGCAATGTAAGATAATCTCCCACCTTCAAGATCAGATGGTTAGCAAGCTTCATTTCTGCTATATCAATTCCCCATCTACCATGTAAGGTATCATTCAGACTCACAGATCCCACAGACGGTCTGTTTTCTCTTCCTTTGTAATGGGTTATTCCATTATTCTTCAGTGCCTAGTGCAGCCCTTCTTGGCAGCCTCCCCAGATTATGGTCAACCATGGTGACTTCTCTCTTCGCTGGAGGAGGAGGAGAGCCCAGAGAGGCCTCCATGTCTCTTCTTAACTGGATCATCTCAAATGATAGGAGTGAGCCCACCCATAACATTCTTTAGAGTAAAACAGTGGATTCTGGTATGCATTGTGTAGATGTAATGAGTATACTTTCCTGCTGCTTTTTGTTCATCTTGAGACCTCAGTTTTCTCATTTCTGTAGGAAAGTAGGATGCAGGGTTTGGCATATTGTGGTTCAGTGTGTTACATGGATAAAAATTACAGAAGTCGTGGATAATAGTCTGAGTCTGACCCTCCTAGAATGAGCCTTCATATTATTACGGTTGCTAGATGTGCAGTGTCAAATCCTAAATGTGTTTATCATAAGAACATAATAGAGATGTGAGTAAAGATGGTTATACAAAGAGGTTCATTGTAACACCAGCTCCTAAATCAGAAACTATCTAAATAGGGATATACTTAAATTCAGATAGATTAATGTGATAAAACATTATGTAGCCATTAAAAAGTATGTTCTTAAAGATTATCTAAAAATACAGGAAATGACTTTATGTATATATATATATTTCAAGGAAAAAGAATGATACAAAACTCTGGATATATATAGAGAGATATTTATATTTATTTATATGTATTTATATTTTATTTATATATATTTAAAATAAAAAAGAAAGTGTATGTGAATATTAAAAAGGAACTGGAAAGAAAAATACCAAAAATGTTAAAAGGGATCATGACCAAGGGTAGGATTATAAATGGCTTTTAAGTATTTTTCATTATATCTTATTTTCTAAATTCCTTCTAAATTAAACATAGTTTTTAGCTCCTGATAAATGATTTTAATTTATAACTTTGATGTAAAATTGAGCTGCATATTTATTCTTTTTCTTCATAATCACAGTTGTTATCTCTAGAATAAATAAATTCATCTAACATTTACTGGATGTTTACTAGGCTCCAGAAGCTGTACTGGGTACCAAATGTGAGCAAGAGTCCATGCCCTTCAGGAGCTCATCCTCAGTAAGACAGTTGGACAAATGAGCTAGCTGGGGCTGCCATCACGAACACCATAGGCTGGGGGGCTCGAACAACAGAAATTTGTTTTCTCACAGTTCTGGAGGCTGGAAGTCCGACATCAGGGTGTCAGCAAGGCTGGTTTCGTCCGGGCCTCTCTCCTTGGTGTGTAGATGGCCACCTTCTTGCTGTGTCCTCATGTGGTCGTCCCTCTATGCATATACATGTCTGTCTCTTTGTCTCTTGTATGTCCAGAAATCCTCATCTTAAAAGGACACCAGTCAGTTTGGCTCAGGGTCACCCTAACAGCCTCAGTTTAGCTTAATCACCTCTTTAAAGGTACTGGAGTTTGGGCTTCAACACATATATTTTTTGCAGGGGTGGGGACACACTTCAACCCATAACAATAATAAATATTTGCTTATTTAGCAATATTGCTAAATATTGCTAAATAAATAAATAAAATAAACATTCTAAATATTTGCTAATGATGACAATATTGGTGGTATGTACAGGCACACAACTCTTTCTGGGGAGAGCAGCAATTCTTTTTTAGGAGGTGGTCAAGGTTGGGTTCATGGAGAAGGCGACATTTGAGAAGAATTCCAAAAAATGAACAAGATTTTGCCAGTTTCTAGTTGATAGAAACATGTACTATAATTGTAATTGATCTATATAGCATAAAATATATGAAAAATGTGAGTTTTACATGAGATCAGAAAGCATGATTTTATTTTATATCACAGAACTTCCAGATTTCGTGTATTTTGGTCAGGAACCTGGTGTCCTTGGGTAGAAATGAGTTGAAGAACCTTCTCTCTTGACAGTACTGATGATGTCTTTCACTTTTTTCTGGATCAAAAAATAATATCTGAGTGAAATGAGAAAATAAACACATCTTGAGAGAGGTAGCTCCTTTCTCAATTTAATGCAGTCAGGTGTGGGCCCCAGACTCATTAGTCATGATGTGATGGAGGCTAGGAACCTGTATTTCTGAAAAGCTCCCTAGAACATTCTGATGGTTGTCCAGGTTTACAGCACAAGTCAGAGTAAGTCAGAATACTGTGGGACCTCCCAGCTGACAGCTGTGTGACTGGGGACCAGGCTTTCCCATGGTGACTTCTCTGGCCCTGCAAATATTTATTATCTATATTAGCTATAATACTAAATACTGAAAGTTTAGCTATCTTGAATTTTTTATAGTTACTTTATTTATAGGTACTTTCTGGATTAGATGATAAGCCTCTTGACGGAGAGAACCAGGTCTTTTAGATTTGTGTCATACATCCTCCAGAGCCCTTTCCCCTGTGCACGGCTTGTGAGTGTCCACGTTCCCTCATGTGGAAGTCCACACTGTGCCCTAGAGCACAGTCTCAGATGAAGGCAGTGTTCTTTAAAAAACTGAGAATAGGAGTGTCTGTAACAGAATCTGTCATCATCTTTGCATTCCTGTAGATGTTTTTTAGAGTCACACTGCTGATTGATAACGTTGCTTACTAAGGGGTCAGGGGCACAGTGGAAAACATTTCTTACTTTCCTGAGTAGGCTCTTAGACACGTAACAGGCCAGATTTTCACACGCTTCTCTGCCTCCTGCTTGGAGTTCTGCTCCTTTTACCTAGTACAGCTAGTTGCATTTGTTCCTCATTACCTGCAGGGGAGACTGTTCCTAACAGATGCTGCTGTAACACCATATATATTTATTGTAGGGAAAACACCTGTGCATTGATCAAAATTGGGCCACACATGTATAAAGGGTACATGGAACACCAAACTTCTTCTGACAAAACAGTTGAGAGAACCAAAGATAGGAAGTCTAATGGGCCATTGCATAAAAGTTCCTGTATAGTTACTACCTTTTCACCTCAACTAAGACAGTTATATTTTTGAAGTTCTCAAAGACAGCAAAGAGATGCACATGTGTATAATAGTTTATCCATCAGATGTTTATATTAAATCTCACAAATCAACAACTCAACTAACATATTTTATCTCAGTTTATTCTGAAATCCCAGTTGAATACATTTCTGTATGAATAGATTCACTGACAGATCCAAAAATGACCTTCATTTTTTTTTAAAGATTTTATTTATTTATTTGAGAGAGAGTGAGAGAGAGCATGAGAGGGGAGAAGGTCAGAGGGAGAAGCAGACTCCTCATGGAGCTGGGAGCCTGATGTGGGACTCGATCCTGGGACTCCAGGATCATGACCTGAGCTGAAGGCAGTCACTTAACCAGCTGAGCCACGCAGGTGCCCCTGACCTTCATTTTTGAGCAGATTTCTTAATAAGGGAGATAGTGGGAAGTTATATATTGCTCTGATTAGTAGCTTTACAAATACTTGGAAAATTACTCAGGGGATATTAAGTGAAATAATTCCAAATTACCAGATTGATTCTATTAGTGTTGGTAGCCATTCTGCTCCACTTTTCTGTCCAACAAATGTCAATCTTAATCTCCCCTCTCCTCCTTCTTGTTCTTTTTCTCCACTAGGGGTTATTTAGACATTCTCATCTCTCCTCAGACTTTCTGGCTCCTCTTTGTTAAGCGTTTTCTCAGTTGGTGATCTTATTTCCACTGAATCACCCATTCACCTGCATCTATATCATATATTCGTTCGTTTTTATCTGTCTAACCTCTAAAGTTGGATTTCCCCAGGCCCAGTTCTTGGACTACTCCTCTCTAGATTCACTCCTTCCTTGGTGAGCTCATGAATTTCACAGTCATAAATACCAATATGGTGGTGACTCCCAAATGTATATAGCCAGCCTGTATATTTCTTGGATGCCAGTCTTATTTCAACCACAGAAATGCAGATCAGCCAATGCCATTTCTCTGCTCAGATTTTACCCATGGTTTTCCATGTCACTCAAAACAAAAGCCAAAGACCTCTCAATGGTCTGTAGGGCCCCACATGAGCTGATTTTCCTTGCCTTGCCTTCCTTTCTTGCTGATGCCTCCTTGCCTTGTTTCCTTTTGCTCTCCCCGTCACTCTCTCAGCCACACCCTTTCTGATCTTCAACCTTGGCCAGGATGCTCCAGCCTCAAGGCATTTGAACTGACTGGTCCCTCCAGATGTTTCTGATTCACTCTCCAGCTCTCTGAAATCTTTGGTTGTATCTTGGCTTCTGAGTAAGGCTGCCTGACCACCCTCTTCATCACATCCCCACCACGTTATCACATTCCACTTCTTATTTTGTTTTTCTTCACAGCACTACCTACCGTGCCATATATTTTAATTATGTATTTATTGTATATCTCCATCCACTAGAACATAGGGTGTCTGAGGTCAGAGATTTTTGCCTGTTTTGCTGTTTATCACTGTCTCCCCAGCACATAACCCTTGGCAAATATTGTATGTTTAATCTGTCGGCATTTCTCAAAGTTTGGCACCCAGACCAGCAGCATTAGAATGATCTGGGAAAGTTTTAGGAACATGTTAGAAAGGCCAGTTCTTGAACCCTAGTACATTCCACTGAATTTGAAACTCTGGGGGACAGGGTCCAATAATCTGTACTTTGGTGAGCCCTCCCTCCAGGTAATTTTTAATTTATACAAATTTTGAGAATCATTGTTGATGAATATTGATTGAATGAGAGAGGCAATGAGGAAATTTTTATTCCTGTTACCCTTTGACAACTACAGAAATCACAACTTTGGGTTAAAATGTCATGCAAATAGGGGTGCCTGGGTGGCTCAGTCATTGGGCGTCTGCCTTCAGCTCAGGTCATGATCCCAGGGTCCTGGGATTGAGCCCTGCATCAGGCTCCTTGCTCAGCAGGGAGACTGCTTCTCCCTCTCCCACTCTCCCTGCTTGTGTTCCCTCTCTCACTGTGTCTCTCTCTGTCAAATAAACAAATAAAATCTTAAAAAAAAAAAAGTCATGCAAATAAATGAGTAAACTCACTTTGTAGAATATGTTTTTCTAATATGAGTCGTAATAAATTTAACAAGAAAAAGTTCTAGTTTATCATGTAGAAAATAAAAAACCTGCACATTACCCTAAGCCATGAATCAAATATTTTGAAAAATGTTATACTTAGAGAGTCATAACTGAATCTTTAAATTTAATCTATGGTTTTAATTCAGTTTTAGTTGAAACTTGTGGTAAAAATTAGTTCCAAGAACTTTGTCCTATGATTTAAAACTATAACAAAGCTGTTATGAATCAACTTACTTCCCTTGGTCTTGCCTTATTCCTAGATGTTCAACTCCAATTTTCTTAGGTTCAACTGCCCTATGTCTGTGTGTTCCCTGAATCCAAATAATCACATCACATGTGAGCATCTGTTCCACACTTGAAGCTTGGGATACACATTCTGCTGTTAATGAGATGGGGCAGAGAATGTATTTAGGTTTGCAAAATCTCACATGTTCTGTGATTATGAAGCAAGCTGAAACTTCCTCCCTTCTGGCTGTGCATGAAGTTGTGATAATCCTTCCTAGGGAGAGCAAATGTCTCTGTTAGCCCAGGACAATCTATGTTTATACCCCATATCCTGATGTAATTATTTTCAGCATCCCTCATCTCTAAAAGTGTGATGATAAATTATATGGCCACCCTACTTTATTTTATATAAATAAATATATAAATATATAAATTTTTATTTATAATATTTATATATAAATATATAAAATATGTGTAAATATATAAACATATATATATTCTGCACCTTTAGTCTACATTTTTCTACAGTGTGTAAAGAATATTGGAAACCAGCATTCTAAATATTGCTGATATTCACTAATAGCATTAACCTTGGAATGTCATTTAAAAATTCTAGATATTAGTCTTTTCACTACTATAGTGAGGAAGTAAAGGCTTTATATAACATATGTATAAACAAGTATTATATGGCATTATATTTTACCAAGAATTTCCACTTATTAACATGGCATTTTATTTACATTAGATTTCAATAAGGTGTCTTCCAATTCTGATCCGAAATGCTGGTATCAATTTCTGAAAATGTCATGTAGTATGTATTATCAGGATGATGTTGTGATATTATTGCTGTAGAGAGAAAAGTGAAAAGCACAATTACAAACAGATTGCTTTGTCTGATTTCTTTCCTTCAGCGAGTTAGCTAATTCTTTCATTTATTTGACATTACAATAATATGAAGCTATCACTGCAGACCCCGCGCCTATAAAGAGGGTAGATATGCACAGAATTATCACTGGCTGTGATTAGGACTTGGGGTTAGGCTATGTGGCCTGGGGCTCCACAGGAGTTTTTAGCTTGCATCACGTTTTTGGGCAAAACTAAAATGTAAATAAGATAAATCCAAGTACCTTACTGAGTGGATGCACTTATAGGCTTAAGTTCCTTTCCTTTAAGAATTGAAATCTCATATGTAAATTGTACGTGAGTATGAACTAGATCTTGCCAGCGTGTGACTACTCCTTTGGCATGATTTTTAAGGTCGTCTGGCTTTTAATAATTTCAGTTGGTCTTGCTTACTAATTTGTTGAGAATTTAAAGTTTATTGATGGATTGATGTCATATCCCCTAGGCTTTACCATCATAGATTGTTTTAATGGAAAAATACACGTCAGTTGGGGGGAATGCATGTCACATGCCTAAAACGATCTGTAATAGGGTGTTCCAACAGTTACTGCAATTTTGTGATGGATTGTATAGTTCATCCAGACCACTAGAGTCTTGGTAACATAGATGTTCATTTATTGATTCATTCTCTTAGTGCCACAGTGCTCCACGTGGCCTGTCTGATCAGCCTGTTTCTGGCTGGGCCGTTCATCACAGTTCTCCTGGCACCCACTCTAGCCGCCGTACCCAGAATGACTGTGTGCAGTTCCACATGTGTGACAAAAATGCTTGCCACAAACACATTGACCTTGGCATGATACCCTGCGTGGGTGGCTTGTATACATAATTGTGACCACAGCCTGCTTGGCCTGATTCAGGTCATATAACAAGTGTGGGTTCGGTTACAACTTGAAGTCCTGCTGTTTCTAGTCTGGGGTTGACCTTAAAATAGCCAATCCAAACACTTTACTTTTTCTGCAATAAATGCTATAAAAACTGTCTCAATTTTATAGAGTACATTATTTTTATGAGAAAAAAGTAGTTGGATCAGCCTAATGCCCACTCTCTCCAATGGGTTGCTTTATAACTAGGATGCATTTATTTCTAAGAGTGATTTTAATCTGGGCTGGAAGGTGTGCCGGGTCCAACATGACGACACATCTTCACTGTGTCAGTTTGACGCTGTCGCTTGGTGGAGAATATATTGAGACAAAAGTATATATTGCAGAATAACATACAAAATCCATGTGTGGTTTTAAAAATACCAGTCTTCAAAAAATTGTCTTGAGAGTCTGTTTTCAGGCTAAACAGGTAGATACTTCAGGAGCAGAAGTTTCTTCTTTTATTTTGGGTACTAATTATGGGTATTCTGGTGAAAAAGTTTGAAACTGGCAAATCTCAATGTCAAGAGGTTTTCCCATCCTTTTTAGCAACTTAGATGCTTCTGAATGTTGCCCTTACTCTAATAGAAAACTAAAAATTGTTCTGTCACTCCATGGGATCAAATCTCAGTGATCGATAACCTATTAAAAATAGGCTTATTCAGTAATTTACAAAAATTTGTGACTTTATTACCAGCTATACTATTTGGCTGTTTAGTTCAGTATTTCAAAGGCAAAAAACGAAATAAGCAAACAAACAAACAAAAATCCTTGTCACATCCTTCCTTTTTTGAATGTCAGTTCTAAACTGCCTTTATGGCATTTTTTTTGTAACTTGTTCTATATATTTGTTAGTTTTTCTTAGGAAGGGACTGTGTCACTGACAAAGGGAGAAGAAAATTCAATCGCAGTTTTTAACGATGGGACCATATCTCATGGCTGGTCTCTCAATAGACCACTCCAAGTTCACTTTATTTATTAGGGAACTTCTTGGTGTGTTTAAAGAGAAACCATTTCACAGTCATTTCTCAAAATACATAGGTGATTTTTTTCCCTTGAGCTTATAAACCCCAACTGATAAAGCTTTTTGAAACACTAAAGGTACTGTTTCTCTAGTATATATTTCTTAGAGTGAACCTCAGACATGCCCATTTTTGTTTTCTGAGTAAAATAAAACAAATGGAACATGCTCTATGTCTCCCTAAACTACTCCCCCTCCCCCAATGAACCAAAGCATTAGATAAAATTGGTAGCGCCCAAATTGAGGATATCTAAAAACAGCAAACTGTAACCTTGGGAAATTTTGAGTGATATAAATACAAGGGCTGAGAGCATGTTAACCACACAATTTTTGCCTTAAACTTAGACATTTGCAAGGTTGTTGAGTTGTTCTCCTGTGCCTATGACTTTGTTTGTTTGTTTGTTTTTTTAAAATGAATCCCTATTTGTAACCAACTTGTAATGTCTGGTTCAGTTCCCATCCAAACAAGCAAATACACTTTCTGAGCAGTGATAGCAATTCTATACCTGTTTGTTTAAGAATTGTCTGTCAATGAGTCAGAAGCCTGTGATTTTTTTTAGTATACAAACCTTCTCAGATTGATTTAGCAATCTGGAATAATTTCCTGTCTGTCTCTCGATCTTTATAATGTAAGAAAAATGCCTTTAATGCATTCAGACTTTCTGTCTGATACAGAAGTAATATCATATATTTCACAGAGAAAATAATGCCTTCTCTATTCCATTAAGTTGTACCGACTTATCACAAACCCCTGGTTTTTGGTTACATCATCACTCAAAACACTGCCTGCGCCTGAGGAAACATGGCGACTCTAATTAGCAGTAAATCAAAGTTCTTTCTCTCTGATGGAACAGGACTGTGAAATCATAATGGGTGAGCTGTATCAGCAAGCATCAGTGATTAGGAGGATTGGCTGACAAGTCTAGGAAGACTGCCCCGAAGGAAACCACACCCACTTAAGGAGAGGCTGGGGGAAGGACATTTTCTGTGGTTTTACTGTTGATCTCTGTTTCCTCACACAAAGTTTATTGTAATTGACAATCAGACTGGTACTACACAGGATGCTTTAATCTAAATATTTGAAGGTGCTTTTTTCCCTCTTTTTGTAATCTAATGAAGTAGGATTTTTAAAATTGAATCAACAGAAACATAAGATCATAGTTACAAGCAACAACCAAAAGCATTAAAATAAATAGGGGCAGACTGTGCTCCAACAGAGAACAGGAGAAGTTAGAGCACATTATTCTTTTAAATGCACACATACATTCAGCAAAAAAAGGTACAGTAATTAGCCTGAGTTACTTGGCTTGTCTGGCTATAGTTGCCAAATGCATGAGTTAAACAGTTCTCCAACTAATTTTGTTTGGGGGAGATAGCCCCCAAATTACAAAAAGACTTTTAAAAATACTTTTTGTACAGCTCATTCTAGACAAACTGGTTAATTATAAATCTAAAATTTTAAGTTATATACATGTACGTTGTGGAATGATTATCCCAGTAAGATTAATTAACACATCCATCACCTCACATTTGTCGTGTGTGTGTATGTGTGTGTGTAAAGAACATTTAAGATCTACTGTATTAGCAGATTTTAAGTATACAATATGGTATTGTTAACTGTAGTCACTGTGCTGTACTACATCTTTAGAACTTACTCATTTTACAACTGAAAGTTTGTATGCTTTGAACAGAATCTTCTTATTTTCCCCACCCACCCAGCCCCTGGCCCAAAAGAAAAAAAATCACTAACTTGAAGAGTTATCTATACCTCTGTGTTCATTTCAACATAATTCACAATGGCCAACATAAGTCTGTTGTTGGAAGAATGGATAAAGAAAATGTGAGATAGATGTATTTATATGTCTATATCTGTCTGTAACATAATTAAATTATTAATCAGCCATAAAAAAGAAGGAAAGCCTACTCATTTGCTGCAACATGGATAAAACTTGAGGACATTATGCAAAGTGAAGCAAGTCAGACAGGGAAATTATGCAAAGTGAAGCAAGTCAGACAGGGAAATGTATGGTCTCACTTATAATTATGTGGAATCTACAAAAGGCCTCAGTATTTAAAGTGCCCCAGGGACTGCTGGCCTCCATGCTGCGTTTCCACCTTCTTCCTCCCTTCCTTGCACTTTCCTGTGTGTTCTCTAAGCTCAAGCCACACTTCTTCCTCTTCCTTAAAATCACCAAAATTATCCCTGCCTCAGAGCCTTTGCACTTGCTGTCCTCTCTATCTGGAATTACTTCCCCCCCCCCACATCTTCATATGGCTGCATTCTTCTTGATATTTAGGATTCAGCTCAAATGTCAGCGCTTCAGAAAGGACTCTTCTAAGGCACCCACCAAGTTACATTGTATTCACATTATCCTGTTTTATTTATTTTTTATTTTTTATTTTTAAAGATTTTATTTATTTATTTGACACAGAGAGAGAGAGATGACAAGTAGGCAGAGAGGTAGGCAGAGAGAGAGAGGAGGAAGCAGGCTCCCTGCTGAGCAGAGAGCCCGATGCGGGCCTCGATCCCAGGACCCTGAGATCATGACCTGAGCCGAAAGCAGAGGCTTTAACCCACTGAGCCGCCCAGGCGCCCTATCCTGTTTTATTTTCTTCATAACCATCTTTTAAAAGTTATTTAGATATTTATATGCTTGCTTACTGCCTCTCTCAACTATTAGAAGTTCCATATTGCAGAAGCTGTACCTTTTTTCACCATTGTCCCAGCCCCTCAAGCAGTGTCTAACAGAATGTCATAGAAACATAACAAAGTTGCTCATTTTAGAAACTATTTATTAAGCACTTACTATGTCCCAGGCTCTGCTCTGGGCAATAAGGATAAAGTGATGAACACAACAAGTGAAATATATAAGCAAACAAAGTACATTATTACAGTACCCACTGGACGGGTTAAATGAACTCAATTCTTACAGGGAATTTTCCTTTTTAATGTCACTGAATTCCCACAACTCCAAGCAAACAGTCCACAGAGCTGTGTGCAGAATTTAGAGGCTTGCAGTCTAGCCTACCAGGAGGGATGCAAAAGCAGGGATGCCTGACATCACAGAATCTAAACCCTAACTCTGGCTCTACCAATACTGGTAGTTATGAAATATTAGACAAGACATGAACTGTGTTGTTATTAGGAGCACAGCTTCAGAGGAAGCTGGTTTCAAAGATGGGCATTTATAATTTACTCATCCTTTCCGGTATTTCATTTTCTCATGTAACAATGTGTGTGTCATGGTAAGTCACTGCTTCATTGGATTGGACTGAGGATTAAATAAGGCAAAGAAAGGGAAATTAAATAAGGCTTAAAAAGTACACAAATATTTCTTTTTAATCAATAATAGCTGTGGTTTCATTAATTCTTCTGTTCCTCCTGAGCTTTGAATTTTTTCATCTGTGCAACAGTGAAGGTGAACTAACGTTTTTGCCATCTTTCCCAGAACTCACATTTTGATAATACTCTTGATGATTACACTGGGATCCTTGACAATGAACAATTTCTGCATTTTTTTAACAAATACATATTCCAGAAAAATGTAATAACTCGTCCCAGATTTCTTGCCTCTTCTATTTTCAGATCCTGTGAGTGATTAAGGTGAACAGTGGTGTGACAATACTCTGTGATTTGCTACTCAGTTTTGAGGTTTGTTTTTGCCTTGTTTTGCCTTATCAGTCTGCTGCTTTACTGGTTACCTTGGGTTTTTGTTTTGTTTTGCTCTGTTTTTGCT
The DNA here is from genome assembly GCA_002007465.1 of Ailurus styani. Taxonomy (NCBI): domain Eukaryota; kingdom Metazoa; phylum Chordata; class Mammalia; order Carnivora; family Ailuridae; genus Ailurus; species Ailurus styani. The sequence goes on along the minus strand of LNAC01000392.1, from coordinate 130,445 downwards.
CTAAGCATATGCACTTTTCAAGTCTATTTTTTCACAGAAGTTATTATTATTTTTGGATGGATAATTTTAGTTCAGCGGAGTTTGTTAGCCCACCCCTCATTACATTGCTTCTGACTTTGAAAGATGGAGGAAATTGCTCCGGATGGGTAGCCAGCCAGTCTGACTCGTCCACTGGGCACAGGCTCCCTGGCCGTTGGGATCACTAAGGCCTAATGCCTCTCTAATTATAGACACATCTCATTCCTGGCTACTTAACGGCCTCACCGCAGGGAGTGACTCCGCTTCCTGACTGGAAGCCTACCTTCATTAGCGTAAACTGTACATCATAACCATCTAGTCTTACAATAACCCAAGGGGCCCTTCCTCCCAGAACTGTGGCAGTGTGACAGTCTCAGCATTTGAACCTGGAGACAGATGATAAGAATGTATGACTTCTTACTTTAAAATGCACAAGGTAGAACTCGATATGGTGTGGTTTTAAAAGAAGCCATCTGTGCCAATAACGGAGAAGACGCAGGGATTCTGTTTTACCTATCCCTCTTCAGCATCCCTTTCTTCCTAAGTGAAGCAAGACCTGTGGTAAGACTCTCAGCAATGGGGAAGTCTGAGCAAGGATGGAGACTGTGAGAAACAGATAAGCCTATAAAGCGGCTTAATCCCACTTCAAGATTTAGTACATCTAGAAGTAAACGAATTGTCACTTAACTTACTTGGATTAGAACTTCGGGTCCATATTCAGACCATATCTACTTCTATAATCCTCCTCCTCCTTACATTTGCTACCTTTTATGGAAAACTCTTCATATGCTGGGCCCTGTACTAAGCACTTCAGATATTATCTTCTTGGATGTTCCCCAAACACTGCAAGGTAGGTTGTCTTCATTTGTCTAGGAAAAAAACTAAAACTCAGAAGAACTTAGGAATTTACCAGGCTCACACAGCCTATGGTTGGGCTGAGATTTGAACTCTGCTTTCCTTGATTCTAAACTCCTCTCAATCCACTCGGCCTCCTTTAGACTTTGTTGCCCAATGAAAATAGAATGACTAGAAATTTAAGGACAATGCTCCTACCTCTGTGCTTTCATAGACATTCCATCTTAAGCTTCCATTATAATAATAATAATAATAATAATAATAATAATAATAATATAATTTTCACAACAGTAACAATAACCAATTTTGGTGAACATTTTGTTACAGGTCACACTCACAGTACTCTCATTTGGTTTTTAAAATAACCCTTATATCTTTATTTTGAGGTGAAGATATTTGAGTTGTAGAGAGGTTGCATGGATAGCATGTGATCACTCCTAGGTGGGGGAGCCCACTTTCATTATGTTGCCTTTCGTGGTAGCACGTAACCACATACATCATATTTAGGTATATGTTAAAATGTCTTCTTGATCACACAGTGAGACTCAGAAGAAGGGATCACAGCCCAGCAGTTTCCTCACTGATTAGGACTGTGTCTAGACAAATACAGTAGATGTTTGCTGAGCAATGATCAATTTTAGTTAGACTTGAGCCATTCATTAGCTTGTTCACATAATGGTGAAACCATGAGAAGGTCTACAGGCCATATGACAAAATGAGTGCTTCATACATTTTTCTAGTTACACTAAAACCTTGTTATTTAGCAGTTAGATCTTTAGTTCTGGCCCATGGTAACTGTAGTGTTTCAAGAAACACTTAATAATACTGCAAATGGAGGTAGCAAATCAGACACAAATCATAATTTTATGACAAGTGAAAAACCATTATCTATTCAAAACGGCAACCCTAAAGTCTCGGACTGTGGAAAGAAGGCCGACATTTTCTGTATGTTTCCTCACTTCACTTCCCAGTGGTTCATGCATTGACATCTACGTGCTATAAATGAGTACTAGAGGAATGAGAAATCAGAGAGCCTGATGGCATCTATTCTAACTAGTGTTAATTCTGGTTCATTCACAGTAATAATCTATTTTGTAACTCTGGAAGCTAGAAGGGAATATAGGAACCCCTTAGCAAAAACTCTTATATAGCTTATTATGCAAAATAAAATATAGAGACATTACGTTTTCACAGATAATTAGACCTAGAATAGAGATCAGTTTTGGAGGCCCACTGCTCTGCATTTTGCTCACAGCAAAATAAAACTATCCTTTTTCCCCCATAGAATTCATAATTTCATTATATATCTTCATACATATATTTTAGTACTCCTTCCCAAATCCACAAAGTATACACATACTACCTCCATGTCTTCATGCCAGGCCACCAGGCCAGGCCACCTTTGGCTCCAGACCGTATTATTGCTGGCTTCCCTGGTTCTAATCTTGCCAAACTGTTTTTTAAAACATAATTTCGATTATGTTGGTCTTCTGCCTTGGAATCTTGTCACCTCTGGGTAAAAGCCACTTCTTTTCAAGAGTGTATGGGACCCCAAACCTCTCACTGCCTGTGCATTCCTGAACTCATCATCTCCAATTCTTTGGTCCATGTTCATCCACATGGTGCTGCCCCCTTCCAGTGCCAAATGTGCACCTGGATGCTTCTGGTTGGTGTAGGTATTTGACTCTCGCTGATCCGTCTGATTGGAATAATCATCCTCGCATGCCCCATATACTTATTAATTTATACACCCTCATTCAAGTCTTTTCTTAGATTTTAACACCTCGAAGAAGACTGTCATGACCATTTTTATTTTAATATTGTAACCTAGCTCTCTGTTTCTATCCCCTACTGCCCTGTTAACTCAGTCCCAATTATACTGTCCTATTTTCAAGTTTTTCCATATCACTGTCTATCTTACCATTTCATTAGTTAATCAGTTAATTAATTTAATAGTCACATTATCTCCTCAGATTTCCCTCTTATATATTCCCCACTGCTGTATCCTAAGCATCTAAAATAGTACTTAACATGTAGTAGGTGTTCCATGTGTATTACTTAGATGACTTTGATAAAATATATTATTATTTATGTTTTAATGGCCATAGACATAAAGTAACAAATTTAGTAATCAATATAATGATATGAACAGATAAATTTATCATATAAAGCAAATCCACTATTTTTTTAATTAAATGGCATTTCTAGTTATAGACAGTATAGCTCTTGAACTTGCCAAATATAACAACAGCAAATATTAACAGACATGAGCACATTTACCCAGCTTTTAATGTTTTTCTCAAGTGTTGAGAGATTTTCCATTATTCGGTTATTTAATTCTGATTTGTTTCATTGTGGTTGGATTACACATTGTGTACAATTTCAGTTCTTTAAAAAATGTAAAGGTTTGTTTTATGACCCAGGATATAGTCTATCTTGGGATACTTTCTGTGGGTGCTTGAATGTATGTGCACTTGGCCGTTCTAGGGTACAGTGTTCTATAAGTGTTGATAAATCCTATGTGTTGTTGGTTGTGTTGATCTTCTGTATTCTTGCTCATTTTTACCTAGTTGTTCTATCAATTGTTTGGAGAAGGCTACTGAAGTTTCCAACTGTATTTGTGGATTTTTCTGTTTCTTCTTCCAGTTCTATCAGTTTTTGCTTCCTAGCTATTTACAGCTCTGATGTTTGGTATAGATGCATTTAGGATTTTATGTATTCTTTGTATTCTTGGTGGATAGACCCTTGCACCATTATGTAATGTCTCTTTTTTTCTGGTAATTTTCTTTACTCTGAAGTCTACTCTATCTGATATTAATCTAGCTATTCCTGCTTTTTAAAAGTTAATATTTACATGATGTATCATTTTTTGTTGTTTTTCTTTCAACTCTCCCATGGCATCACATTTGGTGTCAGTTTTCTGTGAACAGCACCTAGCTAGATTATGTTTTCAATCCACTTTACCAAACTCTTTTAATTGGTGTATTTTGGCCATTTACACTTAATGTTAGGTTTTAAATCTGCCATTTTCTGTTTGGTTTTTCATTTTTCTATTTTGTTTTTCATGACTTCTTACGGAAATATTGAACTGGACAAAAATTGAACTGGACATTTTTTAGAATTCCATTTTGACTTACTTCTAGTGTTTCAAGTATTACATTGTATATACATATCTTCTCATGGTCTATTGGTATCATCTTTTTACCAGTTTAAGTGAAGTGTGGGAACCTCACCTTTCTTTACCTTCTCCTACTTATAGTCATTTAAAATTAACTCTTCTTTCTACATTGAAAACCAAATATCATTATAATTTTGCTTCAACCATTAAACATTAATTTAGAAAGCTCAAGAAGAGAAGGAAACACATTTTTTCTTTTTCTGTTCTTCTCTTTTCCCATTTATTCTTCTAATATTCTGTTGATGTTGTTAATCATTTTCTTTTTGTTTATAGAACTTCTGTTAGGGTAAGTCTGCTAGTGGTAAATTCTTTTATCTTTGCTTCTTATGAAACTCTCTTGATACCTAAAGGATATTTCTAAAGGACATTTCTAAATCTAAAAGATTCATTTCTAAAGGATATTCATTTCTAAAGGATATTTTCACTGGATATAGATTTCAGGGTCAACAGTTGTTTTTATCAGCACTGAAAAAATACTGTGAAACTTCCTTCTGGCCTCCATGGTTTCAGATGATAAAAGTAATATGTGCAAAAGTAAGGTGTCATTTCTCTTCCACTGCTTTCAGGATTTCTGTGTTGTCTTTTATATTCAGCCATTTGTGATGGCCTTAGAGTGCATTTCTTTGATTTCCACAGAAATGCATTTTGTTTGGGATTCATTCAGATTTCTTAAGTCGTTGGTTTATGTCTTTTGCCGAATTTAAGAAATTGCCAGCCATTATTTCTTTGAATATCTTTTCAGTTCCTCTCTTTCACTTAACTTCTTCCTGGACACTGATGACATAAATATCAGGTCTTTTGTTCTACTCCCACAGGTCCTGAGGTTCTGTTCTTTTGGAAGGGATCTATTTTGTCTTTGTTGTTTGGACTGGGTACTTTCTATTGTTTTGTCTTTAAGTTTCCTGATTGTTTCCTCTACCCTCTGCATTCTGTTCTGAGGTCACCCCTGGAAGGTTTTTAAAAATCTTGATTATTGTATTTTTGCATTTTTAAATTTTTCATTTAGTTCTTTTTATATCTTTCTTTTTTGGGGTGGAACTATTCCTTTGCAAAATTTTTCTTTTTTTTTTTAATTAGTTTCAAACATGTTTGTTTTGCTCAATAAAACATTTTATTTTAGCTGTTTTAAAATCTTCCTAAAATAATACTAACATCTGTACCATCTTGAGGTTACATTTGTTCACCGTCTTTTCTCATTCATATTAGAATTGTCCTGGTTCCTGGTGTGGAGTGATAATTCGATTACAAACTGGACATTTGGGGCATTATGTAATGAGACCCAAAGTTTTATTTCAGTGATCTATTTTAGCAGGCTTCCTCTGAAATCACTCTGGTAAGGGAAGGGTAGACACCATTTTTATTGCCAGGTTGGGTAGAAGTACAAGTTCCTTCCTCAGCCTCTATTTACATCTGCAGTGGGATCTTTGTTACTGCTGGGTGGAGGTGGGACTTCTGGCTTCTCTGGAGGGCTAGCTGGCAAGAAGAGTTAGAGGTGTCTCATTGCTACTACCCATGTGTCTTCCACTGATACCATGGGGTGAAGGTGGCTTTGTTACTGCTAGCAGTGGTGAAAGTTGGAGTCCTTATTTGACCTCCTCTGACAGCACCCTAGCATGAGAGGTGGGAGACCCTTTGTTATTGTGGCAGGGGGACAGGGAAGTTCAGGTTCCCTGGGTACCCTCCGCTGACACCTTCGATGTGTGGGCTTGTGACTACCATGGGGATGAAAATCCTGACTTTCTGTGGATCTTCGTGACATCACCCCAGCAGGGAATTTGGAGCATTTTATCGTAGCCCGGAGGGGGTGAAGTCTAGGCTCCTTCTTGTCCTTGACTGTTTTGTGAAATAGCTGTTTTTTCTGTGGTTTTTTTGGCTGAAGTAGAGTGTTTATTTGTCTTAAAGTTTTCTGTTTTACTAGGGTGCTCCTTTCTTGGTCCCTTATCTCAGAGTATCCAGATTTTCTTAGAGCTTCTTTGGTTGTACTCATTTGCATTTCCAGGGTGTTATCTTCTCCAGCACCCTGTCCTGAAGATATGAAACAAAAAGAAAACCTAGAAAACTCAATGCTGTGTTGTTCTTAAGGTCCTGATGTTTCTGGCTAGTTGGACTTTTTTTTCTCTGTACCTTTTAGAATATTTTTATGTTTGTTTTATATATAATGTCCAGGATTGTTAGCTGTACTTTCCAGAAAGAATAGAGAAAAGTACTTCTATTCCATATTTCTTGATGCAGAAGTCTCTTAAAATTCATTCTTCAGGGCTCCTGGGTGTCTCAGTCAGTTAGGCATCTGCCTTCGGCTCAGGTCATGATCTCAGGGTCCTGGGATCAAGTCCCTCATCAGACTCCCTGCTCAGCAGGAAGTCTGCTTCTACCTCTCCCTCTTCCCCCAACTCTGCTTGTGGTCACTCTTCTCTCAAATAAATAAATAAATAAAATCTTTAAATAAAACCATTTTTCAGTGGTACAACCTTGATTTCTAAAAAGATACCATGACTTTCAGATGTCATATTATAGGGAATATGATGTTTATAGAATTGACCTTTGAGAATTTCCATTCAAGTGTCTCACATACTATACTAACAGTATATTTTAAAAGAGACACAAAATAATTAGAGTAGAAATTACTAACTTTTCTTTTCAGATATTACAAATGGTTTTCTGAGATAGATCTGTACATCATGGAAGAAGAACATTAAGTGAATTTAATTCTCAGGGATACCAGAAAATCCCAGAATAAATGGAAATATTTAAATAATTAATTAAGGTCAGCTTGTACGTTTAATAAGTATTATTGATGAAAGTACATAATGGTGGGCGCCTGGGTGGCTCAGTGGGTTAAAGCCTCTGCTTTCGGCTCAGGTCATGATCTCAGGGTCCTGGGATCGAGGCCCGCGTCGGGCTCCCTGCTTAGCGGGTAGCCTGCTTCCCCCCACCTCTCTCTGCCTGCCTCTCTGCCTCCTTGTGATCTCTCTCCCTCTGTGAAATAAATAAATAAAATCTTTAAAAAAAAAAAAAAAGAAAGTACATAATGGTGATCATAAATGCCAACCTAAAAATGTCCCTTTAGATTAATAAGTCTTACAACACACTGAATTTGAGATAAATGATAAGAGGAATTTTGTTTTTTAATTAATTTAAAAACATTTCAAGGTTATATTTTATGGTCCTTCAAGGTATATTTTATGGTACTATAATAATGAAGGTTTGTATTGTTAGGGTGTTTTCAGTTTTACTGTAACAATCAAGGCACTAGAATAATATTGTGGAATATCAGTATATCAGATTGTTGTTGATGATGTCATTGTTTTTTTAAAAAATTCCAAAAATCCTTTATTTTCTTGTTTTTCAAATCCATATTGGTAATCTAAGATTACCTTTTCTGGCATGTAAGTAAACATAAGTAGCATTTGGTGTATACAGTACTGATAATGATTGATTTTTGTTTTCCATTCCAAATGTTGGTTTATCAATGCAATTTATTTTTGAAATATTTTTAAACAATATCCAAGACATGGCTGTTAAACCATCAATTAATTTTTGCTATTTTTCATTTATTTTAACACAATAATAACAGGTTTAAAATTAGCCTATTTAATTACAAACTGACATGAAGAACTTAGTTCTGGCACATTGGATAATAAGTGTTCAGAGCACTCAGACCATAGAGAATCCCAGTTCAGGCTCTAGAGTCAGAATGGCCACATTTCAAATCTGACTCTATTACATACTAGTTTGTGTGAACTCAAGAAGTCATTCAAACCCTCTAGCCTAAGCTTTCTCTTTATTAACAAGTTGGGCTAATAATGTGGGATTGGTAAAATTGGATGTCACTGTCTCCAAATATCTCCTGAAGAATAAATGGAGAGTGAGTTGTGAGGCTCAAGAATGTCAGATTCCAGGTGGTCTTAGGGTCCAGATGTATTCTCTTCCTTCCCTTGTTTGATCATTGGTCTTTGTTCTGATTTTACAAATAGAGTAAATTCCCCTTTCTCTCTCAACAAATAGAGTAAATTCCTCTCTCAGAGATAAAAATCTCATGTTTATGATTTTTATGGATTGTTTTTAGTCATGAAATAGTCTGATTTCTGTTGATCAGTTTGTTAGTGAAAATCTCCCTGTAGTCAGCCACTTTATTTTTTTAATTTTTTTTAAAGATTTTATTTATTTATTTGACAGAGAGAGAGACCACAGTAGGCAGAGAGGCAGGCAGAGAGAGAGGAGGAAGCAGGCTCCCCGCTGAACAGAGGGCCTGATGCGGGGCTCGATCCCAGGACCCTGAGATCATGACCTGAGCAGAAGGCAGAGGCCTTAACCCACTGAGCCACCCAGGTGCCCCTAGTCAGCCACTTTAAAGCCTAGGATTGAAACTGGTCAGTTTGCAAGGATGGGAAAAATAAGCAAACACCTGGAAAGGGTGAAAAAAGCAAAACCACAGTTTCCCTGAAAAGGTGACCCCCACAAAAAACAAAGAAGTACTGTCATAGTAGGAAAACAATAGGCAATTTGAGGAGCATGTTTTGAGGACACACTGTTGCATATCAGTAGATAGAGTGTGTGTTGGAAAGAGAGGTGCATGTCCTCCTCTCCAAGCTCAGTCATGTGGAGGGATAATTTGGTAAGTTATTTCATCCACTTTTCCTTTCTTGTTCTTTCTTCTCTTTCTCAGAATCCCTTTATACTTCAGTCTTGAGTTCCAAATTCTTTTCTTGGGTTGTGTAGTATCATCAACAGGACTTTCTCACAATAAGTTGAAATGAAAAAGCTGTAATAAATTTCCACAGCTACCTTTGATCAAATAATTTTTCATGTCAGATTTGATGAAAATATATCCTAAGTATGATTTATTTTCTATCTCTATGGACATGGAACATTTTTTCTTCGGCAAAGTTTGTCCTCTCTTCATGATATGACCTGAATACCAACCTGCCCCAAGTCACCTATTCCAACTAGTGTGCCTAGAGCCTCGAATCACAAGATGTACCACCATTCCTTTGAATTGGTGTCTGGAGAACTCTTAAAAAGAACTTTATCTGAAAAGAAAAACCTGCATAAAGTACTTTTATTGCCATAATAATGCTTGAAAATTGCATATGGTGAAGAACAGTGGAGATAAAAGACCATTTCTCCTCTGTAATCATCCATAGGAGGAAAAAACAAGGAGAAGAGAGGGACCGTGTTAGAGACCTGTGTTAGGAATCTGGAGATAAAACAAAATGATAAATCTATAATCATCAGCAACAGTTTTGAGAATACTAAGGATAGTGTGTGGCCAGTAACTATTTAGGGCAATTTACCTTCGTATTTTGGTTCTGACGTGTGTGTACTAGGTCTCTAGGACAGGTGGATCTTCAGCCAGTGGTTCTAAAAGAATATACCGCATATCAAGGGCTTGGGACTTAGGAGTTTGGATTTTAAATAAATACCCAGATGATTATAATATGCAATGAAGTTTTTAAATAACTTGCCTAAGCTGCCTAAAAATGTTCCAGGGTGATTATGACCAAGTTTGACTCCAGATTGTAAGCATCTATAATCCAGAACTTTTTAAATTTAGCTTTTTCAAATTTTTTTTAATTCTTAGATTTATAACACTTGTGTCTGGAACCATGTGAAAGAGAAATAATGATTGAGGGAAAGCAGGGTGGTATTGTGTTTTAAATTATTGTGTATCCTCAGTTATGGCCAATTTTACCATTCTGTGTTTTTTATTTCTTTTCATGGATACTCAGAACTAAAAAGTACAATAAAGGGGTGCTTGGGTGACTCAGGTGGTTAAGGATCTGCCTTTAGCTCAGGTCATAATCCCAGGGTCCTGGGATCCAGCCCTGAGTTGAGACCCTCAGTGGGCTCTGCACTCAGCAGGGAGTGTGCTCGAGGATTCTCTCTCCTGCCCTCTCTCCCTCTGTCTCTCCCTGTGCGCCTCCCTCTACTTGTGTGCGCTCTCTCTCAAATAAATAAATGAAATCTTTAAAAAAAAATTGAAAAGTGCAATAAAGATCATCTCTTCATTTCTCAAGGAAAAATATGAAGAACTAATTTATTGTAAGGATGGATGGCCATCACACATTATTTGTAAAGTGAAAAATTCATAACATAAGTAAGTGTCGTGCTGTGGAGAAATAAATATGCGAAGGCACAGGGATGGGATAATATTCAGCCAATTTAAGCCATGTTTTAAAATGACACTTAGAGCATGAAAAATGGTCACAATACATTGATAAACTGAAACAAAATAAAACAAAACTTGACAGCCTAAAGTTATCTCTCATGTCCTAGTGCAGGCAGAGATGGGATGGTCTTTCATGGAGCTTAATCAGACTCGCAGTTTCCCCCCAAATAGAAGTTACTCATACCTACTTTTCTGGTTTTTAAGCGCGTTAAAAACAAGAATGCCAGCACTCTGCACGTGTGTCACAAAACATGATTCTGACTCCTGTAAAGGAGAGGAGTTGAGAGAAATGGCACAGACTATAAAGAACTATTTGAATGTTATGCAGACAGTTCTCTCCATTGGATGGTCTATATGTACTTAGTGGTTAAAGTCCGATCCACCATAAGGATATGGATATATAATTGGACTATATTTTGCTTTTAATGAGGTTTTTTCTTTGGTGATATGTTCTTGGTTTTTAATTGATGTACCTGTCAGAAATGTTAAGGAATTTATTTTGAATTTTATTTAAAAATACTCTTGATAATAAGCCTCACCCTGATATATTCTGTATAATTCTTCTTTTTCTGTATATTTCTTCAGGGTGTTTTCTTATCTTTTGAGACCTAACTAAAATACCTTCTTTGTTAAGAAAGTCTCTATTTCCCACAGTCACAATTTGCCTTGCTTTCTTTTGTGCGTTTTATTTTTTGTTTTAACAGTTATCATGTGTTGTTTTGGTTGTCCACAGTTTCACAGATGTCACCCCAAAAGCTAGTGACTTGAAACAATAATTTGTTAGCATTTTTCATGTTTCTATAGATTGAGATCATTTGGACAGCTCTTGCTTAGAGACTCTCATGTGGTTGCAGTCAGATGGCAGCTGGGGCCTGAGTCACCTGGGAGCTTGATTAAGTTCGATAGATCACACACGTCTGATGCCCAGGTGAAGATGACAGAACAGAGGAGGGTGGCTGGGCACTTTGAGTCTCCTTGTATTTGTTTGCTCCTTGAGGCTTGCAGTGGGTTTCCGTACAGCAGGACATCTCAGGATAACTGCATTCCTTACATTGGGACTCACTTCCTCCAGAGCTGAAGCTGCCAGGTTCCTCATGACTTAGCCCTGGGAGTCCTAGAACTCACTTCTGCCATATTCTTTAGGCCACGGAAGTCACTGAGGCCAGCCCAGATTCAAAGACAAGGGAATTGGACTCCACCTCCATGTGAGGAGAAGTGTGCATGTATGTGAGGACAGGCATCAATGGTGGTCATCTTTGGAAATGACCTACCATGTGTAGAACAGAACAGAATTTCAGTGCTGAAAAATATTTGAAAGATCATCTGATTCAACTTTCTCATTTTGATGAAGACAAAAAAAAATAACTAGAAAGATGAAATGACTTGCCCCAAATTAAACATATATATGCCTCTCTCCTTTCATGAACTCAACCCCCTAGCTGTGGTAGGTTTGCTCACAGCATGTGCTAGAGTTTGTTCACAGCCTAGCAAAGGACCATGCATAAATTACACATAGAGGCATTTTCTAAAATAGGGTATGTTGTAGAACATAAATTTAGCTGCCCTTTATTTCATTTTGAGGAGCAAAGGAAAAAAGTCCAAGCTTCTGGTTTGGGTGCATTTTGCTCTGGACTGTGTGCATTTTGACCTGATTTAGCTGTTGTTCTGTGTTGTGAAATCAAGCCAGGTAGGGTTTTTTAAAAAATAGTTCTCATAGCTTCACTTCTCAGAATATACCTTGTGGTATAGATTTGACTTTGGAATCATGAAAATGACCTACAGACATAAAGCAAAATTAAATCAAAATGAAAAGCATGGAAAACAAAACAAAATAAATAAACTTCCTTCTGCATTGACTTGATGACTTAACCAAATGGGAGTTATTTCAGATTAAAGCACACTAATTTGACTTTACATTTTTACTCAGATATATATTAAGAACAAAATAATTTCAAAGCAAAACAAAAAAGTAAAACTGTCTTCAGTAATTATATCATTGGAAATAATTTTGTATTGTTATCCTAATACTATTTTGCATGTGTAATGGGATGAAACTATAATTATGTTAATATCATTAGGAATCAAGATTTTCATAATAAATAAATTTGAGGTTAACAAAAATTCTGTATTAATAAATTTGAATTTGGGATTACAGGTATAAGCTCAAGGTATATACTCGTATAAATGTGTATTTCTTAACTCTGTCCAGTAAAATATCCAAGAAACAATAACCAATGATTCTTCAGTGACAGTAAATACCATTAATACACAGATTCTGATCTCTAAAAGCCATTTCCTCCTAAATGAAGCTGAAGGTCCTTAGAAAAATGGTTGATTTCAAGACTGGGACAGGTAATGTACAAGATAACCCTGGAATATTTTGTGATGACAGCAAGTAAAGCTATCAAAGAGTATTGAGGTCATGGTCATGTCAGAAGGAATCAGGAGCCAGCAACAAGTGTATCCAAATAGCAAAAGTTGGGACAAATTAAGAATCAGTAAGAATAACAACTGAATAATTAACAAGAATAAGATTTGGTAAGTTGAAACCAAGTATTTTTAAAATCACATGAATCTACAATTAAACTTTAAAAAAGCCTCGTGGACACCTTTGCTATCTGAGTGGGAAATGATTTAACATTCTGAAAACTGAACTTAAATTTTCTGTATAAATTTTATATCAAATGCCATAAAATAGGAGATGAGAAAATTTGTTTCCTTTTTTAAAAATGATCTGTTAATGAAAGAAGGGATGTTAAAGTTAGCATATTGTTTGGTAAACTGTGAAATAAATTATTTGGCAAAAGCAACAATGATCAGTGGCTGATAGAGACATCAAAAGTGTTGAAGTCAGACATTATGCTCCATCTGGTAAAAGTACACAGAATACCAAGGAAGTAGTTCTGCCAAGAAATGAACCTGCTTTCAGGTCAGCCTTGCAGGATTAGTAACAGTTAACAAGAAATGCAGGAGACAAGAACATGATAAATGGCATCATGGAGTAACAATCTACAAAATCCAGACGGTAAGAAACTCAACAGGAGTGCTCAGACTTGAACATGCATATAAATTGCCCAAAGATCTTGCTAAAATGCAAATTCTGACAGCACTGGGGTGGGATCCAGATTCTTTATAATAAACTCTAAAGAGTTGTCAGTGCTGCTGGTCCATGGACTGTACTTTGAGTAGCAAGGTTCAAGACAAACTTAATTTCTTAAAGGGGGCAAGAAGAAAAAAAGAGAAATGACCTATAAATTAAAAGTGATTCCAGAGCAATAATCAAATGCAGTGTCTACACCTTTGTCTAGGTCCATTGAGTCAGTCAATGTGAAAAACTTTGAGAAAAAAAAATTATGAGAAGATGATAACTTGATATTTGATAATATTAAGGAATTATTGTTCATTTCTTAAGGTGTGATAACAGTACTGTTTGGTTATTTTTTTAAAGCTCTTATCCTTCTGAAGTGCATAATTTATGGCCAGATTAATGTGATAAATTGGAACAGGGTTCAAAATCAATCTGTATATTTTTCTTGGGGGGACATAGTGGAGAAGGGCTGGAAATTTTGAGTTCATCATCTTATTTTCTCTACTTTGTTGTGTTTGAACTTTTCCATTGGAAGAAAATTTTTAAAATGGCTCTGGAAAATTATTACTCATATTTTGGAAATATTCCAGTCTTCTTTTTCTTTTTTTTTTAGTATCTCCCTAAATTCTTCACCATTTTTTTTTTACATACATGTGAGTGGAACACTTTTCTTGGCAAGTGTGTAGCTTTCTTTTCTTTTTTTTTTTTAAAGATTATTTATTTATTTATTTCACAGAGGGAGAGAGATCACAAGGAGGCAGAGAGGCAGGCAGAGAGAGAGGGGGAAGCAGGCTCCCCGCTGAGCAGACAGCCCGATGCGGGCCTCGATCCCAGGACCCTGAGATCATGACCTGAGCCAAAAGCAGAGGCTTTAACCCACTGAGCCACCCAGGCACCCAAGTGTGTAGCTTTCATTACCTTTTCAAGGATGATTGAATAGACAGGAATATTACTAATGGTATGTAAATTCAAGGAATGATCTCCTTTGAAAACCAACAGATTGAAGAAAGCCATTAAGGTAATCATTGTATTAAAATATATTTCTTGCTCTTCAGTGAACATTTTTAAACATTTCCTAGTGGCTAATTTAGTGTATTTTAATAAAAGAGCACCCTCTGCTGTCTTGACAAGAAATATCACCACATCGAAGAATATTATCGTGTCCTTGATTTTTCTGGTTACCAGTTATGGCAATTCAAACATAATAATAATAGCAACAACATTAATTATACAGATCAAGGTAACAATTGAAGAAACACAAATTAGCAATCAGGAATAAAAAGGGTCTGTTATTATTGATCCTAATAGATAATCAAGAGCATAAGGGATGACTGTGAACAACTTTATGTCAATAAGTTTGAGAAGTTAAATTCCTTGAAAAATAAAAATTAGCAAAAATTATGCAAAATCAAATAGAAAATTCTGAACATCGCTTTACCTACCAAAGAAAGTGAATTTATTGTTAATATTTGCCACAAAGACAACTCCAGGTTCAGTTGGTTTCACTCGTGAATTCTGTTAAACATGAAGGAAGAAATAAAATGAATCCTACACAGACTCTTCCAGAAAAAGAAGAATAAGGAGTACTTCCCAATTTATTGATAAAGCCAGGATGACCCTAACGTCAAAATCTGAAAATTTTACAATATTGCTCATAAATATGCTTGTAAAAATTCTTTAAAAAATACCAAGTATTTCCAACAACCTGTGACATATCATGATCAAGTCATGTTTATCCCAGAAATAAAGAATAATTAAAAGTAATAAATAATCCACTGTATTAAAAAGCAGACACTTAAAAATCACTAAAATTCACTATATTAATGAAATAGAGAAGAAAAACTATATACTCACCTTAATAGATTTTTTTTTAAATCACTTAAAAATTCATTACTCTTTCATGGTAAAAACTCTAGCAAGCTTAGAATAAAGAGAGCCATCTTGCATGGAAATCAGTAGAAATCCTATAGCTGACATCAGCCTTAATGGTGAAGGATGGACAGTTTTACTACTCACATTGAGAAAAAGTCGAGATTATCCCTTGTTATTGCTTTCATGCAGCATTTTTCTAGTCATTGTAATATATCAAGGAAAAGAAGAAAAAACAAGAATACTAGAAAGAAGTAAACCTTTCCCTGTATCAGAGAAGACATTTTTTTCACATAAAAAATACATGTTTAGAGTATGATCCTGAGGGAAATAAGTCAGTCAGAGGGAGACCAATACCATAAGATCTCAGTTATATGTAGAATTTAAGAAACACAACAAATGAACAGAGGGAAAAATAAGAGAGAAAGGCAAACCAAGAAACAGACTCTTAACTCTAAAGAACACACTGCTGGTCACCAGAGGGGAGGTGGGCGGGGGATGGGGGAAATCAGTGATGGGGATGCAGGAGTGCACTTGTGATGAGCTCGGGGTGATGTATGGAAGTGCTGAATCACTATAGTGTGCACCTGAAACTAATTATTACACTGTACGGTAACTAATGAATTTAAATAAAAACTTTTAAAAATATTGACATTGTTAAAAAGTCACTAGAAGTAAATAGGATGTATCTTAAATCACTCACCTTAATGTGAACTAAGAGTTAATGCCTGTAGTGTTTCCCTGTAAATGGAATGTTCTAATTGTTTTATATACTCATCCCAGAGAGTCTATGAAGTAGACAGTTATCTTTTCTGTGTTGTAGATGAGGAAACAGAGGCACAACACAGGGCCTTCCCCTTTCCTTGCCTGGGGGGCCAGTGGCTTGTCCAGCAGAAAGATGGGTAAGAGGGCTGGTGGTTCCCCCCGCAGTGTGGAGGGAATAGGTGGCTGACACCAGCTTCTCCTAGACCGCAGGCCAATTCTTTTGGATCAAATGCTCCTCTCCCTGGGGGAGGATTGCAAAGTATCCCCTGCCTGCAGCCTCCCAGGTCATAACTGCTGAGAGTTCTAGGTCCTGTTCTGCTGTGGTTCAGCCCCCAGCCTCCTAACCCTTTATGTTCCTGGTCAGCTGCATCCTAACTTGGTGGCCAGCACTGTCCTTGCACCCTATTTCTGACAAGAGGACAAGGAGGGAACACAGATGTTGCTTCTCGGTCTGTTGCTTCTTGGCAAGGAAGGACCCCAGCGCTGTCCTTGGGGGCCAGATGGGATTTTACAAGCCTGAGCCTCATAATTCATGAATTGTCCTCGTCTTTTTTAAAAAAGATTTATTTATTTATTTATTTATTTATTTATTTGAGAGAGAGAGAATTAATACACATACACATGAGCGTGTGCGAGTCGGGAGAGGGACAGAGGCAGAGAATTTCAAGCAGATTTCCCGCTGAACATGGAACCCTACATGGGGCTAGATCTCACAATCATGAGATCATGTACGGAAACCAAGAGTCGGCCACTAACCAAATGAGCCACCCAGGTGCCTCACATTGTCCTTATCTCCTACATTCACCCATATCCAGATGTTCCTCCATACCATCGTGTGTACACACATACCATCCTCCTAGCACTTGGACCTCACACACACACACATCCAAAAGAAAGAAAGCTCTCACAAGCTGTGGTGCTATGAAGTTCAATTTCCATCAAACCTGTGATGCTCCTGCATCAGGTAGGGTTCCATATGGAAACAGAACAGTAGGAGATATGTTAAGGAATTGGCTCATGAAAGAGTGGGGCTGGCCAATCCGTAGTCTGTAGGGCAGGCAGTAGGATGCAAACTCAGGCAGGAGTTGACAAAGCAGTGTTGAGGTAGAATTTCTTCTCTAGAAAACCTCATTCATGCCTCTGAAGGCCTTCAACTGATTAGATGAGGCCCACCCACAGCGTTGAAGGTAATCTGTAACCTACTTAAAGTCAACTAATTGTAGTTGTTAACCACACCTACAAAGTACCTTCATAGCAATATTAGATCAGTGTTTGATGAAATAACTGGGTACCATAGTGTGGCCAAGTTGACACATGAAACTAGGCCTCACAGTCCCTGACTCCAGGATAGAGATGTGCTACCCAAATAGGAAGCCACAAGCTACAGGTGCCTGAACCCTTGGAAATTCTTAGTCCAAACTGAGATGTGCGGTGCCTGTAAATGCACACCTGATTGGAAGATGTTATAAGAAAGTAATAACTGAGGAATATCAGTAATGTGTTTATATGATTATGTGTTGAAATGATAATATTTTGAATACTTTTTTTTTTAAGATTTTATTTATTTATTTCACAGAGGGAGAGAGATCACAAGCAGGCAGAGGCAGGCAGAGAGATGGGGGGAAGCAGGCTCCCCGCTGAGCAGAGAGCCCGATGCGGGCCTCAATCCCAGGACCCTGAGATCATGACCTGAGCCGAAAGCAGAGGCTTTAACCTACTGAGTCACCCAGGCGCCCTAATATTTTGAATACTTTGGGTTAAGTTTCCTTAATTTCAAATGTTTCTTTTTGCTGTTTTTTTTTATAATTTTATTTTTATTCTTTGCCCAAGGGGTACAGGTCTGTGAATCATCAGGCTTACATCTTTCACAGTATTCACCAAAGCACAAACCCTCCCTCTTTTTGCTGTTTTAATGTGGATCCTAGAAAGTTTTAAATCATACGTGTTTCTAACAGTGTATTGGACAGTGATTATACACCTTACCATATATATATACATATATAGACGAGTTATATATATACACACCTCTCTATATATATTCACCTCATCATATATATGTTACCTCACTATATATATAGAATGTCATTATAAGAGCATATTATACTGGCATATAAGTACCATTATGTATAACGATGGTTTGAATTTCTACATACACATAAATGGCCTTTAATAGGAAATGAATAACTTTTGAACAAGTATTAGTGAAACTGCCGGATATCTATGAAGAGAGAGAATCTTTATTGAACTCTGTCACACATCCTCAACAAAAATTAATTTAAGATTGATATAAGGCCCAAAATATGAAAGCTAAGTCAATAAAGTTTTACTAGAAAACAGGAAAATACCTTCATGAAATTGGAGGAGGCAAAAATGTCCCAGGTAGGATAATAAATCCCTTAAGAAAAAAGGAAAAAAATGGTTAGACTCTTCATCACGAGTGAAAGCTCCTCTCACCAAAAGGCATGAGTAAGAAATGAGGCCACAAATTGTTAGAAAGGATTCGTAAACTTCATCTGAGAAAAGACTTGTCCCTAGGATATCTAAAAATTCTTACAACTCTCCAATAAAAATGCAGAGAAATTAAAAAAGGGGGGGGCGAAGTCTTGAAATGAAAATGCACTGAGGAAGGAACACAAATGTCGATAAACACAAAACAAAGTGGTCAGCCTCATGATTCTCAGGAGAACACTAATGAAAACCACAACGAGATCCTATGCACACCTCCAGGAAAAAGGCTACAATTCAAACAGCCGAAAACAACCTGAATCCACACAGACACCGGGAAGCCAGAACTGCCATACTCTCTGCTGGGGAGGAAGCAAGTAGGTACCATAACTTTGGAAAAGGGGGAGATGGCCCTAATCCCTTCTTTGACATCTGTTTTGACCAATGGCAGAGAGGGAGTGCTCGCTTCCCAACCTGGGGAGGTCAGCCCATCCTGATGTGTCTTGAGAGCCTCAGTGGTTTAGTGAACAGCGCCCCTCCTCTCTCTGAGCCTCAGCTCCCACATCTGTACATCATGAACAGAGCATGTGGGGTTACCTCACATAGCCCCTGAAAATCTCTAGAAGGGTGTGGCTAATCCACCATGGTTTGACGCTTTGCTTATGGGAAGGATACACAAGATCAGAGTTCACTCTGTATCCCCATGGGTTGGCCAATAATGGCCTCATGCCTGAGTCCCTTGTTCTCCCATTCACTTGTTCATTCACTCATTCATTCATTCATCCCACAAACAGGAACATGTACATCCCTGAAGGAAGGTCTGTGCTTTGATTTTTCCGATAACAATTTTTCTTAGGGGCCTTGAAATCCAGAAGCTGTCATCCTATCCTTTTATTATTACCTTTGTCAAGTTATTTTTTTGTACCAAATCCTGCAAGTGAGGATGAAAGTACCACTCCAAACCGTGCTGAGAAAACCCATCCAGGTGCTGCCCCAGTCTGGCTACCTGACCCCATATAATCTCTGAGGGCCCCTCCCCGCTCCAGCTCCAGTGCGCCTGTGTAGCCCCAGTGGCAATGTTTGATTTCCTTTTCTGAGAAAGGTCACATGTGTGGCCCAGCCCCGGCGATGTCATGTTTGGCTGGGGTGAGGGGGCTGGTGACAGGTGGCAGTGAGGTTGGGGAACTGAAGTCCGTGGCAGGCAGCCTCCACTTCCTCTTCTGCCCACCCCTGCACCAAGTTCTGGGAGAAGACCAAGGACTTGCTTTCTCTGTCTTTTGGTTTTGAGCTCTTCCTAGTTTTCAATGCATTTTTTAAAACTATACTTAGGAAAAAAAAATAAATAACTTCCCTGTAATAATCTTTTGGAGTTCTGTATCAGTCTTCAATTTTCAGAGCCCTGAGACATTCAGTACTGGTCTTTCCTATGTAAACCCATCTTTCTGCTTCATTTGTGTTTCCTTGTCAATTTCTGTTTTGGAAACATTTCAATTATTAGATTCATTGTCACATTCTCTTGTTTGGGTTCTTCAGCGTTAAATGATGCAGTGTCCTCATTGAAAAACATTGGCTCTATCCTACAGATTGTTATGGTTAATATTTTCATTGTTTATGCTTCCCACAGTTTGTGCAGAATTTTATTTGCTGGCTTGTTGGATCTAAAGCTTATTTAGATCTTGGAATTTTCCAGGCAGTTGTTGGTTTTACTTTAAATGTTGTTACTTTCTATTTTTTTTTAAAAGAGATTGCTGAAAATGATCCCTATTGCAGTATTGAATTTTTCAAGGTAGTTTGAGGATCTCTTTGTGGTTCAGTGGTGAATTCTGAGGAAAATGCTGTGGTTGTCTGGTGTTAAAAATTTGTTCAACCTTTTTAATTGCAGTACTCTGCTAGTCTACATTTACAAGAGGTAAAACACTCTGATGGATTATCTGCTGATCAGCAGAGCATTACATGTGACTTGACTCAGGATGGCTTTGTCCTTCTTCATTCGAATGTCCACCCGTTGATTGTTTCTACAAACACACAGAGCATGGAGGACCATGGTCATGCCCTGTCTCATGCACTGGGGCCATTTGAGTGAGAGAAAAGAGTGGGTACAAAGTGGGGATGTGCCCCACATGTGGGCAGTGGAAAGAGGGTTTTCTGGACTGAGAATGGTGTGCAGAGTGGATTCAGTAGGACTTTGGGGGCATGGAAGGACAAGGTTAAGTAAGAGAAGGAAGAACCAAAGGCAGCATGGAGTTCTTCATTGCTTTGGGCCTACCTGGCTGACCCTCGGCAGGCATGATATACCCTGGTTGCCTGGTGCAGGTTTGGTTCTGGGTAGTACCCAGAGTAGACATCTCCATGGGGTGGTGTGGCCCAGCTCTCCTTGGTAGCCCTGGGCACCCTTGTGTCAGACTGGGCCACTGTGGAGGAGCTTGTACAAGTTATCCCATTATATGATACTCCCTAGAAAATCTAAGTAATCTTTTCTACTTGTTCAGTCAGCCCACTATTCTTTAAACAACATGGTATTATCTATGAGCAGTTTAGCCCACAACCACATTTGAAATAGACACTTTCTCTGTTAATGTTTCTGTCAGCAGCATTATAAAAGAAAGGTATAAACTCCTTCATGCTCTCAATAAATATGCTTAAATGAAAGATGGGCTGACGTGAGGATTGAATGGAGACAGAAGCCTATGAAGTGGGGAGTACATCTAACTGGACCCACCCTTGTCTATTGCCCTTTGGCTGCGTGAGCCTCCAGCAGAAGCCAGGCTAATGTAGACACTTAGTGAAGATGAGGGCAGGTCAGTCTATAATTCCTCACCTTTGTCCCCTGACTCTAGGAGCCTGGGCCACTGTGACCCTCAAAATAGTCATCTAGATGATGGGTTTATCTGTGTGTCACTCTTCATAATGCTGTGCTTAGGTTTACATGTTGTGTCCCTGGTGGCATCTTGTGCCAAGTGCTGGAGTGTCTGAGAGTATGGCCTGTGGAATAGATCTGACCAGCAGCTAGTTTGACACAAGATCAAGCATGTCCCCATGTTTGGCAAGTGGAGAATGTCATGAAGAATGCAAGGGTGAAGCCTTGGGTATTTAAGCAAACAATCTTTGGTCTGAGACAAAGCAAGTCCCACCATACAGAACAATAGGCTAGTCTTTGAACCTGGATCATGGTCCAGAGACACAACCATTCCGACCAAAGCATCTTCAGTGTTCAGAGGAGTCGTGCCTCAAATCCTTGGTGTGTAATGGGAATCTAGAACCTGTCATCTGACTGCCCCTCAGTCTCAGATTCTCCATCTCTACCTGGGTCCAGCACTTAGAACTGCCTACCAGCAGTCCTGGGGCAATCCCATTAGGACTCAGCGGTCTCCCTGGTACCTGGATGCCAGTGCATACCCAGAAATAGCAGCATCTCCTTGGGGAACCAAGGAGGCACACCTCTGAGCCAGGCAATGTGTAGAAAGGAATGGGCAAGCACTGGGGGGTTGCCAGAAAGCAGAAGCACCATGAGGGCTAATCACGGCACCTATCATGCCATGCACTGAGGGAAACAGAGGATTTAGGTGGGGATCAGGGATTGTGGGGCACCCAGACTTGGAGACTCAACATGCAGCTGGATCTTGTGCCAACACACTCCAAAGACTGTATCTCTTCATGACGGTCCACCACTCGAGAGTGTCCCTTCAGCACAGATCCTGAGGAAAAGCATCTACTGGAGGCAGATTGTTCTGGTTCCTTCCTAACTCCATGCCTGAGATAGTCACACTTTGTTCTGGTTCCTATTCTGATTTGGTTGTTTCTGCCTTGAAGGCGGAGAGGCCCATCTTTGGGAGGGCATGGGCCTTCTGTGTCTACTCCTTACGTAAGTGACTAGTGAGAGTTGGGTGAAGGTTTATCTGGTCACCCCAAGGCCTAGGATGTGATCTCAAGAGTCGTGAGGGTTATTACAAAACCATGCTATGCTGTGTGCCCTGTGGATATGTAGGGTCTGGTACTTGGATGACCAGCATCCATATGTCCTGTAGGGAATAAATTCTATCTTGTTGCCCTTTAGCTTTGAGGTGGGGCCAGGAGAAGGTAATGGGTCAGCATCACTGCTGGAGAAATCAATGAGTGGGGAAGGACATGAGCCAGGACTTCATCTCATTGTCCCTGTCTGCTGCTATCCAGGTGTGACTTGCTTCCCTGACAATTACTTTGTGAAGATTCCCCTGTTGGACATGAATGAACGTTTTCTTTGAAAATGACCAGCAGAGGGCAGCATACACCAGGTGCCCTAAAGAGTCCTGTCCTCCAGGTCCCTTCCATGGAGTTGCCCTCTGCCTTGCAAGGATAATTAGAACAAACAGGAGCTCACTGTCCCTGGCTTGCTCTCCTTCCTTATATTTAGCTACTTTCCCCTGTTATCCTTAACAAGTGTTTCTCAATTTTTCTTTTTTCACTTACCTTTTTTTTTTTTTAAGATTTCATTTATTTATTTGAGAGGGAGATAGAGCATGAGCAGGGGAAGGGGCAGAGGGAGAGGGACGAGGAGGCTCCCCCTGAGCAGGGAGCTCAATCCCAGGACCCTGAGATCATGACCTGAGCCAAAGGGAGACACTTAACTGACTGAGCCACCCAGGCACCCTTCTTTTCATTATATTTTAATATCAACAAATGTAGGCTCTTGGCCCTGTGTATACCAGGTCATGCACATGACGATGAGGGTCATGGTGAGCCAGAACCCCTGTCCTCTCTCACCCTCTCTCTACTCTTTCAGCCTCAGCATCCATGTCTGTCTATCTGTCTGTCTGTCTGTCTGTCTGTGGACTGATCCTAGAAATCCAGGAAGGGGAGGGCCTTTTTTTCTCCTAGAACTGTAGCTGAGCCCTGATTTCCTATAGAACAAATATGATTACCAATGGCAGGTACTGGGGACACACGACTTTGTGTGGGACACCTCCTGGTGTGGTCACACAGGGCGTCCATCTGCAGGGTTTGCCAGTGAAGGTCAGGGCATAAGTGTGGAATTGAAATCCTGATGGAGGGGCAGTCAAGCCCTGCCCACTACCCCTCATTCGAGGGCATGAGAGTGGTACTGGAGGGGAGAGGTCCTTTCCTTTCTGTTCCATGATGCTCTGGAGAGTTACACCTGCTGGCCACAATGGAGGAGCTTGATCAGACTAACCTTTGCACAGATAACAATGATTAAGTCTGGACAAATTATTCCTAAGAAAGCACTGGATGAAAGGCACTGCAGAGTCATTCAGATGGTGTGGATCCTGGAGGGGATACCTGTGGAAAGAGTGCTGGGAGCGAGGTCTCAGTGCAGCTTTTCAGCCAAGGAAATGCCCCAATACTTAATAAATCTTAAATTTCACCAAAATGACTCAGATCAAATAGAAAATCTTCCACATAAAGTCAACCTCAAGCTCAGATGACTTTCCTGGTGAATTCCATCAACTTGAAGGAAGAAACAACCTTACACCAAGTCTTTCAGAACATAGAGGAAAAGGGATGTCTTGGTGATGAATTGTGGAATACCAGTATTTCCTGATACCAAGTGTCAAAATATACAAAAGCAGAATGACAGACCAATGTGCCTCATGATCATGGTCACAAAAATTCATAACTAAATAGAAGCATATTGACTTAGCAGCATATGACAAATAGAGAATATCATGACCAGGTGGCATTTATAATAGTAATGCAAGTTATAGTTTACATGTGTCAAACTTTGAAATCCAACATATTTGCTTAATCAGGGACAGAGAGAAAGCAATCATTTCAACAGAATCTGAAAAATTAGTTGACAAAATTTATGACCGATTCATTATTTTTTTAAAACTCTCAGCAAATATGGAATAGAGAGGCATTTCCTCCATGTGATAAAATATGTTTAAGAAGAACCTTGAGCTAATGTTATTGGTTACACGTGGAAAAATTTTGTGACTGTGTTTGAGAATGAGACCAAGAAATAAGCTCTTATCACGTCTCTTCAGCATTGGTACAGGATCCAGTAAATGCAGTTTGGTGAAAGAAAGAGAAAATGGGCAAGAATGTTGTAAAGAAGTAGTGAAACTTCTCTTATTCACCAAAGGCATGAGAAGTCCTAAGTACTCTGTTTTTAAAACTACTAGAACTAATCTCTATATTTGGCAAGGTCTTAAGGTACAAGGAGAATGTACAACAATTTATACTTCTATATTTTAGCAATAATAATTTAGAATGTAGAAGTATCATTTCATTTAATGTCAGTTCTTCACACAATTAGATTCAACTCAATGTTAATTATAACCCTAGAGAAATAACCAGCCTACTCCATAATTTATATGGAATGCATTAGTGGAGGATTATACTCCATGGTTTTGTGTATAAAATTCATGATTTCATGTATAAAATACAGTAATCAAGACAGTATTGAATTGGCATGGGGATACATAAATACATCTGTGAAATAGACTAGAGAATCCAGACATCTATAAATGGGACATTGCTTCTCCACGTAGGCATAAAAGACCTTTAGTGGAGAAGACAAAGACTCTTCAACAAGTATTCCTGAAACTGCTGGGTATCTATGTGAGAAGTAATCAGGCTTGACCTCTACCACACAGTCCATAAAATTAATTCAATTTTATGACTCAATATAAAAGGTAAGTCAGTAAAGTTTCTACAAAAAACAGGAGAATCTCTTCATGAAATTGGAGTAGGCTAAAAGTCTTGGTAGGATATTAAAACCATAAACAAAAAAAGAAACGGGTAGACTACCCTTCACCAAAAATGAAAACTCTGCTCATCACAGGCACCAGCAAGAAAATGAGATGAAATGCACATTGTTAGAAAGTATAAAATTCATCTGAGAAAGGACTTGTCCTAGAATGTATAAAAATTCTAGCAAAGTGTTTGCAACGATGTGGATGGAACTAGAGGGTATTATGCTGAGCGAAATAAGTCAATCAGAGAAAGACAATTATATGATCTCTCTGATATGAGGAATTTGAGGGGCAGGGTGGGGAGTCGTGGGGGGTAGGGAGGGAAAAAGTGAAACAAGATGGGATCGGGAAGGAGACAAACCATAAGAGACTCTTAATCTCAAGAAACAAACTGAGGGTTGCTGGGGGTGGGGTAGTAGGGATAGGGTGGCTGGGTGATGGTCATTGGGGAGGGTTTGTGCTATGGTGAGTGCTGTGAAATGTGTAAGCCTGATGATTCACAGACCTGTACCCCTGGGGCAAATAATACAGTATATGTAATAAAAAAAAAACTTGCACATTGGGGCACCTCGGTGGCTCAGTTGTTGACTCTCTGCCTTTGGCTCGGGTCATGATCCCAGGGTCCTGGGACTGAGCTCTGCATGGGGCTCCCTGCTTGCTGGGAAGTCTGCTTCTCCCTCTCCCATTCCCCCTGCTTGTGTTCCCTCTCCCACTGTCTTTCTGTCAAATAAATAAATAAAACCTTAAAAAAAAATTCTGGCAAAGAAAAATGTGGACATAAGACTTGAAAATGTACGAAGGAAAACATATGAAAGCTCTGTAAGCAAAAAAAAGTAATTAGCACCACTTCTCATCAGAGAAATAGTCATGAGACCAGTGAGCTACTGCTCACAGCCCCAGGAGAAAAGCTGCAATTAAAGTGACAGAATGCGGCAGGACCTGACCCAGGTACTAGGGAACCAGCACTGCCCCATGATGCTGTGGAGAAAATAAGGAGGTACCTTCACTTTGGAAAAAGATAAGGTGACCATCTTATTTGACATACGGTGACCAAGGGTTGGGGGTGGCAGCTACAGAGCGGTTGGGGTGGTTTGCGTCCCAGACAGTGGGGTCAGCTTATCATGACCTGTCCTGAGAGCCCCAGGAGGGCAAGGTCTGTGGCGAAGGGAGCAAGCCTCTTTTCTCTCCGGGCTTGTTTCCGCAGCAGTACACGGGCCCTTGGCTTTGCACAGGCAGAGCATTCTTCCTTGAGTTGTGAGTTTGCCTGTGTCCCCTCACCCGCCACAACCTACCAGGAGCACGTGGCTCTTCCCTCATTCGTTAAAGCACCTGCGGAGTCCACAGAGTTCATCATGCATACACAGACGTGTCCAACAACTGTTTCTGCATCACGCATTCACTCAGACACTCCTGCATTCATGCCACAAACAGGAACAGGCACCGCCCAGATTTTACAACAGTCCTCCAATAGATACCTGTGGGCATTATGTCCCACTTCTCTTTTTAAAAATTGATTTTACTAATTATTTAGTAGAAGAAGACCCAAATAAAGCTACAAGGGTGGCCCGCAGCTGTCCTGTATGGAAAACTCTGAGTGGCAATGCCAGGCTGTGCTTTTCAGCCCTGCGGAGGCTCTGTGCTCGAGTCTGGGCTGCAGCCCTCTGGCCAGCCCGGAGGGGGCTTTTCTCTATCTTGGCTCCATGGTGAGCGGGAAGGCAGGGGCAGGAGGGGCAGGTGGCTGTGAGAGCTTGGTCAGGAGTCCAGCACAGCTGTTTCCAGCGGCTCTTCCCTACACCTCCCTACACAGAGTTCCGAATGGAGGGCCCTGGAGATTTTGTTCTCTCTACCTTGGTTGTTCCATTCTGTTATTTTCAATGTCTACCTTCTCTATGTGAGAAAGAGAGAGCGATGTCCACTCTGTTCCAGCACTTGACATTCCGATTAAAGTCTTAGGATTTTCTGAAATCTAAAAGATAGTGTTTCACTCTATTCAGTGTCTTAGTCCATTCATGCTGCCATAACAAAATACCATAGATCGGGCATGGGGTGGGGTGCAGCTCTGAACAGCAGAAACGTACTTCTCACTGTTGTGGAGGCAGGAAGTCCAAGATCACTGTATAGACAGAGCTGGTGTCAGGTGAAGGCTTCCTGGCTCGTACTTCAATTTTCCCTGCTTGTTTCTAATTCTACTGAAATGTAATCACAGGAAACGAGCTCCATTGCAATATTTTATTTAAAAAACAAAGAAGGATCTTCTTACTGTCCAAAATAGTGAATTTTGATAAATGTTAGATGGTTATGATATTAAACATTTGTTCAGCATTTTAAATTACATATACTCCACTGTTCTACATTGACAGGAGTTTTAAATTCTTAAAGAAACCAGCTGCTTAGCAGATTATTATGCAAGACCCCTCAGGGGTGACCAGGAATGGATTTGCTCTTCTTTCTTCATTCAGATGCCCATATGTTCATTCCTGCCCCACACATGCATAGAGCACAGAGCACCGAATCCTGGCCAGGCCCTGAAGTGGGCACTGGGGAACATGGGTGAGGAAGGACAGTGGTTTCAGAAGGGGCCGAGCTCCCTTCCACTGTGGGTAATGAGAGGACAGGCAGAGGAAATGGCATGCCCAGAAAGCAGGGTGGGTAGTTAGGACCCTTGAAGGAAGAGTTGAAGTAGAGGAGAAAAGAGGCAAGAGCAAAGGAGAGGGTGTATGACTTCCGTATTGTTCCAGTTGCGCTCACCCAGCCCTCTGGAGGCACGGTCAGTCTTAGTTCCTGGTGCAGGCTGAGGTCAGCCAGCAGTGACAGAAATGATGTGTTGGCCATGGGGGGTGCAGGGGTCTCTGCATCAGACTGGACCACTAGGGAGGAAGGTCGTCCTGCTAGATAGGATCTGTGCAGTTGGACAACTGAGGAGATACTGGAGAGTTTTAGGGTCAAAGATAGGAAACCAAGGCTGTCTCTGGCTATCTGTGGGAGATGACAGAGGATGTGGTAGTCCAGCTGTTCAAACTTACCTTTTTTTTTTTTTTAAGATTTTATTTATTTGACAAAGACACAGTGAGAGAGGGAACACAAGCAGGGGGGAGTGGGAGAGGAAGAAGCAGGCTTCCTGCCGAGCAGGGAGCCCAATGCGGAGCTTGATCCCAGGACCCTGGGATCATGACCTGAGCTGAAGGCAGACGCTCAGTGACTGAGCCACGCAGGTGCCCCAAACTTATCTTAGTTTTATGCAGAATTCTCAGTCAAAGAAAGACTTTTTTTTTAGTAAGATGTCAAAGGAAGACTTTTGTTAAGTAGGGAGATAAGGAATGTGCCAGTAGCAATTCAGTGGTGGATGTAGCAAAATGGAATGTTCTCAACATGTCTTGTTCGGTAATGGAAATGACATAGTCCCAGAAGTGCCAGATGTGTGGGTTATCAGACACCTGTGATTAGAGACATCATATACATTATAGTGAGACACTGGGGAAAGAAGATCTGCAAACGTCAGCTGAATGAGAACTGATGTATGCTAGTGCAGTTAGGATCCAGACACTGGAGGAACAAACGATCCACCAAAACACAAGCAGAAGAAGCCAGCGCACGTTTAAAAGTATGGGGGGCAACTCCAAAGATCTGCCGTCTCCGTAAGCGCTGCCTCTGGCTGTGTGCAGAGTAAGCTGTGGGGTCTGTGGAACCATTGGCTCCCTGAGAGAAGAGGGCACATGTGATCCCAAGCAGGCAGAAGAGGGAGAGTGAGAGGATGACCAGGAAAGAGGACCGTGGAGGAAATGAAGGATGCTGTGATGTAAAAATGATCTGGAGGGACACTGGTCCTATACCCCAAATGCTGAAGAAGAGGAGAGCCCACCTGACAGGTGATTGTAATGACATCCAGACCAAGAAGCTTCAACCAAAAGGACAGCCCAGCATCTCATGAAGAGAGAAAATGGAATGATTGAAGTTTCTTGAGAGAAAGAAAGGGAGCTTTGCAGGATATTTTCCTGTCAAGATAGACCATGACTTGCAACAAGAGGTGAAAGTTTCTGAAGGAAATGACCTGATGAGCTCTGGAATCTGCAGAGAGTGATTTGAAGAGCTCAAAGACGAGAAGGAAAGAAACATTATTCTTTTCAGAGCCACTTTCTGTCCCTAGAACTAAAAGCTCATGGTAAGAGGCAGAATGAGATAGCCTCTCCAGAGAGGAGGTCACAGATTTGAGACAGAGACTGATAGAAATGACAGTTGACCTGCAGCTTCGTGTATTTGACAATCCCAGGGGAGTGTCTCCTGGACTCACTCAACCTCAAATTACCCTGACAGTCAAAATCCTGAAAAGCACCTAAACCTTTAAGTCCCTTGGTTTCTTCCTTTTCTTTAAAATATTTTTTATTCTACATATTTAATTTTAGGATGGAAAAGTCTTTGAAGCAAGTGATGTTACTTTCTCATTTTGCATCTTGATCGTAGCATCGTTTTCATGGCAGATTTAGAAAACAGAAATCCTCTCATTTCTCCCCACTGCATTGTAGTCTGTAGAAAACAGAAGTAATATTTTATGTGGTGAGTCAGTCCACTGTTCCCTAGACAATACAGGATGATGTGTGAGCATTTTTGCTCACAGAGACATGTGGGAAACAAGCAAACATTCCCTTTGTTAATGTTTCTATTGTAAGAAAAGCATGAGAATTTCTTGGTGGTCTCAGTAATTTATAGCTAAATTCTTTTTTTTTTAATTTTATTTTTATTATTTCCCCAAGGGGTACAGGTCTGTGAATCATCAGGCTTACATCTTTCACAGCATTCACCAAAGCACAAACCCTCCCCAATGTCCATAACCCATCCACCCTATCCCTACCCTCCCACCCCCCAGTAACCCTCAGTTTGTTTTATGAGATTAGAAGTCTCTTATGGTTTGTCTCCTTCCCCATCCCATCTTGTTTCATTATTTTTCCCTCCCTACCCCCCACAACCCCCCACCCTGCCCCTCAAGTTCCTCATATCAGAGAGATCATATGATAATTGTCTTTCTCTGATTGACTTATTTCGCTCAGCATAATACCCTCCAGTTCCATCCATGTCGTTGCGAATGGCAAGATTTCGTTTCTTTTGATAGCTGCATAATATTCCATTGTATATATATACCACATCTTCTTTATCCATTCATCTGTTGATGGACATCTAGGTTCTTTCCATAGTTTGGCTATTGTGGACATTGCTGCTATAAACATTCGGGTGCACGTGCCCCTGAGGAACACTACCTTTGTGTCTTTAGGATAAATACCCAGTAGTGCGATTGCTGGGTCGTAGGGTAGCTCCATTTTCAACTTTTTGAGGAATCTCCATACTGTTTTCCAGAGTGGCTGCACCAGTTTGCATTCCCACCAACAGTGTAGGAGGGTTCCCCTTTCTCCGCAACCTCGCCAACATCTGTCATTTCCTGACTTGTTGATTTTAGCCATTCTGACTGGTGTAAGGTGGTATCTCGCTGTGGTTTTAATTTGTATTTCTCTGATGCCGAGTGATGTTGAGCACTTTCTCATGTGTCTGTTGGCCATTTGGATGTCTTCTTTGGAGAAATGTCTGTTCATGTCTACTGCCCATTTCTTGACTGGGTTATTTGTTTTATGGGTGTTGAGTTTGAGAAGCTCTTTATAGATTTTGGATACTAGCCCTTTATCTGATATGTCATTTTATAGCTAAATTCTAAGAATGGCTAATCTGTGGTGACTGAGAGGAGGAGCCTTGCTTAGAGTGGGGGGTCTAGTAGGGCTGGACAAACTCGGGTCTAGTGCCTGCTGGCTGGGCCCGTCTCCGGTGGGGCTGGAATATACTGAGCCGCTCACTGAAGGAGAGGTGGGCTCCAGCTGTGACTCCTCGCCTGTGACCCTCCTCAGGAGCAGATTTGGGATGAGGGGGCCCTCAGACTCTGTCTGGAATTGTGGGCTCATGCTAGTGTCCCTGCATCTTGGCACCTGCTGCCAGCCTCAGTTGCTCCTGAGAATGGAGTAGGGAAGCAGAGCTGCTCAGCAGCCCCGCTGATCCAGACTCATGGGCATCTGAGATGTGGGTGATGCCAAGCAAGACTGAACATTGGATAGTGAGGTGGGTGTCCTGCATCTGGGGCCCAGGCCAGGATAGTAGTCCAGGTTGGGCTCACGTAGGGCCTCGTCCTTATGGACAGAGGAGTGGCCAGTGTTGTGAGAGAACTTCCAGCAATGACTCTCTGGGGTCAGCCAGAGCAGGATTTGATCTGGGCTCAGGATCTATCGGCAGTGCAGTATCTTTGCACTGACGGTGCTTAGCTGGGCCTCGGTTTCCTCATACATGTATGGATGCCGTTTTAGGAACTGCCTGCCAGTGATCCTGGGAACGTTCCACTATGAGCAGAGGGTCTTACTATTGCCCGGTACTCAGGAGATACCCTGATAACACACATAGTGTGACCCAAATCCATTTGGAGACCATCAACACAGTTCCTTGGGCTGCCAGGTAAGCATGTCTTTGTGTGAAACTGGGAACAAAATTATTCCCACACATTTCTCTGTATGTTGGAGCTTCTCAGAAATGTGCTCCTGCCTAGGAAGTCTGTGTTTCCACAGCTCACTGTAGAAGTTCAGCCTGATGGGTGTCATGCTGTTGTCCAAGTCTGTTCAGTGCTGAGCTCACTGAAATGCTATGTGAGGCTATGGCAAGTCCCTCAGTGCCTGTCTGAGGCACAACACTGGCCACTCCTCTGTCTGTAAGGATGAGGCCCTATGTGAACCCAACCTGGACTACTGTCTTGGCGTGGGCCCCGGATGCAGGACCCCCACCTCACTATCCAATGTTTAGTCTTGCTTGACATCACCCACATCTCAGACGCCCATGAGTCTGGATCAGTGGGGCCTGTCCGTATCCCGATCCTGAGTGTCAGATGAAACACACCATGTTTATACCACGTCCTGTGTCATTTTCCATTCACTCTGTTTGAGTTCCTCTCCCTGGGAGAACAGCCACAGAACTCTCACATTTGAAATGATACTGTGTTGAGCATAGGATTAACAAAACCCTTTCTCCTCTTTTATGGAATTAGCCCTTGGGTTAACTCTCTAGCTCCCTTTGTCCAGAAACCCAGTGAAGCTGGGTTGTCCACTGTGTTCCTGAGCAGCACCTCTGCTTGTGAACTGCCTCTGACTTGGTTGGAAAGAGGACTAAAAATGACGGGGTGGGAGGCATAGCTTTGGACTTCCCAGAGTGTGATGATTCTAGTGACTTCTGGGTCCCTGGTGTATCCCTGGACATTTTGTCTCTGGAGATGTCATCGTTAGTTCCACAAGGCAAGAAAATTATGCCCTGGCTCTACTGCTTCAGTTATATGTATGTGGTGGTTTCACTCTAAAGTATTGTTTCTGAGGTGCTGGTTCCAAAGCAGGAAGGGAAGCTTAATATTGTTGTGCAAGAAGTTTCAGTTGAACTGTCTTTCCGCCTTTCATGGCAAGGGGGATGTGTTTATGTGTGTGTGAGCATGTACACACATTTGAATCTCTTGTCAGCCCCCACCCCACAAGTCACTTCTTTGTTCATGAGTATAATGGGCACGTTCTGCTGTTGTTTTCATGGGCACTCCCCAGCTGACTTCTTGGAAGGGGACTACAGAGCAGACAGGAGCAAAGAGGCTGGATAAGGTGCTGGGCTAACAAAAGTGTGGAGGGAAACCACTCTTGGGAGGAAAGGGGATTAAAATCCACATACAACATGAGAGGTAGACGGACCCTCCATGCAAATATTGTTGATAAGGAGACCTGGACTTGAGCCCACGCAGGGACACAGGTTAAGGGACCATCACCAAGCAGGCCATAGCCCAAGGCAGATGGGATCTCAACAAGGACGGAAAGGACAGAGAAGAGAATTAGGCGCTACGGGCTCCAGAATGAGAGAATTCTGTGCTGATGAGCTCAGGACTTTCTCCCTCTCTCTGTCAAGAGCTGACCCCATGGATCCTGAGAGAGGAGGACCTTGTAGAGACAGGTCTGAAAGAGGGATGCTCTTATGCCTCAGCCTGGGTGGAACCAGACATGAAAAGCAGAATCATGAGGAAGAACTAAATTCTTCAGTCTATAATTACTACAGAGGGACAGGGATTTCATATTTACACAGTCTGCCTTGTGAACACGATTCTCTGAAGGATATAAGAAAAGCCACCGATTTTCAGTTTGTTGTTGTTGTGAAGATGGGAGTTTGATTTCCAAGCCCTTTACATGTTGGATCTGAAACTAGAAACCAGAATGCATGTTTTTTTATATTATCCAAATGCTATCTTGTAAACGTAGTAAAGAAGGAGGCTCCAGGCAGAGAGGATAGTCCCTGCTTTATAGTCCATCTCTGATGGCGTATTTCTGTTTGCTGTCGGGCTCTGACTGTTTTGGGCCCCATCCAGCTTCCCTGAGAGATACAAGGACCAATATTTCAGCACGTGTGTGACCCTATATGCCCCGTCCCACAGACTGGGGAACGCTGATTTACTTGTGACTGGGGTGGTGGGGTCCCTGTGGGCACACATTTTCTAGCGGGGCCCACCTTGAAGCAGTGTTCAGTTTCATGTAGTCCCCAAATAGATCCAAATTCTTCCCAGATGAATGGGAAATGAGTAAGTGACTGAGGATTTGTAGACAAAGATGTGTAAAGCACAAATCAGCTAACACTTCATCAACTTTATTATTAAAACTCTTACGCTTTCCCAGCCAAATAATTTTTTTAATTATTTTTTATTTTTTGTATGATTCCCCTTCAGGGAGTATCAGGATGACCTCCATGGGCCTGACCTGACCAATTTCTTTCTCCCTCCCGAGTGAGTGCTCCACTCAGAAAAACAGAATTCCCTTGAACTGTATCCATCCACTGTTTTCAAAGTTCACAACGTGTGAAGACTTAGGTCATCCTTCTACATATGGGAAGGAAGTTATTTGCTATTTTCGGTCCTCGGTGCCACGTTTCATAGCTTGTGTGGGCAGCATCTCCCTCCCTGTTCCAGGGTTCCTCTCATTCTTGCGCACATCCCACCCTCGAAAGCTCCCAGATGGATACCACCCTGTGTTCCAGGCGAGCTGGAGGAGCAAATGAATATTTGACTCAGAAAGCGGAGTGGGATGGAAAGTCAGTAGATAGAGACCTGCAGTCACTACTTTATCATTTCAGTGATCCTTCCAGAGAATAGCTTCCTGACTTGTGAAATGAGGGGTGTGGAGATGATTTAGGAAGAGAATTTGCAACACCCACTTAAAATTTTTAGCAAACATTAACATACTTTGCAATTTAAGGTAACATATGCTTCCCAATTCTAATTTTATGGGCTCCCATAAATACAAAATTAAATTTCTTTTACTCTTGTTTGTCTGTCTTATGTCAATTTAATTATTAGGTCAGCCAAAGAAGCTAGAAGGGAAGAAGGGAAAGTTTTCCTCCCCTGCAGTGTTAAAGAGGTAAACATACTTCCTGCAGTCTTATGAAAGTCATTTAGTAATAAATTTGCACTGAAGTGGAGAACTCACATAAAGGAATAGATTTTTGAAGTGGGACAGAATAATTTTGTAACTTGCAGAAAGAATACGGCTTTCAAAACCTTGAAATTATAGTGTAAAATGAATTTTAAAGGGCCAGCCATGACATTCCCACTAGATTACTACAGCAGCCTCCTTCCATCTGGCAAAATCAATATGCCTTTTAGTGACAGTGCATTTTCTTTTCCAATTAAGCTGTATTCCCCAATCATATATATGTAAAACTGAATGATTTTCAAATGCCCAATTAAATCCTTCCTTGCTTGGTATATCATCATGCCAGAAAATTTAGAAATAACAATATCTTTATTGTGAGGCATATGAAAAATAGCAGCATAAAATTGTGATTCTAAAGAAATATTGGTATATGTTTGTAACTCTGTAACTATTCATAACATTATTTTTTAAAAGCTTATATAGAACACACATTGAATGCAGTTTTCAAATTTCAATAATTATCTCTTCATGCCCTTAATCCAGATAAGGGAGACGAATGGAATGGAATAACCAGTGTCTAGCAGCAAAAGAGAATAAGATAATATGCTTTCCAGTGCTTGCTTACATTCAGAGCTGCCTGGGAGGCTTACATTTAGGGGGTAGGCAAGTTTGTGAAAATGTAGCCTAATTTGAATTCTTTGTATGTAAGTGAATAGTTTAAAAAGTGGTAAGAGGTGACAAATTTTAGAACTTTGCTTTACTTTGGAGTAGTACCCTGTGCTAATCCAGTCAGGATCGAGTTTTTCCCTGAACCATTCATTTATCCTTTACAGATAAGCAATAGTGTTCTTTCAGAGACTCCTATAAAAAGAATAGGAATGGCTCGGAGCACAGTCACTCAGGGTGGAGATACTCTTCTGATGACACATCAGTTTGTTCTCCTGCAGAATGATAGAACCCAAATAGTTGTGTGTAATGAATGAGCAGTTTTTGCTTCTCAAATAAAATTTTTTATTTTTACAAAAGTGTTTTAAAATGGACTTGATTTTTTTTGCTTTTTTAGTTAAGAAAATATTGCCATATCAGCTTGTCAGTGCTATTGATTTTTTCATAAAGCTGCTCTTTTGAACAGTAAACTAAGTTCAGTATGTATTATCTGCAATATGAAAGGGATCGCAGGTCAGTCCTGGTATAATATTTTGTTATTTTCTCATATTTATTCTCCAGAACAGAGTCTGAACTTCTTTACAAAAATATTGTTGTACTTCAGGGTTCCACTATGACATGTTAGAGCGTGGAAGCCATTATCCCCACTATTCCAACAAGAAAATCAACGACTTTTCTTGAACCCATTAGAGAAGTTAAATCACAGGGCAAACTGCCACTTCAGAATGTAGAGAGACAAGTGAGTGCAGAGACACAGCTGACAGCAGCTTATCTGCAGCAGAGACCATGAGGCTGGAAACCGTAGGAACACTTACACTGTAATTTTGATGAATTACTGGAGCCTGAGTGTGGAGCAGTTTGAGATTAAGAAAATACTGAGAGTACTATTTTAGGAGGGGCCCTGCACATTCTGGGCCTTTACTTCCAGGAACCTCACCAAGTAAACAGCCAAGAAAAAGCACTTGTGTGTCTTTGTCAGGGGGAGGAGAAAGGAATGGTTCTGAAATACGTGCAGTTTGTTCTCTGTAACAAAAGCCTACCTCCAGGGAAGAGGACTTCGTCAGAACTGTGCCTGGGAGGGTCTGGGTGCCCTAGTAATTTCCCTGTACTCTCTTGCTCCTCTTGTAGGCATCCTTTCCTCTATTAAATCATTAAGTAAATAGTCAGTATGCTCTATGAAGTCTGGTAGGTCCATTCAATGATTGGATCTGTTAAAATTTTTGTAATAACCAGTATTTTTCTGGCTTGCCAGTTAGAGGCTCATAGACTCTCAAGATATTCAAGCTGGTGAAATATTTGTACTGGCAAACCATTCTGTTCATCTGGGGAGATATAAATGCAAATTTTGCAGCCTTGTTAGAACCAGAATCAGAAGCTTCAGGGCAGAGCCTGGGAACTTGTATCTGGAATTCTGACTGGGTGGTTTTGATGATGAGCCAGGTTTGAGAACCTGGAACCTAAGCCCGGGAGATCCTCAGTCATCCTAAAGCTCCATCACAGGCCCTACATAGCAGGACTGTGTCTTGTCTGCTGGGAAGAAATAGTCCAATCTGCATGGGTAAAAATTACAGTGTAAACAAATAGAAATCAATGTTGGGTTAAGGGCTTGATACATACTGCTTTTAAACTTTTTTTTTTTTTTTTTTTTAAGATTTTATTTATTATTATTTTTTTTAATTTTATTTATTTATTTGACACAGAGAGAGAGATCACAAGCAGGCACAGAGGCAGGCAGAGAGACAGGGAGAGGAGGAAGCAGGCTCCCTGCTGAGCAGAGAGCCCGATGCGGGCCTCGATCCCAGGACGCTGAGATCAT